>CM035129.1:86885265-87477765 GCA_020205605.1 Panax ginseng | reverse complement strand
TATGTGGGGGTAATTTTCAGGCTTAAAGGGTGTTTGTTTAGAGCTGAATGGAGCTGAATCTGAATGGCTGAATCGGTAAGATGGACGAAATTTGAATAGCTAGAATGCGCTTTGTTTAGAGAAATTTGAATGGAACCGAATGAAATTTGAATTTGACTAGTTGAATCGGTCGGTCGTTTATTTTGGTGCGAATAATTTGAATCGGTAAGATGGATTAAATTTGAATGGCTAAGTCAGATTTTTTGAAATTTGAATAATTTGAATGAGCGATTGAATGAAGTAAAAAATTTAAAAATTAAAAATTATTAACTATTATATTAAGTAATATTAAATAAATTTACAATAATTTTAAATTTTTTTCAGAAGGGTAAAATAATAAAGTTTTGACATTCAGATGTTTTAGAAGGGTAAACCAACAATGGAGGCTTAATACTCTAGTGCTGGAAAGTAATAAATTGCATATACCTTATAAAAAATGAAGTGTCTTGTATTTATAATAATCTCACCACCTTCATACAATCCTTCTTCGAATCAAATTAAGGTTCTCACCCAATGACCAATCCTGGACAGGATTGTATCAAATCTCCTGTAATTAAGGAAGTGGATTCATTGTCCAATACTTCCTTCCAAATTAAAAGATCATATAGAATTAGGATCCTTAATCTATAAATCCCCCATCCACCAAATCCACTCCTAGTCCAAGCCCATATAACTCCTCATAATTAATGGTTCCACTGAATTGATGGCCCACTACACTCCAAAGGCCCAAATAAGCATGGCCCAACATTGCCCCCAGTCTTCCATCAAATATTGAGTATTCAAAAGATGGCCCAATCAGCAAAGGAGCCCAACATCGAACACCAAGCCAACCCTTCAAATCCATTATAATTACCCCCATTAATGCGCTGCCCTCGAGATCCGGAAATAACTGAAAAGACAATACTATAAAAACTCATTTCCCCCAATTCATACGGTTTCACCTGCTCATTTGAAATTTAAAGATATTTTCCTCTCTCCCTCCTCCAGTCTTCTCTGTCCAAACCGCATCAATGTCTTCCCAGAATCCAGAAGACTTTATCCCCATTTCTGCAGTTCCCCTCTCCAGCATCCCTGCTACTTCCAACCCCCTCCCACCATGCCTGAACCAACCCACAACGCCACTCCATCCTCCAGCAAAAACCCTCCAGTGACCGATTCACAGAAAACACCACTTGAATATCATAAAGAAGACCAATTCCCCCACGTCAACACCCCTCTCAACTCACAGAGGCTGACATTCGCATAATCCGAGAACATTATCAAATCCCAGAATCCCATCACCTGAGAACTCCTACACCCACCGACCGTATGTACCATCGTCCCGATGGCTGGACCGCCATGCCTCTCACCCTTCTGGAAAAAGGAGTTCGTCTACCCCTCCACACCTTCATCATCACCGTTCTAGGTTTCATGGGCATCGGACTAGCCCAACTAGTGCCCAATTCCTACATCCACATAATCGCCTTTATTGCCTTCTGCCATGAGATTGGAGTTCCTCCTACAATCGACTTCTTCTTCTCCTTATTCACAATCGGAAACTCCCGTGAACGGGGTTTCAAAGTGTTAAGCAAACAATCCCCAAAACCCAACTCCAAATTTGACAAACACCCCCTGATGGATACTCCCTTGAGCAATAAAGGGTGGCATAAGGGCTGGTTCTTCGTCACAGGACCAGAGATTTCAAAGATTCCAGACTGGATGTCATAAAAACGCCCCTCTTTGGACTTCGGCAACATCTCAGACAAACGTGTGATAGAGATGGCGAAGCTACATGAGAAACTTCCTCTTAAGTAATGGAGCTTCGGCCTCTTAAGCAAACAAGCATTGTACGACCATAAACGTAAGTTCCAAACCTGATACTTGCATAATTTTAAACTCTTTTCAGTAGTTATTCTAAGAAATCTTTCCCTAACTTCCACAGTATCCCTCATCAAACCAACCTCCACCGACCTAAGAGACCTTGAAGAATTTCTCTTCGAAAAATCAACTGAAACACCTGCTCAGCCATAAATCACCGACCCTTAAAACATCGAACCCAAACTGACCTCTACTGAAGACCCAAATCAACCTCGACTGAAGAAAAGAGCCACCAAAAAACCCAAAAACATCATTGTTCCTACTCTCACCGAAAGCCTCCTTCACATGCCTATTTTCGAACAAACCCAAATCCTCCGAACAAAAAAGAAGCATGCCAAGATCACCCCCCTTACAACCAAAGAGCTGAGAGTCCCTTCAACCGAAACCAATCAACCTCAAAACATGCTTGTCAAAATTGATGAAGCCGATAAACCAGTCGAACCCATCCCCCCACTCATTAGAAAATGGAAATAATCCTCAGACAGTCATCCGATCCCACCAACTGAAGTACCAACAGAAACCCATATCCCAACTCCATCCGAACAACCAACACCTTCTCCCCAATGACCATCTTCCTTCGAAGCCATACCACACATACCCAAAGTCGTTCGCTCGCCCACATTATGGCCAGACAACAATGAAGAATTTACTCCACACTTATACGACCACTTTGTCTTCGAAACCAACAACCACCATTTTGGAGACATTTCCACATCTGAACTCGTCCGAGCCGGCATGATCCATCAAGCCCAGGTAAGTCAATTATTATTAACTACTTTCATTTATGTGTACAACTTTCCGATACCCCATACTAAACTCTAAACATCTGCAGGCTAACGAAATCTTTAGGCGGCTCAACCAAAGATACAAGGAAATTGAAGCCGAAGAAAAAGCCGCCCGAAGAGAAAATGAACTCCTGAAAACTGCTTTAGCAAAGGAGAGGACTCTACACGATGATGCCTTGTTTTACATTGAAGGCCTCAAAAAAGACAACGCCAAACTCAAAGAACAACTGACAACAGCCGAAACACTTCAACAAACTACTTCTGAACGAAACCAGGAGCTATCAACATAAAATGAAGTGCTGAAGCAGAAGAACCAAACCCTCACCCGCGTAATCAACGACACAAAGATTTCAGAACAAACACATCTTTAACTTTGCAGAAAAGTAGAAAAAGAACTTCGAGAGCTCAAAGCCCTCGGCCCTCCATTAACCGACGAATTACAGAACGAAATCCTAAGTGAGTATCGAAAATCACCTGAACTCACCAACGAAATAGTTCAGATGTATGATGAAGGCTACGAAGTAGCCCGAAGCAAAGGAAAATCAAAACTTGCTGTCGCCGCACTAAACCCCTTCTTACTCTTTGATTCTTCTGAAGACGAAGATGAGGATAATGCCGAAGACGACCCTCCCCAACCATAACTCCAAACTTGTAAAAATACAATATTGTAATCGCTTTTACATTTTAATGAAATACAAATTCTCATGCTTATTCTTTCATGAAATTTTCTCATATGTTACTTCAACAATGAATTAAGAAATCTGAACTCAACATTTAACATAAATCAAATAAAATATTACTAAGTAACTTTGCTCACCATCAAAGAGTTAAACATGTCTTACCAAAAATCAAATGATCCTATTCGCCATCATAGGGACGAACAGGTTCTGTTCACCATCTTTAGGATGAACATATTCCATCGAACCTCCCAACAATCCTGTTTGCCGTCTTTAGGACGAACAAGTTTTGTTCACCATCTTTAGGAAGAACAGATTCCACCGAACCTCCCAACAATCCTTTTCGCCATCTTTAAGACGAACATGTTCTGTTCACCATCTTTAGGATGAACAGATTCCACCGAACCTTCCAACAATCTTGTTCGCCATCTATAGGACGAACAGGTTCTGTTCACCATCTTTAGGATGAATAGATTCCACCGAACCTCCCAACAATCATGTTCGCCATCTTTAGGGCGAACAGGTTCTGTTCACCATCTGTAGGATGAAAAGATTCCACCGAACCTCCCAACAATCCTGTTCGCCATTTTTAGGACGAACATGTTCTATTCACCATCTTTAGGATGAACAGATTCCATTGAACCTCCCAACAATCCTATTCACCATCTTTAGGACGAACAGGGTTCTGTTCACCATCTTTAGGATGAATAGATTCCACCAAACCTCCCAAAAATCCTGTTCACCGTCTTTAGGACGAACAACTTCAACTTACCGAACAACAATCAAACAAAACAACATTGGAGAAAAATGCTTCTTTTATTGATAACTGGTGAAAGAATTACAGACTCCAAAACTCTGACAACAACTTTACTGAAAATATTTCTGAAGTCTTCCCGCATGCCAAGTATTCTTTATTTCAGTCCCATCCATTGCTCTCAACCGATAAGTTCCCGGCTTTGGTACTTCGATAATTTCGTAAAGGCCTTCCAAATTCGGCATCAGCTTTCCCACATTCTGAGGCATAGAAGCTTCCACCTCCCGAAGGACCAAATCACCTACTTCAAACCTTCGGAGCTTCACCCTTTTATTAATACCTTGCCACTCGGCGTTGATATACTGCCAACTTCACTAAGGCTAACTCTCTAACCTCCTCAAGCAAATCCAAATTGACCCGAAGTCCTTCCTCATTATCTCTCAAAACTGACTGACCCGAAGAGATGGTGAGCCAACTTCCACAAAAACCAAAGCATCAGAACCATAAACCAATCTAAAAGGTGAGTCTCCCGTAGTAGTTCTTGGTGTGGTTCGATAAGCCCATAATACACTAAGTAACTCCTCTGGCCATCTTCCATTTGCTTCATCAAGTCTTCTTTTAATGCCATTCATAAGTGTTCTGTTAGTCACCTCAACTTGTCCATTCGACTATGGATCCGAAGTCTTTCGATGCTGGATTCCCAACTCCTTTAAGAACGCTTCAAACTCTGAACCCATGAACTGACGTCCATTGTCTGAAACCACCACCATGGGAATGCCGAACCGGAACACCGCATACTCCTTTAGAAATTTTAAACACTCTTGCTCCATGATTGCCTGAAGAGGTTTGGCTTCCACCCATTTAGTCATATAATCAATCGCCATTATAACAAAGCCGACCTGCCCTTTAGCCTTCGGCAATGGACCAAGTATGTCCATACCCCAAACAGCAAAAGGAATGGGAGATAAAACTGAATACAATTCTTTCGATGGTTGATGTGGGATTGGACTATTCAACTGGTATTTCGGACACTTCTTCACATAATCAGTAGCTTCTTTAAAAATTGTTGGCCAGTAATACTCCTGCCGAAGAACCTTATAAGCTAATGACTTTGCAGCCATAAGGTCACCACAAATACCCTCATGAACCTCTCCAAGGACATACTTAGCTTCAGACGGAACCAAACATTTTAGCAAAGGAGACGAGTAAGCCCGTCGATAAAGATCTCCATCAATAAGCAAAAAATTCGAGCTTCTATACTTAACTTTCTTAGACAACATCCGATCCGAAGGCAGTATGTCATCTGCCAAATAATCAAGATAAGGATTCATCCAATAATTAGAACGTTCCACACACATCACCTCCTCATGTTGAACACTCGGTTGATTCAGGACTTCTAAATAAACCGACCGATTGAATGTACTCGCTTTAGTTGTAGCTAGCTTTGCCAACGCATCTGCTATCGAATTATTTGATCTGTCTATCCCCTGAAACACGTAAGAATCAAAACATTAAAGCCGATCCTTCAACTCTGCCAGATATTTCACCATTCTCGAACCCCGAGCTTCATACTCCCCTAAAACATGCTTGACGACCAACTGAGAGTCACTGTAAATAACCAATCTCTGAACCTCAAGACTCTTCGCCAAAGCGTAACCACCGCTTAATATCGCTTCAGTATTTCGCCTCATTATTTGTTATGCGAAATCCGAACTCGACAAAGATGTCAGACTTTAAACCCTTTTGGACTCGTCAAAATTATCCCAGCCCCACTGACATCCGAAGTGGATGACCCATCTGGATACAACGTCCATAAATTTTGTGCTTGTTGAAGTACCGCAACCGGCTTCTCAGATCCTTCAACTTGAGCCAAGCTATCATCCGCTTCAGAGAACGAACATTCCACCACAAAATCAGCCAACGCTTCACCCTTAATAGCTGTTCGAGGATGATATTCTATGAAAAACTATGACAGCTCCATTGTCCATGCAGCAAGCCTCTCCAAAACTTCTGGTCTACCCAGCACCTTCTTCAGTGGTTGATCTGTGTACACCACCATTAACCAACCTTGGAAGTACTGCCGAAGCTTTTGACTAGCTATTATCAAGGCAAAGGCAAACTTCTCAAGGTTTGGATACATTGTTTCTACATCCCTTAGGGTATGGTTCACATAGTAAATCGGGTGCTGCTTACCCCCAATCTCCCGCACCAATACAGCTCCTACAACCAACGAACTCGCTGCCAAATACAAGTAGAGAGGTTCAGCAAGAACTGTCTTTACCAAAAAAGGAGCCGAAGATAAATACCTCTTTATACCTTGAAAAGCATCTTTACACTCTGAAGTCCACTGGAAACTCTTTGCATTCTTCGGCCCTTTCAACGTATCAAAGAACAGTAAGAATCTTTCTTCCGATTTGGACATAAACCTCCTCAAAGCTGCTATCTGACCCATCAGACATTGAACATCCTTATAAGAGTGTGGGGACTTCATATCCAGAATTTCCTGAATCTTCTCAAGATTGGCCTCAATCCCACTCTTGCTGACCAAATATCCTAGAAACTTCCCTGTACCCAATCCGAAGGTACACTTGGTTGGATTTAACCTTAAATTATAGTGACGAACAGTCTAAAAACAATCCTCCAAATCATCCAAATGGCCCCAAACTGACATGCTCTTGACAATCATATCATCTACATAGACCTCCATACTTCGTCCTAACTACCTAGTGAACACGTAATTCATCATCATCTGATAAGTAGCCCCCGCGTTCAACAAGCCGAAGGTCATCTTCTTGTAAGCATACACCGGCCGATGAGTAATGAATGTTGTCTTTGGGATCTCCTCCTTACACATTGAAATCTGATGATATCCAGAGAAAGCATCTATAAAACTGGGCAGAGGATAAAAGTCCTTCGGGCACGCCTTATTCAGATCGGTGTAGTCTATACAAACTCGCCACTTCCCATTCTGCTTCTGTACCAGCACTACATTCACCATCCACTCCGGATAGTCAATTTCAAATATAAAATCCGCTGCCAGCAGTTTTATAATTTCCTCATCAATTATCTTCTGTCTCTTTGGCGCGAAAATCCTCCTCTTTTGCCGAACTGGCTTCTTTGCCGAGTTCACATGCAGCCTATGTTCAGAAACTTTTTGACTCACCATAGGCATGTCACTGGGAACCCAGACAAATATATCAGCATAACACTGAAGCAACTCCACCAGGTTCATCCGGAAAGGTTCCGACAGACCTGAACCTATCTTTATGGTCTTTTCTTTCTTTCCCGAAATTAACTCAATCTCTTATGTTTCCTCTGCCGGCATAAGTAACGGTTCTGTGCTATTTTTCATAAATGACTCGATCTCAATAGCCATGGCTTTCTTCTGTTTGTTGACCCCCACACCCGAAGTGATCAATGCATTCCTATAGCATCTTCTTGCCATGTCCAAATCTCCAGCAACTTCCCCAACTCCATGTGGCGTAAGAAACTTAATCTTGAAGTGGGGAATCGGCGTAACTGCCTGGAGAGCTATCAGAGGGGGCCTTCCCAAAATTGCATTGTACACCGAATCCACATACACAACATAAAAATTACACATGATTTTCGCCTGTTGTGGAGCCGTCCCGAAGTTAACTGACAGCTCTATTGTCCCTATAACTTTGACCGGCTCGTTACTGAACCCATGAAATAGAGACTCTTGCCCAATCTCCATCTTCCTCCCATCTAGGTTCATCCTCTGATATATGTATAGGATATCCACCAAATACCCATCTATCATCATCCGCTTCATATCCACCGAACCCACTTGTGTAGTAATTACCAAAGCTCCTTCGTGAGGTTCGATTGGTTTAGAAGGGAAATCATCATCGGTGAAAGAAATCATCAAACCCGAGTATGCCCTTTCACTCTTTACAGGTTTATCTGCCACTGACATTACCGTATCCAGATATCCACGACGCTTCTTGCCGGCAACTTTTCCCATATTCCCACCTGTGATCACATCCACAATATATCTTACCACTTGATTTTGACTTCGCTGTTCGGGCTGACTGGTCTGAACAGGTGCACCATTTATTTGTTGCATCCTCGGGGGATCGCGTCCCGCCACATACTGTACCAGTGCCCCACTGTTCACATTCTTTTCAATAAACTCCTTTAAGTTCCAGCAGGCTTCTGTATCATGCCCCGCTGCCTGATGATAATCGTAGTACTTATGTGGATTCCCAAACCCTAGTTTTATATTGTCCTTAGGCTGCTTGAAGTAGGGCTGGTCTCTTACCTGCTCTAGGATGGTGGCCCGGTCAATATTAAGTTTTGTATGTACCTTTTTCACCTTCTGACTCGGAAAAGGCGGGCGACCTCCTCCCGAACCATTATTGTTGTTGTACCTCTTCTGATACCCATCCGTCCGATCATTACTGCCACCAAACTTCTTCTGGTTACCATCTAATTTATCCTTGTCTCTTTTTCCTTCAGATTCTCTGAAGAGCCCTACTTTAAACTGCTCATGGCTTCTTCCACCACTATGAAGCCTTCAGCTTTCTCAAACGCTTCTGCCAAGCTATTCGGGTGATTCAACATCAGCTTCTTTACCAGCTTCTCTGACTTTACCAGATCTAACCCATTCTGGAAGAGTCCCATGGCTTGAAGGTCGTTAAGATCTGTCACTTGACCCACTGCTTCTCTGAACCTTGTCACGTACTGGCCCAGAGTCTCATTAGAATACTGTCTAATCTGTTCCAACGATCCGGTGGGTTTTCCTCTTCTCTTATTGCTCCCGAGCCGAGCATGAAATTTTTCGCACAAATCTTCCCAGGACAAGATCGAGTTTGGGGCTAAGGTCCCCATCCACTGTCTGGCATCTTTTCTCAATGTCGTTACAAAGGTTTGACACTTAGCCGCATCCGAATAATCATAATAGTCCATCAACCTGTCATATGCCTGGTTGTGGTCGTACAGATCTCCCGAGCCATCATAACTTTCTATATAGGGGAGCTTTTTATTGGGATCCGCCTTCTTCCGAAGAATTTCCGAAGAAAAAGGGGATGCCTTTTTGCCCGAACTCACTTTCCCCTATTTTTTTGCTAAATTTAGACTTAATTAAAATTAAAAGAGATTACAAGCGTCGTGGGAAAACCCCAATCAGGATATAGCACAGACATCATAGGACATGCTCTATGATGTCATAACTATAAAGGATTACAAGGCCAAAAGCCCAACAAAGATGTGACAAGAAAATGCTATCCAACAGTTACAAAAAAAACCCAATAGACTAGCTATAAGGACAATAACAATAATTTTTAGTTAATACCATTTGCAAGTAGACTAAACAACAGAAGCGAGAAAAGCACTAGCAACAGCAACAGGAGCACAACAGCTGGGGTGATAAGCCCCCAAGCCTTTCAGCCACAACAGACCAAAACATCTGCAGCTTTCTAGCACACCAGGTTTAGCCATACTGCCAGCATAGCAACAATCAATATAGCAGCAACACAGAAATAGAACCACTATGGCAACAAATCACCAAAGTGACTCCCAAACACAAAGAATAGTAGAATAGCGAAAAGACAGACATACTAAGCAACTCCTATCATTTACGAAAGTAATTGCAACAATTTTCAAGGCGAAAGAATACCACACTGCAAAGACAAATTTACTACGAGTCGAGTGACAGCAAAGAGAACCCAATGACTCGAGAGGCATAGAAATATAGAGAGGCATCAAACCATAAGCAACCAACCAAGCAGTAGCAATAGTGATGGCAACCATGACCAAAACCAGCCCTAGCCCAAATAAGATCATCAATATAATAGTTGAACTGCCTAAGCCCCAACCAGACTTGAAGACATGAAAACCATATTTGCCAAAGCCAAGACAGAACCATACCAGCATCCATATTATATGCATGACAAAACCCACACACCAGCAAAAGCAACAAGCACCGACTTTAAAGGAGTAGCCAAATTATGAAGTGGACAAAATAGGATATAACCCCAACAAAATACCTAAAATCCTCTCCCACCCAACAGTTAGGAACAACAAAGCTTAGCCCAACCGAAATCAGTCCATTGAAAGACAACACCATTGGTATGGCGATTCTAAACACCACATCAACAAAGACCCAGTGAGGAACAAAAATTCAAAGAAGAAGACATGATACAAAGACACTGCTGCATACAACTACAGACCCCCACAAAGACCAGAAACTGTTGTATACATCTACTAAACCATAAACAGAGAGAAGTTAAACAATGTTTAAACTTAGCTGTCTAAACCCAGATCTATGTTTTAATTTCTGGAATTTAGAATTTGTATGAAGTTTACACTTAAGCATTTGAAGAATATCAACAACAAGGTTTCGAACAAGGCAAAATTTATTACTAAAGATCCTTGCATTACGTTCATTCCAAACACGGTATACAACTGCAACAAAACCAAGATGTAGCAGGCTGTGATGAAAATTAGGGCTAGAATAATGGATGAGGTAATCCGTTAAAGAACTCCAACTCCTACTAAATCCCCTCCACCCACAATGTCTAAGTACAGAAAGGAGGACTCTAAAAGAGTAATCACATTGAAAGAATATGTGGTCAAAAGTTTCCGCCTGAGAAGAACATAATACACATGTAAAGTTAACAAGCATCCCAAAATTGAACAACTTGTCCATAGTACGTAACCCTCAGTGAAAAGCCAACCAGAGTGTAAACAAGTATCTTGGGATCAAAATTTTATTCCACACTAACTTGTCCCAGATGACAACAACACCCACCTGCCGAATGGAGTGCCAGAAAGTAGAGGCTTTGACCTCAATAGATTTAGTTGTGTCCCAAAGAATCTCATCAGGCCTTAAAGAATCACAATGCCTAAGAAGATCAAAAGAATCTTTGAAGACAATAAAGTCATTATGGTTTGAGGAAGGTAAGTGCCAAGAGGAATCTCTAATAATACCACTCACCGTAGCATTTGGGCCCAGACCAGAATTGATGATCAAGGAAGAGTGAGGACTAGAAGCCAAGGGGGCCATATTAATCCAAGGATCAAACCACAAGCTAGTATAATCCCCATTACCAATATGAAATCGAATATACTTAATTGCAAGCGCTCTCAACTGCAGAACCTTTCTCCAAATCCAAGAACAGTCATTTGGAATCTTCAGACCCCAAAAATGTTTTGATTTAATATGATTTTCTCTAACCCAAGAAGCCCATAGAGATTTGGATTTTGGGTCAACCACCCTCCACAGCTGGAGTAAGATCAAAGCAGAATTCCAGTCCTCCAATTGCTTGATAGCTAAACCACCTTCGGAGTATGGGAGAGCTATTTTACGCCAAGCAACTTTGGCACCAAACTTCAACATAGAGGAGCCCTTCCATAAGAATCTACTCATAGTAGACTTAAGATCTTTAAGCACAGCCGCTGGAAGAATGAAATGGGCAGACTAATACGATTGAATAGCAAAGATAACCGATTTAATCAGTTGTAATATTCCAGCATAAGAAAGAAATTTGTTTGTTCACGATGTAATTCTGGTTTTTACCTTTTCTAATAGCTGGAGACAATCAGCAAGGCGAAGCTTCATGGTAATCAGAGGCACCCCAAGGAATTTAGCAGGAAAAATACCCACTTGAAACCCCAGCCTATTGAGGATAACCTCTGCAAGAGTAGGAGGAACATTGGAGAGAAAACACATACTCTTCGAACCATTTGTGTGCAAACCCGAGAGGGTAAAGAAAGAATCTAAGCAATGTTTGATAACCATGATCGAATCAATGTCACCGTGACAAAATATAAGTAAGTCATCCACAAAATAAAGATGAGAAAGCGAGCGCGACTTTGTTTTCCAATGATGCTTAAAAACAGGAGACCTTATTTCCTTAGACAGAATAATTGAGAGCACTTCCATAGCAATAACAAAAAGATAAGGAGAGAGAGGGTCCCCTTGACGTAAACCTTTTGCCCCTTTAAAATAGCCACAAAGGGAGCCATTCACCCTAACTGAGAAGAAAAGGGGATAAAATACAAGCCTTTATCCAGTAGATAAACATAGGGGGAAATTCCCCTTGACGTAAACCTTTTGACCCTTTAAAATAGCCACAAAGGGAGCCATTCACCCTAACTGAGAAGAAAAGGGGATAAAATACAAGCCTTTATCCAGTAGATAAACATAGGGGGAAATTTGAAGAGTCTGGGAGCTTTAAGCATGAAATCCCATGAAACAGAATCAAAAGCTTTCCAAAGATCAATTTTCATTGCATACCTAGGTTGGCCATATGTCCTATGATAGTTCATGAATAACTCTTGAGCCAACATAATATTATCACCAATCCTCCTTCCCGAAACAAAAGTAAACTGGCTAGGAGATATATTTTTTTTTTTGCTAAATTAGCTAGGAGATATTAAAGTAGGAAGAATGCCTTTTAGCCTAACAGATCTTAGAGATGCATTTATAAGTTGTGTTACAACAAGAGATAGGCCGATAATCACTCACTCATAGACTTCGATTAAGAACCTTTGGAACAAGAGCAATAGTAGTGGAATTTGTATCCCTAAGAAGACATCCCTGTTTGAAAAAGGATTTAATGGCCAGAGTAAAATCTCTACCAACAATGTCCCAAGCAAGAATGAAGAAGTTAACATTGAAACCATCAGGACCAGGACTCTTGTTTTTCTTCATAGACTTCAAGGTGTTCAAAATTTCAAGATCAGAAACGTCTTTCTCAATCATAGAAGCTTGATCCTTAGAGACAAAATTAGAAACATAAGGGGCAAGATCCAGGAAATTGAAATCCCCCACCATAAAGGAGGTGCCCAGCAAAGAACGAAAATGTTCTACTGCAATAAGTTGAATATCCTTCTGCTCAGTACAAAGAACACCAGCCTATGCGTAGGGAATGTTTGAAAGAGCAATGTAATTTCTCTCTCTAGGATTCCTTTCTCTGCCTTCTCTCTTCGGTTTCTTATGCCTCAGTTCTGATCTTTATCTCCCTTTCTGACCATTTTTCTTTACTTCTTTCTATGGTTGATTACTCCCATCTTTCGGGGGGTAACTCCATTAGCAGTCCATCTAGGGCTGGGTGTTTTGATTTGGGGGTTTCATACCCAAATGCCTTTTTTGGTGATGATTCTCTCGTGAACGTTCTTAGCTCATTTCTTTATTTTAAGTCGGAATTCGACCATTCTTGAGTCCATGACTCTTAAATACGATGTTTTACGATACGACATCGAAAACCAAGGTTTCAGAGTTAAACGACGACTTTTAACTATTATTCTGGAAATCCTACGATTTCGACGATTATCATCTAATCTCGTAAATTTTGCCATAACTTCGTTACTCGAGATTTTTACGCCAAACCAAATGGAATCAATCCATTAGTCAATTATCTATATCTTAACCAAGCAATTTGTATATAACTTATACCCGATGGTTTTCAATTTGTCCATCAACAATCATTTCAACATTTTAATGGTTTTCTTCGATTAAGGCTTAATTAGACGATTATGATTCTCGCTTATACATGGCTTATTAATGTTTTTATTCACTAATAGCCATCCTAATTCCTCCGGAAGAGACATGCTCCACCAATTCACACTCTTTATAAAACTCAGTCGAAAATAAAATTAAAAGTTGAGTTTGCGTATTTTTACCTTTGTGTTCTTCGTGTTCTTGCTTAAAGCTTGAGTAATTAGCTTCTTTGCTTCTTGATTCTTTGGCATTTCTCTTCTCTCTCTCTTAATATAAGTAAGTTCAATGTTTGTAAACAACAAATGAATCATCTAGCTTCTCTTTTATAGAAAATCAAATGGAAGGCATTTTGATCAAAGGGGCCACCTCCTTACTATTCAAAGCTTGCAAGGAAAGCAATTACCCTTCCTTGGCCACCAAGTAGCTGCCCCACATGCCCCATGGGGAGCCCCCATGGGTTGCCCCATGGATTTTACCCATCCAATGATCCATCGATTCGACCCGCGGGTTCGTTTCTTGATTTGGGCTTAGAATTAATTCATATCAGGCCTATCCTTGGACTTGATTTAATTTAACATTGGGCCTTGATATAATTCATCATTGGGCATCATTCATCATCCAATTGGCTTCACAAAGTCTAGGTCCAATTGTTAAAGTCCACTAAGAACTAGTCGTATTCTTATCGTATAATTCTAGTAATCTCTTCGTATATACCTCGTACGATATTCATATTATACGTCATAATAATCTTCATACTATACTCGTATAATACTAGTATTATACTCGTATTCTTCACATAATAATAATTCTTATTATACATAATCAATCAGTTCTTAAATTTCACTTTCCCTAACCCTTAGGGTTTTAAGTCCGCATGAGAAAACTTTGTTTGCCATAACTGAAATATTATTGAATATTCCATCTTGTCTTAGAATTCCATCATTATGTGTTTCTCAGAAATTCAAAATTAATTCCCGAACAGAAACGAATGAATAGTATTTTCACGAAAATTTCTCAAATTTTTTTTATTTTCGTCTTAAAAATTCAAATCATTTAATTCTAGTACATAGCCAGAATTCTAACCACATTTGCACATTCTAGGTCATAGAACGACCTTTAAACAACTTACTCATTTAAATAATCAATTAAATTCATTTAATTCAAATAATCAAATAAAACTTAATTCACATAATAATCCGATTTTTCTCGGGCGTTACACCCACAAAATCCAAATATCATCATTCAATAACCATTAATAAATCCTAGACAAAAACAAATGAACTGAAGCCTGAACGTGGGGCTTGGTCATAGAATTTCAACAAATGAAGTGTTGGTAAACAATAAAAAATAAAGTTGATGATGTAAATATCAGGTAAGTTGGAGATTAGATATGGCTTGCACAACATGACATGCTACTTACTGTATCACTAGCTAATCAAATAAAAATAATTTAGGATTAGAATCAGCCAAAGATTACATAATTTAGTATTTCAATCAACCAAAGAATAATATGTCAAACATACATTCCACAAGCTTGTCATCCTCGTGTTCAACCCATTTTCGCTGACTCTTGCCTGGCCCTTTTGCTTCATCATTTACTTGAGAATCCATCATAAATTGAAGTCTGACCAAATATAAAATTAGTTGTATTTCATTCCAACTGATTACAATTATTATGGAAAAAAAATTAAATGAGCAATCACATATCTTAATTAAAGAAAACATTTCAAGAATTATCCAAAAAAAGCAATAGATTCCATCACATCTCAATTTCAAAACGTATCATACAAAATCCCATCATCGATACAATAAGTATTGAAAGGTACTACTTATAATAAATAATAAAATTTTAAACTATAAATTATGTTCAGCCCTCCACACATTAAACATGTCAACGACAAGATTTTCTCTAAAGTTTGTCCACACATGGGATGTCTCAACTATATTGATGTAGTCTTCATCTATATTTATGTAGTCTTCATCAACACTAGTTTCCTTATGGTTGACTTCTATCTCCTCATCTTCGAACGGATCAATAGCCATTTCTTGCCTTATAAAGTTGTGCATTAGGCAACAAGCAACAATTATTTTATTCTGTGTTCGAATAGGATAAAATGAAGGACTTCTAAGAGTTCCCCATCTTTTCTTAAGAAGGCCAAAACAACGCTCTATGACATTTCTAGCCGAGGAGCGCTTCATGTTAAATAATTCTTTGGTAGTCGTAGGTCGATGTCCATTTAACCAATCATTTAAATGATATCTTTGACCTCTAAAAGGTGCAAAAAACCACTTTCCATTGGTATATCCAGCATCTACAAGATAGTAGTTACCTTAACCAAATAAAAAAGAATGTTAAAGTTGATTATATATAAACATGGGGTTGTGTGTTTGTTAGTGTTATATAGATATTAAATTATATTAAGATATTTCTTATTTCTTACCCCGATTTACTTTCAAACCATGCTTACGATGCATTGCAAAATAAAGTACCCTACCATCAGCCGTGGACCCTTCCCAACCAGGTAACACGGTGGCCCATAAAAGTTTACTGCATGTTGGAGTATGACTAAAATAGGTTGGTTTATATTTGCCACGTGCTTAAGTTTGGAATCTAATATTACTAGAAAATATATGTTTATATTTATAACTAAATCTATTTTGCTATGGAGACAAATTCAAATATGAATTGGAGTATTTTATGGAGGTTGAAATCTGGTGGTGAATTTATAACAGGTTTGTGTAGCTGGAATTTATATCTAATTTGTTTAATATTCCTTAAGTTTCTCATATTTTTGAATTGTTGGGTTATATCTTTATATATATATATATATATATACGGTCCGGATCTTAAGTTCACTCCTTATCTAGCTCACCTTGCTCACCCCTATTTAGCGACGGACCGAATGACAATTCGGTCCATCGCTATATATAGAACCATTGTCTTAGCTTGTCCGTCGCTATATGTTGTCCGTCGCTAAAAGTTAAGACGATGGTTCTATATATAGCGACGGACCGAATCGTCGACCGGTCTGTCGCTAAAGGGGGGTGAGCAAGGTGAGCTATATAAGGGGTGAGCTTAAGATCTGGACCGTATATATATATATATTTATATATATATATATATATATATATTTGGTTACCATTTTGTACGTGTCTTTGAGATTTTTTAGGAATTGGTATAATTAAGGATTCTTATTCAAAGTTGATAGAGCAATTGTTTTTTTAAGGAAACATGCTAACAGCTAGTGGGACTCTTTCAGCTAGTCTTGGGATATTATTTGACTCCTTCATAGCAATATATTTCTTATATATCTAATGAGTTGTTTTATATCTTATTTGTTAGATTTTATTGAAGGTTGAGATTTTTTAGCTAACAGTTATCTCATATTTCAATTGAGAAGAACTAGTCGTTGCTTGGATTGGAACGTTACATGTTATAGCCGTTGCTCAACTCTCCTTTATATATACTGTTTACTCGACTTATTGAAGAACAAGACTACAGAACAGAAACTCATCAAGAAAGCTAATCTGAGATACATACAAATCATCATATCACTCTTTTAGTCTTGGTTTACACTGTAGTTCTTGTATTCCTTCTTTCAATATCTATTATAAACATAGTACAACTCTAGGTTGGCTTGGGGGTTTTATTTTAATAATACTCAATCTATTCAACGAATCTATCAAAGTCTCAGAGGTGAGAGGTGTTGCAGAGGTGCAAAGGGTGCAGAGTTGCAAAGGGGGCAGAGGTGTCTAATCGATCGTCGTTGTAATAGGGAGTCTATTTTCTTTGTAATTACTGAATATTATTTTAATAAAGTGAGTCTCCAATACCTTTTGGTATTGGACGTGGATTAGGCTACTAGACCAGAAGATAGGGGTTAAACCACGTAAAAATCTTGGTGTGATTTACTGTTCTTTTGTTTTAGTTTTAAGCTTTAATATTCTACAGATGTTGGTTTAAGTCAAAAAAAAATTATAGTAATACAGACATGTATTAGCTGTCCGTTTATAATAGACAAAGAACATAACTAATACGGACAGGGTTAGACCGTCCGATTATAGCATGCTATGTAAACTTTAAAATTGACCACTGTATATCACTTTTGAGTATTTACACCTATTCACCCCCTCTAGGTGTGCTTAATTACAGAATTACATTTGGTATCAGAGTAAGGCTCTACTAATATTGATCTTTGCAAGTCGTAGGGAAAGATCCTATGGCACACCTCAATTTTCAAGAAGGTTAATCCACAAGCCGGCCACCTTTGTTGCTCGAAAATGAAAACTTCAACTTTTGGAAGTTTAGAATGATGATCTATCTCAAATGAGACCCATGGGAATAGTGGGTTGTTGAAAATGGCCATGTCATTCCAAGACATCATGATGGAAAACCTAACTCTCGTGGAAATGGATTCAAATGAATCATACATGGTATCCTATGACTCCGAAGCCATGAACACGCTGTTAAGTGGGACGATTTAAGCTAAAATTGACAAAGTTTCTGCATGCACCACTGCTAATGAAATATGGGATACAATCATCATGTGCGATGGGGAACTACTAAGGTAAAAAAAAGTCAAATTAAGTATGCTAATGCAAGAATATGAGCTTTTCAGGTTAGAGAAGAATGAATCTATCAAAGCAGCTCAAGCTAGGTTCCTCACTCTTATGAACTCTCTAAGTATGCTCGGCTGGAAAATTGATCAAAGGAAGATAAATAGAAAGATACTTAGAGTCATGCCCAAACGGTTCTCACCAAAAGTTACAACTCTTCAAGACTCAACTACAATCAGTACGATGGAAACTCTCACTTTATTTGGAGAGCTAGAAGAATTTGAAAATAAACTAAAGAGGTATGATGAAGAAGATGAAGGACCTAAAAGGAAGACCTTAGCTCTTCAAGTTGAAAGCTACATAGAAGGTGATGATGAAGATTTTGATGAAGAAATAGCTATGATGTCTCAGAAATTGAGAGAGCTGATTAGAAAGAAGAATAAATCAAAGTTCCAAGGCAAGACATTCAACAACAAGAAAGACGCCAAGCAAAAGCCACAAGAAGATACCTGTTTTGAATGTGGAAGGCCCGAACATTTCAAGATAAACTGTTTTCAATTAAAAAGGAAGACCAAAGCAGGCAACTCAAAAGAACAGGCATTAATGACATGGAGCAATGATGAGTCCAATCATGAAGATCAAGAAGATGAAACTGCTCAACTGTGTTTCAGTGGATTATGCAATCAAAAATCATTCCGAGGTAAACTCTGAACTTGGTGATATTATTAATTATTTCTGATTATCTAGTTTTAAAGAATGAAAATATTCGTATTAAAGAGAAAAATGCTCATTTAAAAAATTGGATAAATGATTTAATGAAAGAGGTAGAAATATTAATTGAAGAAAAACAAGAAATAGTTAAAGATTGCACATCAAGTGAAGTATCTAAGTTAAATGCTAAAATTGATTATCTTGATAACTCTATATAATTGTGCAAACAAATTAAATGAAGAATTCAATGATCTTAAAAAGGAAAATGATGTTTTAAAAGAAAATTTTAAAATGAGAGATACTTGTATTCATGCTTTTAATGATGGGAAAATATTAAACATGCAAAATAATAATGAGGAAGAAATAATTTCATTGAAAAAGGATCTTGCAAAATTTGTTCAAGGAGAAGAGAATTTAAATATAATGTTAGGTGCTCAAAGATCAAGTTTAGATAAACAAGGAATTGGGTACAATCCTGTTAAGAACATTACAAGCACTACAGATTAAATTAGAGTAATAAATAATAAACCAAGGAACAAGCCTCTTTATTGTTCACATTTTGTTACTTGCAAAAATTATGGTTTAAAAGGACATTTTGATACAAATTGTAATAAAATTAAAATAAAACAAGTATGGGTAAAGAAAGGAGATTTAATTGTTACTAACAATTCGGACCCAAACAGATTTGGGTACTAAAACGATAAGCTACTTCTTTATTTTGTAGGTGTGTTTAAAAGCTAAAGTACCAGCACATATATGGGTGCTAGACAGTGGATGTTCTAGACACATAACGGGTGATAGTACTAAATTCATCTCACTAGCTACTAAGAAGGGAGGAACTGTTACCTTTGGAGATGACACCATATGCCAAATCATCGGTAAAGGTAAAGTTGGAAATGGTAAGGTTTTCATTGATAATGTTCATCATGTTGAAGGATTAAAATATAATTTAATTAGTGTAAGTCAACTAATGGATAGTGGACATAAAATAATTTTTGAAAGGTAAGGTAATATTTATACAATTAATTTTGAAAATCAAAATGAAGATATTTGTTTTACTGTTATTCAAGATCAAACTATTCTATGGCATAGAAGGTTAGGACATGTGCAAATGGAGTTGATTAACAAGTTAGCTACCAAAGAACCTTGTTAAAGGATTGCCAAAGCTAAAATATGAAAAGACAAGGATTTGTAATGTATGTCAGTTAGGTAAGCAAGCAAGAAATTCCCTTATAAGCAAAAATAAGGTATCAACTTCTTTACCTCTTCAATTATTGCATCTTGATTTATTTGGACCCGAGAGATATGTTAGCTTAGGAAATAATCATTATGTTTTTGTTATTGTTGATGATTTTTCAAGATTTATATGGGTTTTATTTTTGAAAACTAAAGATCAAGCCTTTGCAGAATTTGAAAAACTTATAAAGAATGTTGAAACAAAACACAACCTCAAGCTAATTGGTATACGGAGTGACCATGGTGGGGAATTTGGAAAAGACTTTATACCATATTGCAGTGAGAAAGGTGTTACACATGAGTTTTCTGCACGAAGAACACCACAACAAAATGGTGTAGTGGAACGCAAAAATCGTACTCTCCAAGAAACTGTAAGAACTTTACTTCAAGAAAGTAAACTACCTAAAAGATTTTGGGCAGAGGCTGTAAGTACTGCATGTTATATTCTAAATAGAGTATTGATTAGACCCATATTATTGAAAACACCATATGAGTTACTAAACAAGAGGATTCCTAATATTAATTATTTTAAAGTGTTTGGTGCTAAATGTTTTGTTTTAAATACTAATGGTAATCTTGGAATTTTGTTGCAAAATCAACCGAAGCTATTTTTCTTGGTTATTCAGTACATAGTAAGGCATATAGGGTTTATAACCTTGACAAGTAAAGGTTGAAGAATCTGTGCATGTAATATTTTATGAATTTAATCATGATCTATCGAAAGATGAAGATTCTGCAGTAAATAACAATATAAATCGTGGAAGCCAAATTGCTAAATTCGGACAGCCTAAGCCGTCTGAATCAGAAGGAAAGACAGATGAAATTAGACAGCCTAACCCGTCCATTTTAGTAAAAAACTCAGACATGTAGACACCAAAAAATAGACAGCCAGACCCATCCGATTTAGAAGAAAAATCAGACGAACACACTGATGCAGAATGTGACATACCACAGTTTGAATCTAACGAATAGATGACTACTGCCAAGCTTCCTAAATCATCTCGAACTATGAGAAATCATCCTCCAAACTTGATCATAGGAGATCCCAACACTTGGATGAACACAAGAAGGAAAGCAAGGAATTATTGTGCATTTTCAGCCTTTCTTTCTCAAGTTGAACCAAAAAATGCCAAGGAAGCAATTCAAGATGAAAATTGGACAATTGCCATGCAGGAAGAGTTAAACCAATTTGAACGATGTCAAGTATGAGATCTTATTAAGCCTCCTAAAGATGCTTCTATAATTGGTACAAAATGGATTTTCAAAAATAAATTAGATGAAAATGGTATTATAACAAGAAACAAAGCCAGATTGGCAGCCCAAGGCTATAATCAACATGAAGGTATAAACTATGAAGAAACCTTTGCCCATGTTGCAAGGTTGGAAGCTATAAGAATTTTATTAGCCTATGCATGCTTTAGACAATTTAAATTATATCAAATGGATGTGAAAAGTGCTTTTTTAAATGGTTACTTAAATGAAGAAGTATATGTTAAGTAACCACCCAATTTCAAACATGAAAAATATCCACATCATGTGTTTAAATTGAAAAAGGCTTTGTATGGATTAAAACAAGGTCCAAGAGATTGGTATGAAAGACTAAGCTAGTTTTTATTAGAAAATGGTTTTAATCGCAGTAAAATTGACTCTACTCTTTTATTAAAACTAAAAATAAAGATTTATTAATTGTTCAAATTTATGTGGATGACATAATTTTTGGAGCTACTACTAACTCTTTGTGTGAGTGGTTTTCCCAATGTATGCATAATGAGTTTGATATGAGCCTTATGGGCGAATTAAACTATTTCTCGGGGCTTCAAATCAAACAATCCAATGAAGGGATTAACATTCACCAATCCAAGTATGTAAAGGAGTTATTAAAGAGATTTGATTTTGAAAATACCAAACCAAAGTCAACACCAATGAGTAGTACCATCAAGCTTACTGCAGATGCTACAGGTAAAGATGTTGAAGTAACTTTGTATCGAGGTATATTTGGTTGTTTACTTTATCTAAAGCGCATCAAGACCAGGATATTATTTATAAGCGTATGCCTTTGTGCTAGATTTCAAGCTCAACCGAAAGAATCTCATCTTAAAGCGGTAAAAAGAATATTTAAATATTTATCGATATAATTAATTTTGGCTTATCTTCTACGTATCTCTAGCTTTGAACTAATTGGATATTCGGATCTGATTATGCAGGTACTAAGTTGATAGAAAAAGCACAAGCGGTGCTTGTGAATTTTTAGGACAAAGTCTTGTGGCTTGGCACAACAAAAAGCAAACATCAGTTGCCTTGTCTACTACGGAAGATGAATATTTGGCGGCAGGTAGTTGTTGTTCACAAATTTTGTGGATGATTCAAACTCTTCATGATTTTAATGTGATATGTGAAAATGTGCCTATTATGTGTGACAATACTAGTGCAATTGATATTTCAAAAAATCCTGTGTTTCATTCTCTTACTAAGCATATTGAAGTGAGACATCATTTTTTAAGACATAATGTTGCTAAAGGGTTAATTAAATTAGTATTTGTCCCTACCGAACATCAACTGGCTGACATTTTTACAAAACCTTTAAGTGAAGAGCGTTTTTGCACTTTGATAAGAGAACTTGGAATGTCTGTATGTGGTTAGAATTTTTTTTTTTATAAAAAAGACTTAATAAAAAAATTAAAATAAAAAAAATCATAAAATTAAAAAATATATATGTATTTCAGTTCAGTATATGTTTCTTTCTAAAATAAAAAATATATTAGGATTCAATTCACATTATATAAATTATTAGTTTTTATACTTGTTTTATGTGGGTTAGCATTCTAATCTTATTTACATAAGGGTAAATTTGATATTTTCAGTTTATGGGGTCACGATTGGTATTTGTTATGTTGGTTTTTGAGTAGGAATAAAACTCTAAGAGATTTTTTATCAGTTCTTACCCATTTCTATTTTTTAAAAAACTCTTCATCTCCCACTCTTCTTGGACCAAATTCTAAACTGATCAGGTATCTAAAACCTTTTTGTATTCTGTTATCTATCTTTTCCTTATTCTTTATTCTTTACTTCTTCTCTTTTTCTATGTTTTTCTTAACAGATTATTTTTTTTAAAAACAAAACCCTTTCATCTCCTTATCTCCTCTGTTTTTTTTCTGTCATGCTTCTTCTTTCACCAACCTAGGGTTTGTTTCTTCTCCCTATTTGCTTCAAACTCTCACATAATCTCCATAGAAATGGCCAAAATAAGGTGCAGGTTTATCTTCAATACCGGACGACAGCCTATACAACGCCCCAAGGCGACGATTATGGTTTTTCAAGAGCCGGAACATCAAGATGAATTGTCATTGTCCATGGAGCCAAGAGCTGAACGTCGCCTGAACAGAAACCTCTCCAAGATGGTCTCTGATTTGGGAACTTCTTCAAAAAAGATGAAGAAGACAAGGGAAATATCTAAGGGTAAAAAGTGAGTCACTATGAGTATACCCAATTCCACTCCTATTTCTAGCACTCATGATTCAACTCTTATTTTTTGATCCCACAAATTTGCCAAATAATTTTAGAAATTAATGGTCAATAAACCAATCGCGTATGGCAAACCTGTCGACCTAGTTCTTTTCATACTATTGGTGTTACTGAGCTATTTAATCAAATTGATCTGTCTATCTTGTTATTTCCCCCAACCTTTGCCTATCCCAAGTTGATTAAGCAATTTTATGGAAATCTGTCAGTCACAAATAGCCAAATTAAATCTATTGTGCAAAACAAAACAATTTCAATTGACTCTGCTTTGATAGGTGCCTTGTTTGACATACCCTGTTCTGGCCCTTCTCCATTCACTCTAAAAGGGCCACTAGAATTTGAAAACTTTTCTGTTGGTGCAATAATTGCGAATTGTTAAAGATTTTCCCACAACTGAGTTTGTTTCTTTGCCCACATTTCTTGAAACAACTCCATTAAATAATGTGATTCACAAGCTTATTCCTGAAAATCTTATTCCTCGAACTGGTGGTAGGTCAAAAATGACTTATCAAGATTTGATATTGTCATCCCTCATTTTGTCAAAAACAAAATTTAATTGTGCTCTTTTAATGATTAATCATATGGAAAGTTGTGTTAAACTAAATCTAAGTGTTTTCCATATGGTGGTTTTTTGACAAAGATATTTACTCATTTTGATATATCTTTTGAAAATGAAGAAGTGTTTCAATTAACTGAAGTAATTGATGACTTAGTCTTTACAAATTCAAAACTCAAAATTGGGGCTGACAATGTTTTATCTTGGGACATTGAAGAAGATATTCCTAATCCTACTACTCCTACTGTTTCTCCTTGCCATTCTCCTACTACTCATTCTATTCCAATTCCTCCTACTTATGAAAATTCAGACCTTTCTCATCTTGTTACTGATATGAATTCCAAGTTTGACACAATGCTTGAACTCATGCATAATTTTTCAGCTTCACTCAATTCCTTATCCGATAGAGTACTCACAGTTATTGAGAGGGTTGAATCTTTAGATTTTCAATTCAAGGGTCTTTCTAGGAAGATTGAAGATGGGATGTTTGAGACTGATCAAGAAGACAATTAGTTAATCCTTTTTGATGATGTCAAAGGGGGAAAGATTTTGGGGATTTTGGATATTTTGAATATTTGGATAACTGTTTAACTATTTTGGGATTTGGTAAATATTTGAATTTGTTGGTAAACATTTGAATTCGTTTTGGTTGGTTAAGCAGATATATGACTATATGATTCATGTTTACTATTATGTTTTGAATACTATTTGTTTAACATAAGTTATTTGATATACATGCAATTAACATGAGATATTTGATATACATGCCATGTTAAAAGATTATGTTTAAAAAATATGCCTAAATTAAGGGGGAACCATATATTTAGGGGGAGTATGGTATATATTTTGTCATCATCAAAAAGGAAGAGAATGTTAGTATATATATTTTGTGGTTTCAATGATGACAATGTTTATATGGGCTTAATTGGTTTGATATTGGCTTATAATCTAATTGGGTCATGTTTTTGACGCCCCCAAAATAGGTATACATCACCCATTTTGAGTCGCCAAATACTTGGTACAGAAAACAAATATAACTTAATTATACAACTGTCGTGTACAATATGACAAAACATAAGCTGAGAGTTTTGACACGAATATTATCTTCTAGACAATATCCACACTCAATGGAGTCCTCATTACAATTTTTATCACACTATTTTATAGAATAATGAGGACTGCTATAGCCACTTATCCTGGACCTCACTCCATTTCCCGACTAATCCCAGCTATATTCTCATTTCCTGAACAGAACAATGAAAGAAAAGTGTAAGACCCCAACTTATTATAAATGAAATTGAATTTTCTCTATTTATTATTTTGAAATAGTAAGGGTTGATTTTATTAATGTGGTTAGTTATGGGTAAAATGCGCAAATATCTTAAATAAGCAAGTGGTTATAAAATATTCATTGTTGTCGGGGAATATTCGTTTGGTCGTGGAATATTCTTCTTTGTCGGAGAATATTAAATGCGATGGCTAATGACCTTGTGTGGGCCCTATAAGCGAAAAGCGATTCGATGAAGAAAATGACAAGTATAAGTTTTTTAAATAACGCGTGGTTATTAAGATTGCTTGTTGGAATACTAAATTGGTTAAAAAACACGATGTCTGGCGGTGTTGCACAAAGATATTACGCGGTATTGCACCAATTATTGATTCTTACGTAAGAAGGCCTTTACTCAATAATTGTTACGATAAATTTCATTCAATATTTTATTGATTCAATAATTGCCACGTTGATATTTTATATTATTGTTGTTTTGATAATTGTCAACACTGATATTTCCCATTATCGGATCAATAATTCATATTATTTGAATAATATTATTAGATAGCATTATTGGCAATGTCTAAGGAAGTTTTGTCTAAGGAGAGGTTTGGTCACCTAATTGCTGCGGCCGATGAAGGAGAAATCTTTATTGAAAGCCCCTCTTTCTGAGGAGCGAATTCGTGGTTGTCATTATTATGATTCTGTAATATTATTTGTGAATAATTAAATATTGATTTATATGATAAAGAAAATATTTATTTATGTGGATAGAAATGGAGGAATTTTTAGAAAAGTGACAATTGTTGAAAATTGATATTTTATCTTTTCTGATAAAATAATTCATTTAAATATATTATTATATTATAATAATATAATAATGGTGATATTTTTACAATGAATGTGTGATATATGAATAAATGAGGAGGAAGAGTATTTTTGTTATAATAAATGCTAAAAACATGTTAAACATGTTGGTGAGTCCCATTTTTGACTAAAATTTGATTATAGCCTGCAAAATCGTCCGTATGTGGATTTCGGTCAATTTTTGCTTGGAATTTGGAAAAACTTAAACTTACAAAGTTGTAGAGAATTGAATTTCCTATGGAATGGACATAAGATTCGAATTTCTCTGATAAAAGGGCTATTTATTATGAATTATTGAAGTTTCGGAATAATTAATTTTTGAAGTTTTAAATATTTTTTTAAAGAAAAATATTTTTATTATGTTAGTGGGCCCCACATGAGTGGTAAACAGCTGAATTTAGATTTTCTAAGGTGGGCGTGAAATTTTTTTATATATTAATATTTTATTAAATTTTCTACTTTGGTGTTCTAAGCATTTTCCTATAAATAGGGTGCTTAGGTTAGAATTGAAAATCACACTAGAAACTGAAGTTTTTTCTCTCTATATTATTGAGCGTATTCTTGTGAGTATTTTGATACTTTGAGTGTTGCTATACGGTACAAGTTCCCTTCAGCGTTATATCTGATATTCCAGCTAGAAGTACTATTCTTTTGAGGTAAGGGATGTTATTTTTTTTTATAAATGATATTATTTCTTTCAATATCATTATGCCGAAATATTAGTATAATTTTTCTTGTGAAATTTCTACCTTTTTGTGTCGGGGTTACTATTTACGTATACGGTACTATTCACATATACAACACTATTCACGAATACGGCACTATTCACAGAAAAATTAAATTTTCGTCCTTTATCCCAGATGTCTATTTTTGTTACTATCTTTGATTGTATCCATGTTTTGATCATTATTCTTGAATTTTACTCCACCATAGTATATAATGGGGTGTTTTTGAACATGGATAAACTGAAGTACGAATCCTTAATATTTGTTCTTTTGTCTCACTGGATTAGTTTTCTTTAAAATATTTTTCATCATCCTCAGTCCTAAATGATGATATAACTGAATATCTTTGGCCTGTAGTGCAAAGATGAATGATTTTCTGATGAATATCTTTGGCCGTAGTGCAAAGATGAGCAGTGTTGAGATGAACATGACCGGTGATGAATATCTTTGGCACTGTAGTGCAAAGATGAATATTTGATTCAAGATGAATATTGATTTATGTTACAGGGATAAAATATTGATGATGGACTTTTAAATTCATAGATGATAGTAGATTTCATTCTCTACTTAACTCTTCTAATGAATTGTTATTTCCGCTGTGAATATTGATCTGAAACTTGTTATCTATTATATTCTATCAAATTTTTTCCTGTTGAGGACTAACGATAATTTTTTCTATATTATCTTTGTCATAATATTCTTTACCGAGCTAGTTGAGCTCACCCTTTTCCTTTTTGTTTCAATTTTTTTCTCAGGAGGCGAGAATGTAGCAAGTTCTAGTCGGGGTATGGAATGATGGTTCTAGAAAGTTGTTTTAGTAGTCCTCACTATTTTTGTAAAATAATGTATCAATAAATGTAATGAAAACTTATTTGAGTGTGGATATTGTCTAGAAGACAATATTTGTATTTAAACTCACAGTTTATGTGTTATCGTATTTTGCACGATAATTGTATTAATAAAGTTGTAGTTGTTTCTGTACCATGTATTTGGCGACTCAGAATGGGTGATGTATACCTATTTTGGGGGTGTCACAAAAAGGGTGAGCTCAACTAGCCCGGTAAGAAATATTATGACTAAGATAATGCATAATAAATTATCCTTAGCCTTCAACAGTATAACAACTGATAGAATACAATAGACAACAAGTTTTAGATCAACAACTGCAGTGGAATAAGTAATCAATTAGAAGAGTTAAGTAGAGAATGATATCTACTATCTTCTATGATTTAAAAGTTTATCATCAATTTTATCCTTGTAATACCCATTAACAGTTCTTTGTTATACCCAAGACAAAGAGAACTTTCATCACCTGTCTTCACCTGAACCACCAAAGATTTTAGTTAAATTCACATTTCATGTTTATAATAATGTGAATCAACAGTTCTTCCTTGCCATAAAGGCTTAATAGAACATTTACTCAATATCCTTACCCCAAAGGCTAAAGATATTCAAATGTAATAACAATGTTCATACAAATCAGTTGTCTATCTTTGCACTACGGGCCAAAGATATTCAACTATAAAACCAATGGTCATGATCATATCAATCAATTGCCTGTCAGTGCACTATGGCCAAAGACATTCAACTGTTAACTAATGGTCATGATCCTGCCAATCACATTATCGAATTATCCCTGCACTACGGCCAAGGATATTCGTTAGTATCACCAGTGGTCATGATCATGTCATACACCTATCCATCTTTGCACTACGGGCCAAAGCTATCAATCAACAGTTGATTTTTCCACTACGACCAAAGATATCAATCAACATTTCTTCTTTGCACTACAGGCCAAAGACATACAATTGTAAAACCAATAACCAACAGTCCATCTATGCACTATGGGCCAAAGATGACTTTTAACGCAATATAAGCATGAGGATCAGGACAATATATAAATAATCAATCAAATGAGATAAAAGGATAAATATTTGTCAACATAATCACCATTTGTGGAGTAAAATTCAAGAATAATATTCATGTATCAAAAATTAATTTGGACAGAAAAGAATCAATTTTTCGTCGTAAATAGTACCCCGTGAATAGTATCTTGTGAATAGTACTTCGTGAATAGTCCCCGTGAATAATACTTCGTGAATAGTAGCCATGAATAGTATTTCGTGAATAGTACCCTATGAATAGTACTTTGTGAATAGTACCCCGTAAATAGTATTTCGTGAATAGTATTTCATGAATAGTACTTCGTGAATAGTACTTCATGAATAGTACTCCCGAGTGAATAATTCTCGAGTGAATAGTACCCCGTAAATAATACCCAGAGTGAATAGTAAGGAATAATAACCCTTACAAATAAGAAATAAATAACATCCCTTACGAATATTGAACGAAAATAATATTCCTTACGAATATTAAACGAAGACGATGAATATTGAATGAAAATGATATTCCTTACGAATATTGAACGAAAATAATATTCATACGAATACGAAAAATAATATCTCTTCAGAATATGAAATAAATAATACCCCTTACGACTGTTGAACGAAAAAAATATTCATACGAATACGAAAAATAATATCTCTTCAGAATATGAAATAAATAATACCCCTTACGAATGTTGAACAAAAATAATATTCATACGAATACAAAAAATAATATCTCTTCAGAATATGAAATAAATAATACCCCTTACCTTAGTAAAGGACTGGATACTACAATAGTGAAGTAGCAGACTACTCTTCTTCTTTCTCTCTATAGCTTCTCTCTCTATAGCTTCTCTCTCTATAATTGCTCTTGTGAGTCTTAGTGAATTGGTGAGAATGAAAGAAGAATGAGCTTCTATTTATAAGAAAACATAGTTTCGATAATTGCATGTTTTGGGGCTCGAAATATTACAGTATAATACTTCAACTTTTTCTTCATTTTTAATTTAGTCCTGCAAGTATTATCAAACTTGCACCACCTTCCCTAATAGTACATCATGTGAATCGATAGTACAATCATATGAATCAATAGTACTATACATGTGAAAAAAATAATTACAGTATAATACATTCATCTATACCTCCATTTTTAATTTAGTCATGCAAGTATTATCAATCTTGCACCACCTCCCCTAATAGTACATGCATGTGAATCAATAGTACACACATGTGAATAAATAGTTATAAGTATGTGAATTAATAGCAATTAATTGCTCATTTATCTGATTAATTACCCGATTGGTTAATATAACCTCCAGACATCAATTATTATCGGAATAGATGTCGATTTCTGATGAGTGAGTTTTATACTCATAATTGAATACGTTTGAGCTTAATTTTTTGGTTGATTTTAAGTATTTGTATCTATTCATGCATGTTTTATGTTGTTTTGTAGGAATTGGGACAAAAGTTACTTGGATCAGCGTTCGGGGTGGCTAGATTCGCGTTTTCGGCTTGCCATTTACACATCAGCCACTTTAGAGCCAATTTGAGTATTGCTCCGGACCTTATTTCGAAAAACTTAAAGAATGAAAGTTTTAGATCTACTTCTCCTCTTTCCGGATCATCTTGAATCATCGAAATCAGAGTTCGGACAAAGAGGTTATGGCCATTTTCCCAAAGGACGTCGGAGCAGAAAATGTCAGAACATGTGCCGTGTGCCTTAAGGGGCACCATTTTAGCCTATGCCCGATCTTAGGAAGGCCTGAGGGAGCGATGTTTGAGCATCAAGCCCAGTATTTGGGACCTTTGGGAAGGGCTTGGTGATGGCCTGGACGCGTTTTTGAGCAAATTTTGACACCTTTTTTACTCCAAATTGGATTGGGTTTGTTCCTAAGCTAAAAATTAGACTTGTAACCTATAAATACATGATGTAAGGCATAAAATAGAGGGAGATTACATAGATTAGACTAGATTAAACACTCCATTAAATTAGAATCTAAATCCTAGTTCTTAATTAGCCATTGGAGATTGAAGCAAATTGAAGAACACTGAAGATCAAGAAGCAAAGAAGCAAAGAGGGAGCATCAGTTTTTGACACATGATTCTATTCTCTTCTCTTATCATACTTTTATCTTTTAATGTCTATTTAGTTGTGGATTCTTGGTTTTAATTCATTAATTATGAACTAACTCTTTTATTAAGATTTCAATTGAACCTTTTATGGCTATAAATTAGTTATTTAATTTATTCCAATTATTTGTGTCAAAGTGAGTTGTTTATCTTGCCTTATGCTTATTGATTAATTATCTGATCAGTAATTACCTTGTTACTCTAGAAGGAATTGGGAAAGGAATTCTAGGGTTAGAACTGAGCATGATATCATGTGACTTAGTTATCTGCACAATGAATAATTAGGTTTATGAATAGAATGAGAATATCTATTTGTCGCATGTAACACATAAGGAATTGGGATTGTAGTGAGTTTAATTCAATTATTTTGCATAGGGATATAACAAAATTAACTTGGATTAAATAGAAGGCAAAGGATCACTTGAGAAAGGGCTTTTGGCATTTGAGAATTCCTGTTAACAATTCAGTAGACATAATAATTGGAATAGTTGAATAATTGATTTATAATTCATAATTGGGGATATTGGAGTCTTAATTCTTATTTATCTGAATTCATTCAAATCTTAGTTTTGTTTATTTGATTTATTTTAGAATAATTTATCTTAATTGTTAATTTAGTTTTCTTAATTAGAAAAATCACAATTTACAGTTGTTTAAATAAAATTGATTTGGTTAAGAGTTAGTATTTGGTAATTTTTATTAAATAATTCCTCGTGGAAACGATACTCTACTTTCACTTTATTACTTATTGATAGTGTATACTTTTGCGTATTCATTGATTGCGAAATCGATCAACAAGTTTTTGGCGTGAATTCTTAGGGAATTAATTTAATAATTATTTACCAATATTAATTTCAATCAAATTAGTCTTAATTTAAACATTTTTATTTTTAATTATCTTCCTATATTTTCTCTTTTCAGGTACCATGAATGACTTTGCGTATCAATGGCCATACACGAACATGACTCAACCAAGGGAAACAAGGATTGATGGACTTAATACATTTTCTGCATTGTCAGCATAGATTGAGACACTTTCGAGGAGTTTAGAAGCTTTTGAAGCTCAGCGTCGTCAAAGTGTGGTGGTTACTTGTGATTATTGTCTTTGGAAATCATATGAGTCATCAATCGCCATCGATTTTCGGTAGATGCAAAGTATAGTGGTGATTACCCCAATAATTATGTCTATCCAACAACTATCATCGAGTTGGGGGTATCACACGGATTTTCATGGAGTAACAATCAAGCTCAATGTAGAGACAACAAAATACATCGAATTTCAAAATCGGACACAACAACCGGATCGGAAATCAAGTTTTGAAGAAGCCTTGGATAGATTTATTAAAGCTTACGAAAAAAAGAATGAGGAAAATGAAAAAAATTTAATCAAATAAATTTGAATTTGCAAAGCCAAGGTGCGTCGATAAAGAATCTGGAAAATCAAGTGGGGATGAGATAGCACATGCATTGAACAACCAATCCTCAATACACTTGGCTCTATGACATGGATGGCGAGCCCGATGATGAGCCAGAACCAAATCTGCAACCGGATGTGCCAAATGATATAGATGTTGAAGAGAGGAAAGACTTGGAGACCAACAAAAGGAGATCGGCAAAGATCTAACTTTGAGTACCAAGCGAAGATGAGCCAATTTTGATAGTGTCCCATGTACCTTCTCCACCAAAGTTCAAGAATCAAGGCGGTTTGCAAAACCATGCCCAATTGAAAGTCATGTAAATCGGCAAAGCTCTTGGTAGACGTAAGAGCTAAATCTGATTATGGAGTCATGGTGGGATGAAAAGGAGAAGATAGAGGAAGATTCCATTATGTTTATTAAGCTTTAATTCCCCCAATCGATCATCGACATAATGGAGAAAACACCTAGTTGATGGGCGTTCTTAATAGGAACCTATCTACAAAAAGCAAGCATCTTAGGTGACTTCAATTCAAGGGTTTTTTGAATGGGAACCTCCCAAAAGAGACATTGCTTACGATGGATGGAGGGTTCCTCAATTTTTATAGGGAATTGGATAGAGAATTGAAGAAGTCGGTGAGACTATAAAACAAAGCGCTTATTGGGAGGCAACCCAAGTTTAATTTTTATTTTTAGTTTTTATTAAGTTTTATATTAGTAGTTTTGAATTTGCATTTATTTAGGATTTAATAAAATTGCTTCTATCATGGTTTACAGGTTATTCAAGTCAAATTCAAGTGTGGTGCCCAATTTATTCCATGTGCCTAGCATATTCTCCAAACTTAGCGGACAAGGAGGAAGATTGCTATATTTTCAGGGAAGTCCTCTGCTTTAATTTTTTCTATTTCAGCCATTGAGGACAATGTCTAGTTTAAGTTTGGGGGTACTTTAGTGTCGTATTGCATATAGTTAGTTATCTGCATAGTAGTTCGTTTTTTTTGTGTTAGCATTGTTTTTTTTAGGTTGCATATAATACATGGTAGTTATTAGCATTGAGGACAATGTCTAGTTTAAGTTTAGGGGTACTTTAGTGTCGTATTGCATATAGTTAGTTATCTGCATAGTAGTTCATTTTTTTTTGTGTTAGCATTGTTTTTTTTAGGTTGCATATAATACATGGTAGTTATTTGCATATTCATATATGTGTTGCATTAGTATAATTGCATTTTTTTTTTTTTTTTTTTGCATGAATCTGTGTGATCGGTTGGTGTGGTCTTAGCTCGGCCTATGATAAGATTGGTATTAAATGTTAACTTGAACAGTGTTGATAATTGATGATGAGTTCTAATTTTAATCATGATGATAATCTGAGCCTATCTGAAACTTATGTAACCGGTTAGCACTTAAAGTTTAACTGTTTTAATCCACTTGGTTCAAGGGTTTCATAATTTGTTTCGAGGAAAATCTTTGTTAAAATTTAAGAAAATTAGTGAGCTGGCGGTAAAGGTTGGAATGGCGTAAAAGCTTGAGTTTGGGGGAATCTATGGGATATATATATACAAAAAAAAAAAAAAAAAAAAAAAGAAAAAAATGAAAAAAAAAAAAAAAAAAAAAATCGAGAAAAAAGAAAAAAAAAAGAATAAACAAGTGGCATGCTTGTCTAGTTTTGTGGCCTTTGTTACTTGAGTAAAAGCAGGGGATTGTCTTTACATCTAAGCCCTAAGGTCTTAATGGCTTGGGAGTCGTTGGTGAAAGCTCGTTAAGGTAGCATTGAAAAGCCTAAAGGAATAAGACATTGCACAACCATGAGAAAAAAAAAGAATAAAACACGAGAAAGAGCAAAAATGCCCTCGTGGTTGAATAAAAGTATAAATAAATCCTGTATTTACCTTAAGACTTGGTAATTGCTTATTTTTAACTGGAGTTGTCATGTTCACAAAAGTAATTGAATTGGAGCTGAATTTTTTCTTCTAAGAAGTTTGTTATGTGATTATCTTGAATTCTGGTTGGTTAGAATGGTTAACAAGCACACACGCACAACATGGGTGATGACAGGTTTGGATTGACTAATTGGTTAGAGTTAAGGACTTTGACTTGATCGGATATATTGTTTGAGTATCTATGGTATCTTTGAGGCCTGTTGCTATATATCATATTGATTTATTACTAGATTCGTAGGTATATTAGAAAGTAGAACATGCATATGCATTCATGTAGTTGAGTTAGTTTATTTATTTTTAGTTCTTTTGTGTTTTTGCTTGAGGACAAGCAAAGGTTTAAGTTTGGGGGTATTTGATGAGTGAGTTTTATACATGAATTGGATAATTGAATGCGTTTATTGTTATTTAATCTTTTGGTTGATTTTAAGTATTTGTGTCTATTCATGCATGTTTTATGTTGTTTTGTAGGAATTGGGACAAAAGTTACTTGGATCAGCGTTCAGGGTGGCTAGATTCGAGTTTTTGGCTTGCCATTTACACAACAGTCACTTCAGAGCCAATTTGAGTATTTCTCCAGACCTTATTTCGAAACACTTAAAGAATGAAAGTTGTAGATCTACTTCTCCTCTTTCCGGATCATCTTGAATCATTGAAATCGGATTTCGGAAGAAGAAGTTATGGCCATTTTTCCAAAGGACGTCAGAGCAGAAAATGTCAGAACATGTGCGGCGTAGGGGCGCCCATTTTGGCCTATGCTTTGTAGTAGAAACCTTTGGGAAGATGAGATGTTTAAGCATCAAGCCCGACCTTTGAGAGCACTGGGGAAAGGCTTAGTGATGGCACGGGCGCGTTTTTTGAGCGAATTTTGACACCTTTTTTACTCCAAATTGGATTGGGTTTGTTCCTAAGCTAAAAATTAGACTTGTAACCTATAAATACATGATGTAAGGCATAAAATAGAGGGAGATTACATAGATTAGACTAGATTAAACACTCCATTAAATTAGAATCTAAACCCTAGTTCTTAATTAGCCATTGGAGATTAAAGCAAATTGAAGAACTTTGAAGATCGAGAGAGCAAGAGCAAGAGGGGAGCATCAGTTCTTTGACAATGATTCTATTCTCTTCTCTTATCATACTTTTATCTTTTAATGTCTATTCAGTTGTGGATTCTTGGTTTTAATTCATTAATTATGAACTAACTCTTTTATTAAGATTTCAATTGAACCTTTTATGACTATAAATTAGTTATTTAATTTATTCCAATTATTTGTGTCAAAGTGAGTTGTTTATCTTGCCTTATGCTTATTGATTAATTATCGATCCAGTAATTACCTTGTTACTCTAGAAGGAATTGGGAAAGGAATTCTAGGGTTAGAACCTGAGCATGATATCATGTGACTTAGTTTTCTGCACAATGAATAATTAGGTTTATGAATAGAATGAGAATATCTATTTGTCGCATGTAACACATAAGGAATTGGGATTGTAGTGAGTTTAATTCAATTATTTTGCATAGGGATATAACAAAATTAACTTGGATTAAATAGAAGGCAAAGGATCACTTGAGAAAGGGCTTTTGGCATTTGAGAATTCACATTAACAATTGATGAGACATAATAATTGGAATAGTTGAATAATTGATTTATAATTCATAATTGGGGATATTGGAGTCTTAATTCTTATTTATCTGAATTCATTCAAATCTTAGTTTTGTTTATTTGATTTATTTTAGAATAATTTCTCTTAATTGTTAATTTAGTTTTCTTAATTAGAAAAATCATAATTTACAGTTGTTTAAATAAAATTGATTTGGTTAAGAGTTAGTATTTGGTAATTTTTATTAAATAATTCATCGTGGGAACGATACTTTACTTTCACTTTATTACTTGTTGACCGTTTATACTTGCACATATTCATTGATTGCGAAATCGATCAACAATTTTCACTAACATTAATAATCCCAACACAATGGAACTATCAATTTCATATTTAATCAACACGAACTTATTCATCATTAATATTATAACTCACAATATTTAACAACCAGATCATTCACAGGAAAGAGGAGGCTTTTCGATAAGGAATTCTCCCTATTGGCGCGCAATTAGGTGACCAAACAACTCCTCGACAGAACTTTCTAGATATCGTCAAAAATGCAAATAATAATATGAATAACTTTGTCGTCTCAATTATGGATTTAATAATATAAAATATTATGCAGATGATACTGTGACAATAATTAAATCAATAATATGAGAGATATTATAAAGCAATTACTGTAGCAATAATTGAATAAAACTGAGTGACTTCTCACGTAAGCATCAATAATCAATATCGTGTGCTACTATAAAACCAAACGTATTACTGTATTTTTATCACCGATTATTTTATGACAACTTGCTTACTTTAAAAAATTTTCAAATATCACCCTTAACTTTAACCTTTTATAAATTTAACCATTTACTAAATAGAATAATAATTATAATAAAATTGAATACTTTCATTTCATAAAATTCGGGATCTCACAATGTTAATCAAATATTTTTATGGATATTGATTATATAATGGATTACATGGGTTATGGCATGGGCTGATAATCACTTTGTATGGTGACCCATAAAAGTTTACTACATGTTAGAGTGTGACTAAAATAGGTTGGTTTATATTTGCCACGTGCTTAAGTTTTTGGAATCTAATATTACTAGAAAATATATTTTTATAATTATAACTAAATCTGTTTTGTTATGGAGACAAATTCAAATATGAATTGGAGTATTTTAAGGAGGTTGAAATTTGGTGGTGAATTTATAACAGGTTTGTGCAGCTGGAATTTATATCTAATATGTTTAATATTCCTTAAGTTTCTCATATTTTTGAATTGTTGGGTTATATATATATATGGTTACCAATTTGTACGTGTCTTGGAGATTTTTTAAGAATTGGTATAATTAAGGATTTTTATTCAAAGTTGATAGAGCAGTTGTTTGTTTAAGGAAACATGCTAATAGCTAGTGGGACTCTTTCAGCTAGTCTTAGGATATTATTTGACTCCTTCATAGTAGTATATTTTTTATATATCTACTGAGCTGTTTTATATCTTATCTGTTAGATTTTATTGAAGGTTAAGATTATTTAGCTAACAGTTATCTCATATTTCCATTGAGAAGAACTAGTCGTTGCTTGGATTGGAACGTTACATGTTATAGCCGTTGCTCTACTCTCCTTTCTATATCTTGTTTACTAAACTTTATTGAAGAACAAGGCTGTGATGTAAACTCATCAAGAAAGCTAATCTGAGATACATACAAATCAACATATCAATCTTTTAGTCTCGATTTACACTGTAGTTCTTGTATTCCTTCTTTCAATATCTATTGTAAACATAGTACAAGTTTAGGTTGGCTTGGGGGTTTTATTTTAGTAATATTCAGTGTGTTCGACGAAGCTATCAAAGTCTTAGAGGTGAGAGGTGTTGCAGAGGTGCAAAGGGGGCAGAGGTGTTCAATCAATCGTCATTGTAACATAGAGTTTTATTTTCTTTATAATTGTTGAATATTATTTTAATAAAGTGAGTCTCCAATACCTTTTGGTATTGGACGTGGATTAGGCTACTAGACTAGAGAATAGGGGATGAACCACGTAAAAATCTTGGTGTGATTTACTGTTTTTTATTTCAGTTTTAAGCTTTAATATTCTGCAGATTTTGGTTTAAGTCAGAAAAATTTTATACTAATACGGACATGTATTAGTTGTCTGTTTATAACAGATGAAGAACATACTAATACAGACAGAGTTAGACCGTCCGATTATAGCCTGCTATAATAAACTTTAAAATTGACCACTGTATATCACTTTTGAGTATTTACACCTATTCACCCCCTCTAGGTGTGCTTAATTACAGAATTGCATATATATATATATATATATATATATATATAAGATAAGATCACGTATATATAAATAAGAACCTACAAGCGGCAAATTAACGGTTATAATTTTTTTTCTTCATATATGTCGTATATCCCAATTGTAAATCAAAATTTCATTAACAAATTCAATTAATCAAACGGCATAATAAATTTTTAAAATAGATTGCAAACACAACAAGAAAATAGATTGTAATTATAGTAGCAAAATATTTATTTTGTATTAAAAAATAATTCAATAATTACCTTTGAGAAGAAAAATATGGTGAATAAAGTTTTAATGATCTTGCTCTCAAACTCTTTTTAATTCCAGCCACGTTCCCTCATTCTCCTCGTTCTTCTTCTGCCTCTTCTTCGTTTGTCGCTACGTTAGAAACCCTCTTTAGTCGATTATGTCACTATATGTATTAGGAAGGAATTTAACCTAATATATTACTCCTATTCCAATTTGGTTGTTAAACTCATCACTTTAATTTGGGCTCAAATAATTTAACAAGCCCAAACTTAAATACTTAAAAATTAGTTTAACTCAATTAGTATAAATACCCAAATTAATGTAACCACGTACTTATTATAGTTCACATAAATTAAATATAATTTGACCAAAACTGCCAAATATAAGAAAAGTTCAATTTTAATAAGTTAATTATTTATCACTTATTAATACTTATTAGTCCAAATTAATTACATAACAAGTTTGACTCAAATAAAAGACAAAATTTAAATAATATGTTTTAAGAATATAAAATTTTATTTATTATTTTTTCCGGGTATTACTAGTACAGTAACTAAAATACCCTCTCTGTTTTCAAATCAAAATTTTAAAGTTTCTCGGATAATATTCAGCCCTTTCCATTTGCAGTGTCCTTAGGTTTCTTCCAAATCTTTGTAGGCTCAAAACCCTAATTCTTTCCCTAATTCTTTCCCTCTGATCCTCCGCGCGAAGCTCCGGTAAGCTCTTCTCTCTACTCTCTGAACATTTTTATGTGTGTATAAATTGCAGTTTATTTCATGGAGTATATTGTATGTATCGAGTATAATTGGGTTATCTTATTTTCGTATGTAAAAAGTACGGATTTTTATTTATTTATTGGTTAATGTGTTTAGATTATGCTTGAATTGTTCATTTTTTAGTGGGTTTTGTTTCTATTACAGAAAGATTGATTTTTTAGTTTTTTTGTATTTTTCTTTTGATATGTTTAGGTGGGGTTTGTGGTGAACCCTAGTGTTGGTGTTGTAATTTTTGGTGAGTTGGGGTTTAATTTGTTTGAACTGAAAGAATGGTTGATGAAGAAAGAGAAAGAAATGCTGATTGTGTGGTGGGTATTGGGTTGAAGAGTGAGGCAGTGAATAATGGGTCTGTAATTGAAATGGAGAATGGGGGCGGTGTTGAGGGGAATTCTGCGGGTTCGTCTGGTGGTCAAACCTATAGGAGGCGGAAGCGTGCGAAGATGAGTAGTAGTTCAGAGGACAAATTGATCGAGGATTGGAAGGTTTCTACAAATTCAGCCAGCCACCTCACAGATAAGGTTTGTTTAATTTACTCTTTTGTAGTTTTCTTCAATTTTCTTGGCATATTGTTTTTATTTCCCCCAGAAAATCTGGTTGTGTGAAACATTTAAGTTTAGCAATCTTGTAAGAAGCTCACATTTACAAGAAAATGATGCTGAAGCATAACGGTGGTTTCATGATTTCTGGCATAATGATGCGAGGAATACAAAATAGGATTTCTGGCCATTTTTCACTCTTCTGTTGTCTTCTTTGATTTTTTGACTTTTCATTTTAGTGATTTTGGTGAATTGTGAACCTTACTATTAATAATTGTTTTAATTTTTTTTACATTTACATGAAACTTTTACAGAATCATGTTGGTTTATTAGTTGGATATGAAACCTGTTACTTAACACGGAAAATGAAATGACATCATGGACTCGAGTAGTCTTTAACTATGGGAAGAATACAGATGACAGTTTGGATTTGCTTGGTTACTTACGTTGCAAAAGAATTTTTATAGTATGCATTTGTTTATATACATTAAATTGTTTCTTTTGAATATGAGATGTAATTTGTAGAAAGATAGATTTTTAAATTTCCAATCTTGAACAAGACTACAATATTTTTATTCAGGGATTATGGTGGACAATACGCCAAGGGAAAACAGACAAAAGGGGAGAGAGGGTGTTTCTTTATAAATGTTATGCGTACAGTGATGGGTTATTTGAAATCCTAAATAACTTTTCCCACTGATCTCACTATTTTCCTAAACTGTGTGAAAGTCAAATGTGGTCAACAAAAGGTGGAAAGAGAGTGTTAGTAACTTGCAAACAGTCATGATATTGAATTGTCTAGTTGGCTATCTTTTTTATTGAATACTACTTATCCCACCAGGCTACCACCACGTGCCACTGACATTTAGAGGGCTTGATGTTCAAACAATCTTGTAGTATGTTGTATCAGTCATAAGGAAATAGAGAAATTAAAAAGGCATTGTTTCCCCTTTGTCCTTTCTATGGCAAGTCTTTGTGTAAGAACTTTGATGAGAAGAATAAAATAGCTACAAAGGCGTATGCCTTAGACATAAACCATGTTGATCCTATAGTGAAGTATAAGGGTCCAGCTAAAGGCATTGTCAATTTAAAGTGATTAGTTGCCCGGCTATACTAATTCTCATAATTTTTAAATAGACAGAAACTTTATTAAATTAAAGGATACAATATTTTCCTAAGACTCTTTGTAATAACCCGAGATTTCCTAAATAAAATAAATAAGAAAATTTGCGTATAATTTTTTTTTATTTAATGACAAGAATAAGTGAACGATAAATACGAATATATTTATTTCTTTAAAAATTAGAAATAATTTTGGAATTATTAATTACTACAAATTATATTTTATGGTAATTAATTTACAAGCGAAATATTTTATTAATTATTTTCCATGATAACATGATTGGAAATAATATATGAAGTGATAATTAGAATTATATAATATATATTTTATTATATGAATTTTTCAGAATATTTAAATCAAGTATTTTAACTTGATATGCGAAAGAGAAGTTAGATATGAGATCTAAACCCTGAATTGGGATTGTGATCAAGAGATGAGAATAATAATATTATATTATTGTTATAATGATTTTCTGAAGACAATAATTATGTCATTTGTGTATAAAAGTGACAGATAATATTAATGATGATGACGATCCAATTAGGTCAGTAGCATATTACCGTCTTTGTGAAACCCTAATTATTAAACTCGATTCTGAGATATGGTGAGTAGTATTTGTATGTATATGAAGGTTCTTACGTGTATAAGATGTCGGTAATTAGAAGAAAACCCTAATTATCGGCAGTATGTCGATAATTAGGACAAACCCTAATTATTACAACCCTAATCGGTTGAAGTTAGAGATCGTAATGACTGTGTTAGAATATACACAGATAATTAGAGAACCCTAATGGTCAATTAGAAACCCTAATTGATGGCGTTAAGAAACCTTAATTATAGAACCCTAAATTTTTCTATAGAAAACCCTAATTTAAATTACCGGGTTTAATTACGATGTTAATGTATAAATGTTTTAATTTACCAAAGGATAGAAAGTAATTGGTAAATGATAAGAATTACCATCTAGTGATTAAATACTACATTTAATTGCTATGTACAAAAATGCCCATGAAATTATATGCGAAATTACCAAAATGCCCTTTTTGGCTTATTAGTGTATTATTAGTGTATTATTGGAGGAATATTGCTAGCAAAGCATGGCAAACATACTTACCCTACCAATTGAGCATCCAATACTCAATTATGCTCACTCAATCAATTAATCTAGCATCCGATGTATCTATATAATTTTATATAAATTAAAAGAGAGAAAATGCATTTTAGTGCATTATTTGTGCATTATTGAGCTACCAATCCCTAAAAATCCGGCCAACCACTCCATAATTATCATGTGAGCTCAATTATACCAACCAAATCAAGCATCAAAGCATCTAGCATGGCCTATAAATAGAGATCAAGGAGATTGAATGAAAACACACTCTAATATTTTCTAAACTCTCTAGCTACACTCTCTCAAGCTCTAGCCAACGAATTTCTCTTACCCATAAGCTCATAATCAAAGCCCAGCCATCACAAATAACAAATCAGAAGCATCAAGAAGTCAGAAATCAAAAATCAAGTAAGAAAAGGTATGAAATCCCAAAAATTAGAAATCCTTCGATTCGATGTTAATTGATGCAATTGATTATTTAAAGTTGTGTAATAAGAAGTCTATTAATGTTCTGGGCTGTAAAATCATGAACCCATAACATCAAAGTGCACGAATTTGAAGATTTAAACAAGTTGGAAAAACCGAATTCTGTTATTTTTCACCAAATGTTAGAGGCTATAAATCTTTGGTCGATCATGAGTTTTGTTGTTTAAAAGTTGTTATATGTAGCCTGATATGTGGTCTTTAATATTCAGAAAGAATCAAGTTCATATCTATTGTAGATCAGAATTTATAAGCGGTCGAAAGTGGGTTTCTAAGCATTGACCTTTGTTCTTCAAACCCGAGAAAATATTCTAAGTGTCCGAGAAAATATTATTTTGGAAAATGTCGGGCCTTATATCTCGGTCATCTTTAATGTGTTTTGTGTTCTAAAGGTTGATATGTGTATCTTGTTATGTGGTATTTAACCTCCAAAAAGAATCGAGGTCCATATATATTACGGATTAAGAGTTATTTAAGGTCAAAGTGGGTTGACCAAGATTGACCGGAAAAATTCAGGCGACCTGAGAATTTTCTAAGTGTTGATTTTTCTTACAAGGTTTGACCATACTTTAGATGCTTGATTTATTGTTGTTATGATGATGTTAAGTGTTGGAGTTGTAGTCCTACATGTTGTCTACACATTGGAATTGATAGATCACATAAAAGTTACACGATCATCAAGTTATAGAGGTCCAAAGTAGGCATCTCGGCATTCTTCGTGAAGAACGACTTTAGTAACTACTTTGATGGTGATTTATCCCAGATCGATGTTTGTTTAGAGGTTATTATTGTGGAATCGTATATTCTTGTATTTCCTCTACAAGACCCAATTTATAGATTGTCCAAATTCGTTAAGATGAGAGAGAGTTATTCACGGTCAAAGTAGGCCACCTTTCGGTTACGCCTTATGAAGATCAGGTAGGCTCAAGAACACCTATAGCGACATACTGTCACTATAGGGGCCTTTAGCATGACGCTTTTAATTATTTTAATTTCGATTTTAGGAAATTAATTTAAAAATTAGAAAAATTAGTTTTTAATTATTAAAAATACAAAATAAATTATGAAAAATTATTTTAAAGTCCAAAATATAGTTTTTAATTATTTTGAGTATATTTCATAAATATTTAATATTTTTGAAATATAAAAGGTATTTATTTATTTAATTATAATATTAAATAAATGACTTAAAAATAGTTTTAATTCATGAAAAATCATGAAAAATTATATTATGGTATAAGAAAATATTTTAAGTTATTTCCCATGACTTTTAATATTTTGTGATGAATTTCATTAATTAATTATATATTAATGATATTAAAGTTATTTATTGATTATATTAAATAATTAGTTTAAAAATGATTTTAATATTTTAAAAATCATTTTAAATGAAAATAAAGTATTTATAGATATTTTGAGTTATAAAATATAACTTTTAATATTTAGAAGATAATTTCATTAATAATTATATATTAATGATATTTAGTTAATGATTTGTGATATTAAGTTTATTTAATATTTATATTAAATAAATAGTTTAAAAATGGTTTTATTTATTTAAAAATCATTTAAAGAGGATATTAAGGATTTAAAAATATTTTAAGTTATAATTAATGACTTTTAATATTTGGATGAATAGTACATTAATATTTATATATTAATGGTGATTATTTAAAATGATTTTAATTGTTTTAAAAATCATTTAAGGGTAATATAAATGTTTTTAAAATAGTTTGAGTTATTATAAATAACTTTTATATTTTAGCAATGGTTTCATTAATAATTTAATATTAATGATAATAGAATTGTTTGATGTTTAAATCATTTAATTATGATTAGATGTCTAAAAATGCATGATAAATTATTATAAATGCTTTAAAATTATTTTAAGTCATTTAAAAATAAAATGACCGATGTTGAGATCGAGAATAAGAGTCTTAGACTCATTAATTGCCGATAAAGTCATTAAATTTTGAACCAAATAACCGCAGGATTCTATAATAGAAAGAAAAGGCTCTTGTAAGAGCATGGATGCGATATTTGAAAAATGTATAGAATATGAACTAAAAGTATGATCCTTTGCGATTATGTGATGACGTGATTAGACTATGTCTTGGCCGTAGTAATCGATGGTACTTATGTGTTATGATATATTGTTCTAATCGAGCGAATGATCGATTATTGATAGGTTGTGATAAAGAGATAAAACCTAAGTTGAGATTTGTAATCGACCGAATCGGTGAGTATCTTACCTTTGCATTTCCTTTATGCGATGGACATGAGTAAGAAGTTTGAATTATTATATTCCGCATACAGATTATATGCGCTTTGATTATCAACATGTTAGCTCGGATATATATTACATTAAGTTGATTTCTAAATGGTTATACAAGTGTCCCCACTTGGATAATCATAGCATTATTCACATGTTGATATACTTTTGTCGATTACCCGTATACATATATGTTGAATTACATATTATTGTTGAGCGAAGATTAAAACCTTGGGTTTGGAACCGAGGCATGTATGAACATCCCGATAATGGGGAAAATTTTTATGCGCTTGCCGGATGAAAAAGGTGAGCGATGAATTTCGTTCAAGTTATGTAGTATTGATCAATACAGGTACAATGAAGTGATCACCCTCCGTGCCGTAAGTTATGACGGTTTGTGGATGAATTTACGCTAAACCTTTTCGAAAATGAAAAACCATGTTCATAGTATGTTTTTTAAACCCTATTCATGGGTGGAGCCTAATTTCAAGAAATTGAAAGAGAATTGTTATGTGAATTTTTATCAAGATCAGATTACTTCACAACTTTCGATTCGTTGTAGAAGTGTTATGGAAAGAGAATATTTATATTCTTTTAAACTTATATATATAATTGCTATTACTTCTTTGGGCACTCAAATGCTCATCCTTGCTTAAATTAAATGTTTTCGATTCGTACGATCGATCGACTGAAGGCTCGAGCGAAACAAGGAAAAGGAAAAGGCATTGAATGAGATTTAGTATGAGTTAATGGTTATAGTTAGTAAGACAATGGAATCTATTATAGGGTATTATAAGGAATGTATTTGAAGGTCACGTGCACAGGGAAGTAAACTTTGATGTATGTAAATTAAGTTCGAATGTATTATTATTTAGTATTATTGACTTAAAGAAATGGTATCGTGGAGAACCGAAGTTCGGGTTTCAAGTATCCGGATTTTGGGGTCGCATACGAGGTTGGTATCAAAGTGAGGTTATAAGCGTTAGGAGTGCGAAACCTAGGTTATAACCTTAGTAGAATGGAAACGAAAGTTAAGATAGATATTCGATGAACCATGAGGCGAAGTACTACAGTGAAGAATTATAGGATATGTTAGATAGATGATGAGTCGAGAAGATTCATCGAGTGGTACTAAATAAAATATTACTTCATTTTATCGATGAACATATTTTATTTCATTACTAATATTGTCTCGTTTATTGTAGTCATAGGATGGATGGCGAAAGTCAAAATAGTAATTCCTTGACCTAAGAGGCGATGGACTCTAGCGAGGAGTACAGAACGGTGAGATGATAAGAGATTTGATAGTTAGGAGCAGCGACTTAAAGGTTAGAAATTTGGCGGTGGAGGCGCGTAATCGTACTCTCATTTTTGAGCAATGATCTGAGGACATTTGCTCACTTAGAACACTGAGATGTAGTTAGCCAGGAGATTCTGAGGAGGTTGGAGCGAGAGAGAGATCTGATATAAGACGGTTGAAGGTTGAGATAGAAGCTAAAGACACGGGATATATACCTTGGAGCACGCTTTGAGACATCGCCTTTATGCGATTCGACACGAAGTGGATGGAGCTGCCTTTCGGCAGAGAGAGATAGGCGTTGATGTGTTTATAGAGATGGATTGAATAAATTCATCGTCAAACAAAATAAGAGACAACGTATATAGAACTCTTGATTCTTTGTGTATATATCTTTTATATGCTAATCGGGGTAACTTATGTATGTAGATGTACGGTGGAAAAGATATGTGGAATAAGAAGGATCGGATCCATACCCCGAGCTAATATCGAGGCCAACAATTTGAAATAGAAGCTTACCAAGAACCCAAATCGGACGAGGTGGCTATAGTGGAAAGCGTAGTATCGGATCCGAAATGGTGGATTTGTGAGATAGTGATTCGGACACTAAAGTTGAAGCCGCTCAAGCATCAACAGAAGTGCGAGATCACGGAGAACAAGGTTTCTTCACTAGAAAGGTTGTGGGAGATAGAAAAGTTGCTTAATATTCAACTACAAAAAGCATTAAAAGAAACAATGGAAGAAGCAAGATAAGCTCAAAATCCAAATTGACCGAGATGGGAGCCTCAAGCAACACATGGGTAATGCGACTCCAGAGGTAAGGGAAAAGAAAGATAGAAGATCGACTTAGGAAAACCTAATAAGAAGAAAGGGAAGAAGATATGTTATATTTGCGGCTGTGAGGGACATACCTCTCCTCGTTGCCCCAACTATAAGAAAGATGGATGTTTTAATTGTGGAATGGAAGGACATCGAGCGAATGAATGTCCGAGAAGAAGGATTAGTAAATAGGTAGTATGGGTTATGTTATGTAATATATGTGATAAGTATTGAACTATTTTCAACTTTTATGTTGGTCAAGATTTTAAATCCAGGACTTTTCGTAGTCACAAAGGATGGTGATGTTTAAAGCAATATGTCTTTATGGTATGTTAAGTTCTATTAATGTGAGGTGCTATGGTTGGAAGTACCATGAGTGTCACAAGTTGGATTAATGAAGTAAGTTGTTATAAAAGTAGCGAGATATTTATCTCGAATATTGGTTAATATAGTAAACTAAGTTTCAAAATTTAATATTTTGGAATACATGATTATTTGAGTAGAAAATTTTGTGTTATATATCGAGCATTATACGATGAGGCTTAGAATCTCTGAAATGAAGAATAATTTATGATTATGTCACCGAGACGAAAACGAAAACCGGTAGCGGAAGATCAACGGATAATTGAATGTCGAGCGCTTGAAGACTTTAAGGCAATCCTATTGCTAGGGTATAGAGGATTAAGTGACTCGATAGAAGCGTTTATGATAGTTAGGATAACGAAAAGGGCGAAAAGACAAATTTTATCACTATACGATAAAAGAAAAATGAGATAAAGAAAAATTTTGTGTGCTTTGTGTGAGGGCAGAAGAGACATATCTCTTCTAATTGTCTCAATTCAATGATGTATAGTGAATGTTTTATTTGTGAATCAATGGAGTATAAGGTGAAAGATTATTGAGAAGGAGAAGTGAGATAAGGAATGTGAATCGAGAAAATAATGAAGAGATATAGTGACAATGAAATAGCGTAAGTAAGTGTCTTCATTATGGTAGATTCGAAGATATCGTAGCAGGTTGAGGATACGATGGCATTTGGAAATAGAACTCGGTCTTTATTTGAATAACTTATATATCTTATATGATTTTCTGCATATATACTAAATTATTTTTATAAAGAAATTTTGAGTTCTTTTAGAATTCAAATTTAAAGTTCAATTGGATAAACAAGTGTTATAAAGAATAATTAAAGATCAGTTCGATCAAGTATGATCGAGGTCTACGTGCAATGATTATATGCTATGTACCCTTCGGCATATGAGTTTTAAAGCGGTGATTCCGGGGACGGAATCCTTATAAGGGAGGGTGAATGTAATAACCCGAGATTTCCTAAATAAAATAAATAAGAAAATTTGCGTATAATTTTTTTTATTTAATGACAAGAATAAGTGAACGATAAATACGAATATATTTATTTCTTTAAAAATTAGAAATAATTTTGGAATTATTAATTACTACAAATTATATTTTATGGTAATTAATTTACGTAGCGAAATATTTTTATTAATTATTTTCCATGATAACATGATTGGAAATAATATATGAAGTGATAATTAGAATTATATAATATATATTTTATTATATGAATTTTTTGAGAATATTTAAATCAAGTATTTTAACTTGATATGCGAAAGAGAAGTTAGATATGAGATCTAAACCACGAATTGGGATTGTGATCAAGAGATGAGAATAATAATATTATATTATTGTTATAATGATTTTCTGAGACAATAATTATTATATCTTGTGTATGTATGTGAGACGAGATAATATTGTAATGATAACGATCGATTAGGTCATAGCATATTACCGTCTTTGTGAAACCCTAATTATTAAACTTCGATTCTGAGATATGGTGAGTAGGTAATATTGTGTATATGAAGGATTCTTTGTGTATAAGATGTCGGTAATTAGAAGAAAACCCTAATTCTGCTTTGTATGTCGATAATTAGGACAAACCCTAATTATTACAACCCTAATCGGTTGAAGTTAGAGATCGTAATGACTGTGTTAGAATATACACAGATAATTAGAGAACCCTAATGGTCAATTAGAAACCCTAATTGATGGCGTTAAGAAACCTTAATTATAGAACCCTAAATTTTTCTATAGAAAATCCTAATTTAAATTACCGGGTTTAATTACGATGTTAATGTATAAATGTTTTAATTTACCAAAGGATAGAAAGTAATTGGTAAATGATAAGAATTACCATCTAGTGATTAAATACTACATTTAATTGCTATGTACAAAAATGCCCATGAAATTATATGCGAAATTACCAAAATGCCCTTTTGGCTTATTAGTGTATTATTAGTGTATTATTGGAGGAATATTGCTAAGCAAAGCATGGCAAACATACTTACCCTACCAATTGAGCATCGATACTCAATTATGCTCACTCAATCAATTAATCTAGCATCGATGTATCTATATAATTTTATATAAATTAAAGAGAGAAAATGCATTTTAGTGCATTATTTGTGCATTATTGAGCTACCAATCCCTAAAAATCCGGCCAACCACTCCATAATTATCATGTGAGCTCAATTATACCAACCAAATCAAACATCAAAGCATCTAGCATGGCTATAAATAGAGATCGAGGAGATTGAATGAAAACACACTCTAATATTTTCTAAACTCTAGCTACACTCTCTCAAGCTCTAACCAACGAATTTCTCTTACCCATAAGCTCATAATCAAAGCCCGACCATCACAAATAACAAATCGAGAAGCATCAAGAAGTCGAAATCAAAATCAAGTAAGAAAAGGTATGAAATCCCAAAATTAGAAATCCTTGATTCGATGTTAATTGATGCAATTGATTATTTAAAGTTGTGTAATAAGAAGTCTATTAATGTTCGGTCACGTAAAATCATGAACCCATAACATCAAAGTGCACGAATTTGAAGATTTAAACAAGTTGGAAAAACCGAATTCTGTTATTTTTCATCAAATGTTAGAGGCTATAAATCTTTGGTCGATCATGAGTTTTGTTGTTTAAAAGTTGTTATATGTAGCCTGATATGTGGTCTTTAATATTCAGAAAGAATCAAGTTCATATCTATTGTAGATCAGAATTTATAAGCGGTCAAAGTGGTCAATGCGGCATTGCCATTGTTCTTCAAACCAGAAAATATTCTAAGTGTCCAGAAAATATTATTTTGGAAAATGTCAGGCCTTATATCTCGGTCATCTTTAATGTGTTTTGTGTTCTAAAGGTTGATATGTGTATCTTGTTATGTGGTATTTAACCTCCAAAAGAATCGGTCCATATATATTACGGATTAAGAGTTATTTAAGGTCAAAGTGGGTTATTGGCATTGGCCGGAAAATTCAGGCAGCCGAGAATTTTCTAAGTGTTGATTTTTCTTACAAGGTTTGACCATACTTTAGATGCTTGATTTATTGTTGTTATGATGATGTTAAGTGTTGGAGTTGTAGTCCTACATGTTGTCTACATAATTGGAATTGATAGATCACATAAAAGTTACACGATCATCAAGTTATAGAGGTCCAAAGTAGGCATCTCGAAGCTGTTCTTCGTGAAGAACACGACTTTGGTAGCTACTTTGATGGCTGATTTATCCAGATCGATGTTTGTTTAGAGTTATTATTGTGGAATCGTATATTCTTGTATTTCCTCTACAAGACCCAATTTATAGATTGTCCAAATTCGTTAAGATGAGAGAGTTATTCACGCGGTCAAAGTAGGCCACCTCGGTTACGCCTTATGAAGATCTGGGTAGGCTCAAGAACACCTATAGCGACACTTACGTCACTATAGGGGCCTTTAGCGACGATTTTAATTATTTTAATTTACGATTTTAGGAAATTAATTTAAAAATTAGAAAAATTAGTTTTTAATTATTAAAAATACAAAATAAATTATGAAAAATTATTTTAAAGTCTAAAATATAGTTTTAATTATTTTGAGTATATTTCATAAATATTTAATATTTTGAAATATAAAAAGGTATTTATTTATTTAATTATAATATTAAATAAATGACTTAAAAATAGTTTTAATTCATGAAAAATCATGAAAAATTATATTATGGTATAAGAAAATATTTTAAGTTATTTCCCATGACTTTTAATATTTTGTGATGAATTTCATTAATTAATTATATATTAATGATATTAAAGTTATTTATTGATTATATTAAATAATTAGTTTAAAAATGATTTTAATATTTTAAAAATCATTTTAAATGAAAATAAAGTATTTATAGATATTTTGAGTTATAAAATATAACTTTTAATATTTAGAAGATAATTTCATTAATAATTATATATTAATGATATTTAGTTAATGATTTGTGATATTAAGTTTATTTAATATTTATATTAAATAAATAGTTTAAAAATGGTTTTATTTATTTAAAAATCATTTAAAGAGGATATTAAGGATTTAAAAATATTTTAAGTTATAATTAATGACTTTTAATATTTGGATGAATAGTACATTAATATTTATATATTAATGGTGATTATTTAAAAATGATTTTAATTGTTTTAAAAATCATTTAAGGGTAATATAAATGTTTTAAAAATAGTTTGAGTTATTATAAATAACTTTTATATTTTAGCAATGGTTTCATTAATAATTTAATATTAATGATAATAGAATTGTTTGATGTTTAAATCATTTAATTATGATTCCGAGATAATAAAAATGCATGATAAATTATTATAAATGCTTTAAAATTATTTTAAGTCATTTAAAAATAAAATGAGTGATGTTGAGATCTGAGAATAAGAGTCTTAGACTCATTAATTACTCCGATAAATTTCGGACCGAATTAACGCAAATAAAAATCTCTATAATAGAAAGAAAAGGCTATTGTAAGAGCATGGATGAGATATTTGAAAAATGTATAGAATATGAACTAAAAGTATGATCACTGCGATTATGTGATGGCGTGATTAGACTATGTCTTTGTAAGTAATGAAGCGATCTTATGTGTTATGATATATTGTTCTAATCGAGCGAATGATCCGATTATTGATAGGTTGTGATAAAGAGATAAAACCTAAGTTGAGATTTGTAATCAAAGAAATCGGTGAGTATCTTACCTTTGCATTTCCTTTATCACGATGGACATGAGTAAGAAGTTTGAGAATTATTATATTCATGTATACGATTATATACGCTTTGATTATCAACATGTTAGCTCGGATATATATTACATTAAGTTGATTTCTAAATGGTTATACAAGTGTCCCCACTTGGATAATCGTAGCATTTATTCACATGTTGATATACCTTTGTCGATTACCCGTATATATATATATGTTGAATTACATATTATTGTTGAGCAAGATTAAAAACCTTCGGGTTTGGAACCAGGCATGTATGAACATCCCGATAATGGGAAAATTTTTATGCGCTTCGGCGGACAAAGGGTGAGCGATGAATTTCGTTCAAGTTATGTAGTATTGATCAATACAGGGTACAACGGGGCTGATCACCCTCCGTGCCCGTAAGTTATGACGGTTTGCGGATGAATTTCTGCTAAACCTTTTCGAAAATGAAAAACCATGTTCATAGTATGTTTCTTAAACCCTATTCATGGGTGGAGCCTAATTTCAAGAAATTGAAAGAGAATTGTTATGTGAATTTTTATCGATCTGATTACTTCACAACTTTCGATTCGTTGTAGAAGTGTTATGGAAAGAGAATATTTATATTCTTTCGACTTATATATATAATTGCTATTACTTCTTTGGGCACTCAAATGCTCATCCTTGCTTAAATTAAATGTTTTCGATTACGACGATCGACACGAAGGCTCGAGAAAGAAACGAGGAAAAGAAAAGGCGTTGAATGAGATTTAGTATGAGTTAATGGTTATAGTTAGTAAGACAATGGAATCTATTGTCAGGTATTGTAAGGAATGTATTTGAAGGTCACGTACCTGGGGAAGTAAACTTTGATGTATGTAAATTAAGTTCGAATGTATTATTATTTAGTATTATTCAGCTTAAAGAAATGGTATCGTGGAGAACCGAGTTCGGGTTTCAAGTATCCGGATTTGGGGTCGCCACAGGTTGGTATCAAAGCTGTAGGTTATAAACGTTAGGAGTGCGAAACCTAGGTTATAACCTTAGTAGAATGGAGAACGAAAGTTAAGATAGATATTCAGTGAACCATGAGACGAAGTACTCTGGTGAAGAATTATAGGATATGTTAGATAGATGATGAGTCGAGAAGATTCATCAAGTGGTACTAAATAAAATATTACTTCATTTTATCGATGAACATATTTTATTTCAGTACTAATGTTGTCTCGTTTATTGTAGTCATAGGATGGATGACGAAAGTCAAAATAGTAATTCCTTGACCTAAGAGACGATGGACTCTAGCGAGGAGTACACAGACAGTGAGATGATAAGAGATTTGATAGTTAGGAGCGACGACTTAAAGGTTAAAGGTTGGCGAGTGGAGCCTGGAATCGTACTCTCAGATTTGAGCATTTCGATAACAAGATAAGGATGTCGCTCACCGAACCTGAGATGTAGTTAATGAGGAATTACGAGGAGGTTGGAGCGAGAGAGAATCTGAGATAAGACGGTTGAAGGTTGAGATAGAAGCTAAAGACACCGGGATATATACCTTGGAGCACGCTTTAGAGACATCGCCTTTATGCGATTCGACCACGAAGTGGATGGAGCGCTTTCGGAGAGAGAGATAAGGCGTTGATGTGTTTATAGAGATGGATTGAATAAATTCATCGTCAAACAAAATAAGAGACAACGTATATAAAACTCTTGATTCTTTGTGTATATATACTATATGCTAATCGGGGTAACTTATGTATGTAGATGTACAGTGGAAAAGATATGTGGAATAAGAAGGATCGAGATCCATATTTTAGAAGCTAATATCGAGGCCAACGGTGAAATAGAAGCTTACAAGAACCCAAATCGGACGAGGTGGCTATAGTGGAAAGCGAAAGTATCGGATCCGAAATGGTGGATTTGACGGATAGTGATTCGAGACACTAAAGTTGAAGCCGCTCAAGCATCAGTGAGAAGGTGCGAGGATCTCGGAGAACAAGGTTTCTTCACTAGAAAGGTTGTGGGAGATAGAAAAGTTGCTTAATATTCAACTACAAAAGCATTAAAAGAAACAATGGAAGAAGCAAGATAAGCTCAAAATCCAAATTGACGAGATGGGAGCCTCAAGCAACACATCGGTAATGCGACTCCGAGAGGTAAGGGAAAAGAAAGATAGAAGATCATGACTTAGGAAAACCTAATAAGAAGAAAGGAAGAAGATATGTTATATTTGCGGTACATGAGGGACATACCTCTCCTCGTTGCCCCAACTATAAGAAAGATGGATGTTTTAATTGTGGAATGGAAGGACATCGAGCGAATGAATGTCCAGAGAAGAAGGATTAGTAAATAGGTAGTATGGGTTATGTTATGTAATATATGTGATAAGTATTGAACTATTTTCAACTTTTATGTTGGTCAAGATTTTAAATCCAGACTTTTCGTAGTCCTGAAGGGATAGGCGATGTTTAAAGCAATATGTGTTATGGTATGTTAAGTTCTATTAATGTGAGGTCTTATGGTTGGAAGTACCATGAGTGTCACAAGTTGGATTAATGAAGTAAGTTGTTATAAAAAGTAGCGAGATATTTATCGAATATTGGTTAATATAGTAAACTAAGTTTCAAAATTTAATATTTTGGAATACATGATTATTTGAGTAGAAAATTTTGTGTTATATATCGAGCGTATCACGATGAGGCTTAGAATCTAAGGAAATGAAGAATAATTTATGATTATGTCACCGAGAAAAACGAAAACCGGTAGCGGAAGATCAACGGATAATTGAATGTCGAGCGCCAAAGACTTTAAGGCAATCCTATTGCTAGGGTATAGAGGATTAAGTGACTCAGTAGAAGCGTTTATGATAGTTAGGATAACGAAAAGGGCAAAAGACAAATTTTATCACCTATACGATAAAAGAAAAATGAGATAAAGAAAAATTTTGTGTGCTTTGTGTGAGGGCAGAAGAGACATATCTCTTCTAATTGTCTCAATTCAATGATGTATAGTGAATGTTTTATTTGTGAATCAATGGAGTATAAGGTGAAAGATTATTCAAGAAGGAGAAGTGAGATAAGGAATGTGAATACGAGAAATGACAGCAAGATATAGGCGACAACGAAATAAACCGTAAGTGTCTTCATTATGGTCGTTCAAGATATCGTAGCAGTTGAGGATACGGTGGCAGCTGGAAATAGAACTCCAGGTGCTATTTGAATAACTTATATATCTTATATGATTTTCCTGCATATATACTAAATTATTTTTATAAAGAAATTTTGAGTTCTTTTAGAATTCAAATTTCTGCTCAATTGGATAAACAAGTGTTATAAAGAATAATTAAAGATGGGTTCGATCAAGTATGATCGAGGTCTACGTCTGATGATTATATGCTATGTACCCTTCCAAGATATGAGTTTTAAAGCGGTGATTACGGGGACGGAATCCTTATAAGGGAGGTGAATGTAATAACTTAGAGATTTCCTAAATAAAATAAATAAGAAAATTTGCGTATAATTTTTTTTATTTAATGACAAGAATAAGTGAACGATAAATACGAATATATTTATTTCTTTAAAAATTAGAAATAATTTTGGAATTATTAATTACTACAAATTATATTTTATGGTAATTAATTTCTGTAAGCAGAAATATTTTTATTAATTATTTTCCATGATAACATGATTGGAAATAATATATGAAGTGATAATTAGAATTATATAATATATATTTTATTATATGAATTTTTCAGAATATTTAAATCAAGTATTTTAACTTGATATGCGAAAGAGAAGTTAGATATGAGATCTAAACCCTGAATTGGGATTGTGATCAAGAGATGAGAATAATAATATTATATTATTGTTATAATGATTTTCTGATACAATAATTATATCTTGTGTATGTATGTGACGAGATAATATCGAGTGATGACGATCAATTAGGTCATAAGCATATTATAGTCTTTGTGAAACCCTAATTATTAAACTCGATTACGAGATATGGTGAGTAGTAGCGTGTATATGAAAGGGTTCTTGTGTATAAGATGTCGGTAATTAGAAGAAAACCCTAATTATCGCTTTGTATGTCGATAATTAGGACAAACCCTAATTATTACAACCCTAATCGGTTGAAGTTAGAGATCGTAATGATCGTGTTAGAATATACACGAGATAATTAGAGAACCTAATGGTCAATTAGAAAACCCTAATTGATGGCGTTAAGAAACCTTAATTATAGAACCCTAAATTTTTCTATAGAAAACCCTAATTTAAATTACCGGGTTTAATTACGATGTTAATGTATAAATGTTTTAATTTACCAAAGGATAGAAAGTAATTGGTAAATGATAAGAATTACCATCTAGTGATTAAATACTACATTTAATTGCTATGTACAAAAATGCCCATGAAATTATATGCGAAATTACCAAAATGCCCTTTTTGGCTTATTAGTGTATTATTAGTGTATTATTGGAGGAATATTGCTAGCAAAGCATGGCAAACATACTTACCCTACCAATTGAGCATCCAATACTCAATTATGCTCACTCAATCAATTAATCTAGCATCCAATGTATCTATATAATTTTTATATAAATTAAAGAGAGAGAAAATGCATTTTAGTGCATTATTTGTGCATTATTGAGCTACCAATCCCTAAAAATCCGGCCAACCACTCCATAATTATCATGTGAGCTCAATTATACCAACCAAATCAGCATCCAAAGCATCTAGCATGGCCTATAAATAGAGATCAAGGAGATTGAATGAAAACACACTCTAATATTTTCTAAACTCTCTAGCTACACTCTCTCAAGCTCTAGCCAACGAATTTCTCTTACCCATAAGCTCATAATCAAAGCCCAGCCATCACAAATAACAAATCAGAAGCATCAAGAAGTCAGAAATCAAAAATCAAGTAAGAAAAGGTATGAAATCCCAAAAATTAGAAATCCTTCGATTCGATGTTAATTGATGCAATTGATTATTTAAAGTTGTGTAATAAGAAGTCTATTAATGTTACAGGGTCAGTAAAATCATGAACCCATAACATCAAAGTGCACGAATTTGAAGATTTAAACAAGTTGGAAAAACCGAATTCTGTTATTTTTCACCAAATGTTAGAGGCTATAAATCTTTGGTCGATCATGAGTTTTGTTGTTTAAAAGTTGTTATATGTAGCCTGATATGTGGTCTTTAATATTCAGAAAGAATCAAGTTCATATCTATTGTAGATCAGAATTTATAAGCGGTCAAAGTGGGTTGACCGGCATTGACCGGCTGTTCTTCAAACCCAGAAAATATTCTAAGTGTCCAGAAAATATTATTTTGGAAAATGTCAGGCCTTATATCTCGGTCATCTTTAATGTGTTTTGTGTTCTAAAGGTTGATATGTGTATCTTGTTATGTGGTATTTAACCTCCAAAAAGAATCAGGTCCATATATATTACGGATTAAGAGTTATTTAAGGTCAAAGTGGGTTTGGCATTAAGATTGAAAAAAATTCAGGCAGCCCAGAATTTTCTAAGTGTTGATTTTTCTTACAAGGTTTGACCATACTTTAGATGCTTGATTTATTGTTGTTATGATGATGTTAAGTGTTGGAGTTGTAGTCCTACATGTTGTCTACACACTGGAATTGATAGATCACATAAAAGTTACACGATCATCAAGTTATAGAGGTCCAAAGTAGGCATCTCGAATGTTCTTCGTGAAGAACAGCTTTGGTAACTACTTTGATGGTGATTTATCCTGATCGATGTTTGTTTAGAGGTTATTATTGTGGAATAATTATATTCTTGTATTTCCTCTACAAGACCCAATTTATAGATTGTCCAAATTCGTTAAGATGAGAGAGTTATTCACGGTCAAAGTAGGCCACTTTCGGTTACGCCTTATGAAGATCAGGTAGGCTCAAAAGAACACCTATATAGCGACATACTGTCACTATAGGGGCCTTTAGCTGACAGTTTTAATTATTTTAATTTACGATTTTTAGAAAATTAATTTAAAAATTAGAAAAATTAGTTTTAATTATTAAAAATACAAAATAAATTATGAAAAATTATTTTAAAGTCAAAAAATATAGTTTTTAATTATTTTGAGTATATTTCATAAATATTTAATATTTTTGAAATATAAAAGGTATTTATTTATTTAATTATAATATTAAATAAATGACTTAAAAATAGTTTTAATTCATGAAAAATCATGAAAAATTATATTATGGTATAAGAAAATATTTTAAGTTATTTCCATGACTTTTAATATTTTGTGATGAATTTCATTAATTAATTATATATTAATGATATTAAAGTTATTTATTGATTATATTAAATAATTAGTTTAAAATGATTTTAATATTTTAAAAATCATTTTAAATGAAAATAAAGTATTTATAGATATTTTGAGTTATAAAATATAACTTTTAATATTTAGAAGATAATTTCATTAATAATTATATATTAATGATATTTAGTTAATGATTTGTGATATTAAGTTTATTTAATATTTATATTAAATAAATAGTTTAAAAATGGTTTTATTTATTTAAAATCATTTAAAGAGGATATTAAGGATTTAAAAATATTTTAAGTTATAATTAATGACTTTTAATATTTGGATGAATAGTACATTAATATTTATATATTAATGGTGATTATTTAAAATGATTTTAATTGTTTTAAAAATCATTTAAGGGTAATATAAATGTTTTAAAAATAGTTTGAGTTATTATAAATAACTTTTATATTTTAGCAATGGTTTCATTAATAATTTAATATTAATGATAATAGAATTGTTTGATGTTTAAATCATTTAATTATGATTAGATGTCTACAAAATGCATGATAAATTATTATAAATGCTTTAAAATTATTTTAAGTCATTTAAAAATAAAACGATCGATGTTGAGATCTGAGAATAAGAGTCTTAGACTTCAGTAATTGCGATAAAAAGGCTTAAGACGTTATTAAATGCAACCGGCTCGAACCCTATAATAGAAAGAAAGGCTCTTTGTAAGAGCATGGATGAGATATTTGAAAAATGTATAGAATATGAACTAAAAGTATGATCAACTGCGATTATGTGATGACGTGATTAGACTATGTCTCAATTGTAATAGATGTGATACTATGTGTTATGATATATTGTTCTAATCGAGCGAATGATCGATTATTGATAGGTTGTGATAAAGAGATAAAACCTAAGTTGAGATTTGTAATAAACCAAATCGAAAAGTATCTTACCTTTGCATTTCCTTTATCTGATGGACATGAGTAAGAAGTTTGAAATTATTATATTCTGTATACAGTTATATACGCTTTGATTATCAACATGTTAGCTCGGATATATATTACATTAAGTTGATTTCTAAATGGTTATCTGAAGTGTCCCCACTTGGATAATCATAGCATTTATTCACATGTTGATATACTTTTGTCGATTACCGTGTATACATATATATGTTGAATTACATATTATTGTTGAAAGCAAGATTAAAACCTTGGGTTTGGAACCGAGGCGTGTATGAACATCCAGATAATGGGAAATTTTTATGCTTGAAGGGACAAAGGTGTGAGCGATGAATTTCGTTCGAGTTATGTAGTATTGATCAATCTGTGAGTGGTACAACGGGTGATCACCCTCCGTGCAAGTAAGTTATAAGCGGTTTGTGGATGAATTTCGCTAAACCTTTTTGAAAATGAAAAACCATGTTCATAGTATGTTTCTTAAACCCTATTCATGGGTGGAGCCTAATTTCAAGAAATTGAAAGAGAATTGTTATGTGAATTTTTATCGAGTCAGATTACTTCACAACTTTCGATTCGTTGTAGAAGTGTTATGGAAAGAGAATATTTATATTCTTTCGACTTATATATATAATTGCTTATTACTTATTGGGCACACTCAAATGCTCATCCTTGCTTAAATTAAATGTTTTCGATTACGTGATGATCGACGACTGAAGGCTCGAGCAAGAAACAAGGAAAAGGAAAAGGCATTGAATGAGATTTAGTATGAGTTAATGGTTATAGTTAGTAAAGACAATGGAATCTATTATCGGTATTATAAGGAATGTATTTGAAGGTCACGTACAGGGGAAGTAAACTTTGATGTATGTAAATTAAGTTCGAATGTATTATTATTTAGTATTATTGACTTAAAGAAATGGTATCGTGGAGAAGCCGAAGTTCGGGTTTCAAGTATCCGGATTTGGGGAATTATTGAGGTTGGTATCAAAGTCATAGGTTATAAACGTTAGGAGTGCGAAACCTAGGTTATAACCTTAGTAGAATGGAGAAGCGAAAGTTAAGATAGATATTCGGTGAACCATGAGGCGAAGTACTACGGTGAAGAATTATAGGATATGTTAGATAGATGATGAGTCGAGAAGATTCATCAGTGGTACTAAATAAAATATTACTTCATTTTATCGATGAACATATTTTATTTGATTACTAATGTTGTCTCGTTTATTGTGGTCATAGGATGGATGGCGAAAGTCAAAATAGTAATTCCTTGACTAAGAGGCGATGGACTCTAGCGAGGAGTAGTACAGACGGTGAGATGATAAGAGATTTGATAGTTAGGAGCGGCGACTTAAAGGTTAGAAATTTGAGCGGTGGAGAGCGCGTAATCGTACTCTCAGATTTGGGAGCAATGATCTGAGGACAGCTGCTCACCGAACACAGATGTAGTTAGCCGAGTTACGAGGGAGGTTGGAGCAGAGAGAGATACAGATAAGACAGTTGAAGGTTGAGATAGAAGCTAAAGACACCAGGATATATACCTTGGAGCACGCTTTAGACATCGCCTTTATGCGATTCGACACGAAGTGGATGGAGCTGCCTTTCGGCAGAGAGAGATAGGCGTTGATGTGTTTATAGAGATGGATTGAATAAATTCATCGTCAAACAAAATAAGAGACAACGTATATAAAACTCTTGATTCTTTGTGTATATATACTATATGCTAATCGGGGTAACTTATGTATGTAGATGTCTGCAGTGGAAAAGATATGTGGAATAAGAAGGATCGAGATCCATACCCCAGAGCTAATATCGAGGCAACAAATTTGAAATAGAAGCTTACGAGAACCCAATCGGACGAGGTGGCTATAGTGGAAAGCGTAGTATCGAGATCCGAAATGGTGGATTTGTGAGATAGTGATTCGGACACTAAAAAGTTGAAATTTGCTCAAGCATCAGCAGAGTGCGAGGATCCGGAGAACAAGGTTTCTTCACTAGAAAGGTTGTGGGAGATAGAAAAGTTGCTTAATATTCAACTACAAAAAGCATTAAAAGAAACAATGGAAGAGCAAGATAAGCTCAAAATCCAAATTGACCGGATGGGAGCCTCAAGCGACACATCGTATGCGACTCAGAGGAGGTAAGGAAAAAGAAAGATAGAAGATCGACTTAGGAAAACCTAATAAGAAGAAAGGAAGAAGATATGTTATATTAGCGGTACATGAGGGACATACCTCTCCTCGTTGCCCCAACTATAAGAAAGATGGATGTTTTAATTGTGGAATGGAAGGACATCGGCGAATGAATGTCCAGGAAGAAGGATTAGTAAATAGGTAGTATGGGTTATGTTATGTAATATATGTGATAAGTATTGAACTATTTTCAACTTTTATGTTGGTCAAGATTTTAAATCCCGACTTTCGTAGATCACAAAGGGATAGGTGATGTTTAAAAGCAATATGTTTATGGTATGTTAAGTTCTATTAATGTGAGGTCTTATGGTTGGAAGTACCATGAGTGTCCACAAGTTGGATTAATGAAGTAAGTTGTTATAAAAGTAGCGAGATATTTATCCGAATATTGGTTAATATAGTAAACTAAGTTTCAAAATTTAATATTTTGGAATACATGATTATTTGAGTAGAAAATTTTGTGTTATATATCGAGCATTATACGATGAGGCTTAGAATCTAAGGAAATGAAGAATAATTTATGATTATGTCACCCAGACGAAAAGCGAAAACCGGTAGCGGAAGATCAACCGGATAATTGAATGTCGAGCTTGAAGACTTTAAAGGCGATCCTATTGCTAGGGTATAGAGGATTAAGTGACTCGATAGAAGCGTTTATGATAGTTAGGATAACGAAAAGGGCAAAAGACAAATTTTATCACCTATACGATAAAAGAAAAATGAGATAAAAGAAAATTTTGTGTGCTTTGTGTGAGGCGGAAGAGACATATCTCTTCTAATTGTCTCAATTGATGATGTATAGTGAATGTTTTATTTGTGAATCGATGGAGTATAAGGTGAAAGATTATTCAAGAAGGAGAAGTGAGATAAGGAATGTGAATCGAGAAATGGCACAATGAAGATATGGCGACAATGAAATAAACCGTAAGTGTCTTCTATTATGGTCGTTCAAGATATATCGTAGCGATTGAGGATACGATGGCGGTGGAAATAGAACTCAAAAAGCTATTTGAATAACTTATATATCTTATATGATTTTCTGCATATATACTAAATTATTTTTATAAAGAAATTTTGAGTTCTTTTAGAATTCAAATTTACTTTCAATTCGATAAACAAGTGTTATAAAGAATAATTAAAGATCGATTCGATCAAGTATGATCGAGGTCTACGTCTGATGATTATATCGCTATGTACCCTTGGCGATATGAGTTTTAAAGCGGTGATTCGGGGACGGAATCCTTATAAGGAGGGTGAATGTAATAACAAGAGATTTCCTAAATAAAATAAATAAGAAAATTTGCATAGTATAATTTTTTTATTTAATGACAAGAATAAGTGAGCGATAAATCGAATATATTTATTTCTTTAAAAATTAGAAATAATTTTGGAATTATTAATTACTACAAATTATATTTTATGGTAATTAATTTACAAGCGAAATATTTTTATTAATTATTTTCCATGATAACATGATTGGAAATAATATATGAAGTGATAATTAGAATTATATAATATATATTTTATTATATGAATTTTTTGAATATTTAAATCAAGTATTTTAACTTGATATGCGAAAGAGAAGTCGGATATGAGATCTAAACCACGAATTGGGATTGTGATCAAGAGATGAGAATAATAATATTATATTATTGTTATAATGATTTTCTGATACAATAATTATGTAATCTTGTGTATGTGTGAAGACAGATAATATTGAATTGATATGCGATCGATTAGGTCATAGCATATTACGTCTTTGTGAAACCCTAATTATTAAACTTCGATTCTGAGATATATGGTAGTAGTATTGTGTGTATATGAAAGTTCTTGTGTATAAGATGTCGGTAATTAGAAGAAAACCCTAATTACTGCTGTATGTCGATAATTAGGACAAACCCTAATTATTACAACCCTAATCGGTTGAAGTTAGAGATCGTAATGACTGTGTTAGAATATACACAGATAATTAGAGAACCCTAATGGTCAATTAGAAACCCTAATTGATGGCGTTAAGAAACCTTAATTATAGAACCCTAAATTTTTCTATAGAAAACCCTAATTTAAATTACCGGGTTTAATTACGATGTTAATGTATAAATGTTTTAATTTACCAAAGGATGAAAGTAATTCTGGTAAATGATAAAATTACCATCTAGTGATTAAATACTACATTTAATTGCTATGTACAAAAATGCCCATGAAATTATATGCGAAATTACCAAAATGCCCTTTTTGGCTTATTAGTGTATTATTAGTGTATTATTGGAGGAATATTGCTAGCAAAGCATGGCAAACATACTTACCCTACCAATTGAGCATCGATACTCAATTATGCTCACTCAATCAATTAATCTAGCATCCAATGTATCTATATAATTTTATATAAATTAAAGAGAGAGAAAATGCATTTTAGTGCATTATTTGTGCATTATTGAGCTACAATCCCTAAAATCCGCCAACCACTCCATAATTATCATGTGAGCTCAATTATACCAACCAAATCAACATCAAAGCATCTAGCATGGCCTTTATAAATAGAGATCGAGGAGATTGAATAAAAACACACTCTAATATTTTCTAAACTCTCTAGCTACACATTCTCTCAAGCTCTAGCCAACTAATTTCTCTTACCCATAAGCTCATAATCAAAGCCCGACCATCACAAATAACAAATCGGAAGCATCGAAGTCGTAAATCAAAAATCAAGTAAGAAAAGGTATGAAATCCCAAAATTAGAAATCCTTCGATTCGATGTTAATTGATGCAATTGATTATTTAAAGTTGTGTAATAAGAAGTCTATTAATGTTCTGGGCTGTAAAATCATGAACCCATAACATCAAAGTGCACGAATTTGAAGATTTAAACAAGTTGGAAAAACCGAATTCTGTTATTTTTCACCAAATGTCAGAGGCTATAAATCTTTGGTCGATCATGAGTTTTGTTGTTTAAAAGTTGTTATATGTAGCTTCGATATGTGGTCTTTAATATTCGAGAAAGAATCAAGTTCATATCTATTGTAGATCGAATTTATAAGCGGTCAAAGTGGGTTGACCAAGCATTGACCCATTTGTTCTTCAAACCCAGAAAATATTCTAAGTGTCAGAGAAAATATTATTTTGGAAAATGTCGGGCCTTATATCTCGGTCATCTTTAATGTGTTTTGTGTTCTAAAGGTTGATATATGTATCTTGTTATGTGGTATTTAACCTCCAAAAGAATCAGTCCATATATATTACGGATTAAGAGTTATTTAAGGTCAAAGTGGGTTGTGGCATTATGACGGAAAATTCAAATGAGAATTTTCTAAGTGTTGATTTTTCTTACAAGGTTTGACCATACTTTAGATGCTTGATTTATTGTTGTTATGATGATGTTAAGTGTTGGAGTTGTAGTCCTACATGTTGTCTACACACTGGAATTGATAGATCACATAAAAGTTACACGATCATCAAGTTATAGAGGTCCAAAGTAGGCATCTCGAACTGTTCTTCGTGAAGAACAGCTTTGGTAGCTACTTTGATGGCTGATTTATCCCAGATCTGATGTTTGTTTAGAGGTTATTATTGTGGAATCGTATATTCTTGTATTTCCTCTACAAGACCCAATTTATAGATTGTCCAAATTCGTTAAGATGAGAGAGTTATTCACGGTCCAAAGTAGGCCACCTCGGTTACGCCTTATGAAGATGCAGGTAGGCTCAAGAACACCTATAGCGACACTTACGTCACTATAGGGGCCTTTAGCGACGATTTTAATTATTTTAATTTACGATTTTTAGGAAATTAATTTAAAAATTAGAAAAATTAGTTTTTAATTATTAAAAATACAAAATAAATTATGAAAAATTATTTTAAAGTCCGAAATATAGTTTTAATTATTTTGAGTATATTTCATAAATATTTAATATTTTGAAATATAAAAGGTATTTATTTATTTAATTATAATATTAAATAAATGACTTAAAAATAGTTTTAATTCATGAAAATCATGAAAAATTATATTATGGTATAAGAAAATATTTTAAGTTATTTCCATGACTTTTAATATTTTGTGATGAATTTCATTAATTAATTATATATTAATGATATTAAAGTTATTTATTGATTATATTAAATAATTAGTTTAAAAATGATTTTAATATTTTAAAAATCATTTTAAATGAAAATAAAGTATTTATAGATATTTTGAGTTATAAAATATAACTTTTAATATTTGGAAGATAATTTCATTAATAATTATATATTAATGATATTTAGTTAATGATTTGTGATATTAAGTTTATTTAATATTTATATTAAATAAATAGTTTAAAAATGGTTTTATTTATTTAAAAATCATTTAAAGAGGATATTAAGGATTTAAAAATATTTTAAGTTATAATTAATGACTTTTAATATTTGGATGAATAGTACATTAATATTTATATATTAATGGTGATTATTTAAAAATGATTTTAATTGTTTTAAAAATCATTTAAGGGTAATATAAATGTTTTAAAAATAGTTTGAGTTATTATAAATAACTTTTATATTTTAGCAATGGTTTCATTAATAATTTAATATTAATGATAATAGAATTGTTTGATGTTTAAATCATTTAATTATGATTAGATGTCTAAAAATGCATGATAAATTATTATAAATGCTTTAAAATTATTTTAAGTCATTTAAAAATAAAATGACCGATGTTGAGATCTGAGAATAAGAGTCTTAGAGACTCGGTAATTATCCGATAAAAAAAATTTGCCGATGCTTGGCAACCATATTTGTCGACTTCTATAATAGAAAGAAAAGGCTCTTTGTAAGAGCATGGATGAGATATTTGAAAAATGTATAGAATATGAACTAAAAAGTATGATCACTGCGATTATGTGATGGCGTGATTAGACTATGTCTTTGGCCAAGTAAATAGCGATTACTATGTGTTATGATATATTGTTCTAATCGAGCGAATGATCCGATTATTGATAGGTTGTGATAAAGAGATAAAACCTAAGTTGAGATTTGTAATCGACAAATCGAGTGAGTATCTTACCTTTGCATTTCCTTTATGCAATGGACATGAGTAAGAAGTTTTGAATTATTATATTTCTGTCATGATTATATACGCTTTGATTATCAACATGTTAGCTCGGATATATATTACATTAAGTTGATTTCTAAATGGTTATACAAGTGTCCCCACTTGGATAATCATAGCATTTATTCACATGTTGATATACTTTTGTCGATTACCCGTATACATATATGTTGAATTACATATTATTGTTGAGCAAGATTAAAACCTTCGGGTTTGGAACCCGGGCATGTATGAACATCCCGATAATGGGAAAATTTTTATAAACGCTTGCGGACAAAGGGTGAGCGATGAATTTCGTTCAAGTTATGTAGTATTGATCAATCACGAGGTGCAATGAAGGTGATCACCCTCCGTGCTAAGTAAGTTATGACGGTTTGTGGATGAATTTCGCTAAACCTTTTTGAAAATGAAAAACCATGTTCATAGTATGTTTCTTAAACCCTATTCATGGGTGGAGCCTAATTTCAAGAAATTGAAAGAGAATTGTTATGTGAATTTTATCGAGTCTGATTACTTCACAACTTTCGATTCGTTGTAGAAGTGTTATGGAAAGAGAATACTTATATTTTTTCAGCTTATATATATAATTGCTATTACTTGCTGGGCACTCAAATGCTCATCCTTGCTTAAATTAAATGTTTTCAGTTACGTACGATCGACCTGAAGGCTCAGGCACGAACAAGGGAAAAGGAAAGTCATTGAATGAGATTTAGTATGAGTTAATGGTTATAGTTAGTAAGACAATGGAATCTATTGTCGTATTGTAAGGAATGTATTTGAAGGTCACGTGCACAGGGAAGTAAACTTTGATGTATGTAAATTAAGTTGAATGTATTATTATTTAGTATTATTCAGCTTAAAGAAATGGTATCGTGGAGAACCGAGTTCGGGTTTCAAGTATCCGGATTTGGGGTCGCCACACTCTTGATGGCCGATTTTTGGTGGATTTTTTTACTGATTATGCTAACAGTTAAATGCCATTGCCTTTTTGTTTTTGCTGTCAGCTCTTGAGTGTTCTGTTTCTGATGGCTTATCTGTTGCTTACTCCCTCTTTAGCTATTCATATTTTAGGTTTAGTTCTTTTGTATCAACAGCTATCAGTTTTGTTACAAAAAAAACAGCTATCAGTTTTTTTTTCGTTGCTGCAGACCGTAAAAAAACCACTGGATATGCGTTTAAGCAATAGTTTGTGCAACCAAGCTAGTCTTGTTAGGATGGATTCACATGCTTCTACAAATGGTTCTGATGATTCCTCCATCAAAGACTGGAGAAAGATCGTTCTGGAACAGATGTATCTGTCACTTAATGAGACTGAAGGTGGTTTACAGGAATGCATCCGAGATGCTTTTGTATTTCATCCACAAGGCGGTTACACAAGCACAATAAAGGTGCATGTTTCTCCGTAACTGCGTGGTTCTTCATGTTCTTATTTCACTTGTGACCAGACATAATTTGTTCTTGTACTTTAATTTACTCATGTTAATGAATAATCTGCAGGAATCTGTTCATTTGAGTGAAGAAATGCATAATGGAACTCAGAATGCATCCAAGGATCATGTGGGTATAACGTCAAATGGATCAACAGAGGAATCATCTGTTTGTAAAAACACTGATCTGTGTAAACGTGCGCTTTTTGATGTCTTAATATCAACTAAGTTTGCAGAACTATGTGACCTACTTTTTGGGAACTTTCAAGGAATGAAGATTAACATCCTTTTTGACTTTAGTCTGATAAGTTCAAGGATTAAAGAGGGAGCTTATGAAAGTTCGCCAATGCTATTTCATTCTGATATTCAACAGGTATTGTTTCAGTTGTATAGTTTAAGTTCATCTATTTTACTTATTAAACTTTGCGCTTCTAATTATATGAGATATTATGGGGGAATTAATACTTTGCCTACCTGTACAGCTTGGATATAGTTGACTATATTTGTTGATATGATCAAGCTTACGAGTCTCTCACTCTCACTCTCACTCTCACTCTCACTCTCTTTTCCTATTGCAAATAATTAACTCCTGCAAGAGGTTGCTTAATCAATCAGATTTTGTACTTCTTCTAACTCGCTTCTGTGATGGATTCAGTTCTTCATATACTTCTTTTGTTCCAAATTATAAGATCGCTATTGACTATTGAAAGTCAATTTGAGACATTTTTTCAAACTCAAACTTTGCATATTTGCAGTCAGTTTTTACCACGGTTAATGTCCTTCCCTCAGTATGACCACCTTGTTTGCCCTCCACCCTCTAATAAGTACCAAATCCATTATTGGGGATTAAATGGTTTCTTTCATTCCACTTGTTTGCTTGTTGAATGCTGTCCTGGCCTTGCTGATCACATCTTGTGGATATCAACTTCTTATTGGGTTGAAAATTATTTTTTGAGTATGATGTTTTTTTCCTCGCATATCCAAGTTTAGCTTATTTGTATATTTTTCCATTCACCAAAGTGGAGGCTTGGAATCCAAGTTCTGGCTGTTTATTTGTGTGCATTGTAAAAAGTGGTGTTTGTCATCATTCTGTCGTTGACATAAGTGTTATTGATTGTCTTGATTAGTATTGGTCATTTTTTCAAGCTCTAGATTTTACACGTGCTCCATTACTTGCATTGTTGTGTGCTACGTAAGCAATTTTCTATTTAGCATGGTACATTCTGCTATCATGACAACGGGGAACTTTTATCTTCATGGGATTTGTATCTTCAATTCTGACCTTTTTATATAAATATTTTTTATGCAGGTTTGGACAAAGTTTCAAAAGATTGGCACTGAAATGTTTACTCTTGCTAAGAGCCTTTTGGAGAAGTCAGTGGCTTCTTGTCATGATAAGGTAACAGATGAATTGATTTGCATCCCCCCCCCCTCCCCCTTCTTTCTGGGTGTCTTGGTTGGGTATGTGGGCGTTCTTTAGGAGGGAAGGGAGGGAGTGGTAGGGGAAAAGAAATAAACTTGGTGATGCACTCTTTCTTAAATTACTGGTATGAATTGATTCTGATAGGGTATGTATGCTCTATGACTGTATGGTTCACAAGTTAATCTGAACTATGTCACTTTTGCAATGGCATTTTGATTAAATATTTTTCTTCCTCCTGTAGATTAGAGGATCGGTATAATCTGAGGGACGATAAAGCTCTTAAGGATAAGAGCTTTATCGTTAAATAGATTGGATCATTGGATTAGTACACTGGGGAAGTAGATTGCCTGTAACATAACTTGAAAAACTGATCTTTCTCACAGACCACTATCTTACTGCTATAACTATGGAAATGATGTACAACAACAGTATAAGTAACTTGTTAGACTTGCAGCAACTGCTTTTTCTTGAAAGCTTTATTTTGCAGATTGGAGTTGTATTTTCCATTACTCTTGATAATAAAGGATAATAAATTTGACTAAAGCAAAGAATTCATATTCTGTTCTAAATGTGAGGCTCATTCAGTGTTATATTTCAGCTTTTATCCTTGATGATGGGCATGCTGCCTTGTAAGTTAAATTTGAGGTGAACTGAAGACCTTGGTTCTTCTTTCCTAATATCCATTTTACTCATTTCTTGTAACACGTCTTTCATTAGTAATTTTGCTGTTTTACCCTAAACTTGGAGTAAAATATTAATGCAGCAGTTACAACAAAGGATGTTGTGAACATTATATTTTATATTTACTCCTAAACTATGTTACATGGACTCGGAATCCTTGAAGTACCCTTAGAAGTACTTACACTGGACTCTCCTATTTTTAGAATATTTTTCACTATTTTGGTGTGTCCCAACACCCAAACACACACCCACCCACCCCCACACCCACACCCACACCCACACCCACACCCACACCCACACCCACACCCACACCCACACCCACACCCACACCCACACCCACACCCACACCCATGTAACACAGCTCCTAAACCTACTTAATTCTTGTAGACTTTGAAGTAGGTCTTCGCACTAGGTTGCACGTTAACCTGTTCTTGGACCAATTGATTTTCTAAGAGTTCAACAAAGGCAGTAGTACCCTTATTCAGTTATACCAGTGAGTATGTAGGTTGTCTTTGTGTTGAATACAGCTGCATGACAAATATTTTGCTTTTCTAGACTTTTTGTGTTGGTTCGCAGTGAAATGATATGTTGAGTTTTGTCACTGCAACAGTTTCCTATGCAAGAATTTCACGGGCTTGCCAAAGTGGAGCAAACAGAAGGCTCTTGTCAGTACAGGGCCTGTACTTGCAGTCGTTGTGAAGAGAAAGCAGAGGGTGGTGAGTGTCTAGTATGCGATTATTGTGAGGAGATTTACCATGTTTCGTGCATTGAGCCTTCTGTTCAGGAAATTCCTCTGAAAAGTTGGTATTGTGCCAGCTGCAAGGAAAAGGGAATTGGATCATCCCATGAGAATTGTGTACTGTGTGAGAGTATAAATGTCCCAAGATCTTCAATTACTGGAATTGGCGGACTCGTCACAAACGAGGAAGAATTAGAATTGGAGGAGAGCTCAGATGATTTAGAGGAAGATGGGCTAAGAAAAGAAGAGGAAAGTTTGCCTAACTGCAAAATTTGTACTGACAACATAGGAAATGAGAAGTTTAGGCTATGTGGTCATCCCTTCTGCCCTAGCAAGTATTACCACTTGAGGTGCCTAACAGTTAAGCAGCTAAATTCATATGCTTCTTGTTGGTATTGCCCTTCTTGTCTATGCAGAGTTTGTCTAGCTGATCGAGATGATGATAAGATTGTATTATGTGATGGTTGTGATCAAGCTTTTCACATTTATTGCATGCAACCACCGCGTGCTTCAATCCCCAAGGGAAATTGGTTTTGTGCAAAATGCGATGAAGGAATCCAGAGCATACGCAAGGCGAAAAGGGCATATGAATATACATTGAGAAAGAGTGCTGAAAAGGGAAAAGGAGCATATGAGAATTTAAAAAATGTACAGAAAGAGACTGGTGAAGATTTACTTGGTAAATCCGGTGGAGTTGACATGCTTCTAACTGCAGCTAAAACTCTGAATTATGTAGAGAATTTGGCTGCATTAGGAAATCAGTCTTAAAAGAAACAAGCACTAGGGAGCCAGCCCTCAGTGTTCTGTGGCAGAATTTTTCTTTTTGATGCTGTGCGTGAATAATCTAAATGTAGAAAGATAGATGATTCTGTTGCATACTTCAGAGGACTGATAAAATGGTAGGTTGTGAACTCATAAACTCAGTTGGCTTTTGGATAAAAAAACTTGGTGCAAGACATAATTATGCATAATGAAAATTGTTTCGACTTTGAGACTGTAAAACTATGATGTGAATTTTGCTCCCCCTTGAAATGTTTTTGGGGGCCGAGAATATGTTTTTAGCTTAGTGTACAATGTAATTGCATTCTTTCCGGGTTACTTGAAACCTGTGCTTCAGCTTCTGTTGTAAAATGAAGTAATCAGTGTAACATTTGATAAATTATTATGGAAGTATATTTTTGCACTTGGGTTAAATCTTTCCATTCCTGGTCATCTTCTCATTTTTTTGGTGTGGTTATTTGGCTGGATGACACTTTTGTCAAGTTGTCATTCACTTTTAAAGTCGGTTGTTAAATTTTATTTTTCGTCAATTAGGTCCTTAAGAATGCATATTTTGATTTGATGTTTAAAGTAAATGCTCATGATTATATGTAAAGTCCTTCAAGGAATATATGTAAGGACTTAGTGATAGATCAAAAAAATTGTTGGTGATAGATCAAAATTGTTAGGTTGATCTTAGCCTTTAATGTTCACTTGTATAGATAAAGAGATCAAAATGTTAGGTTGATCTATGACTAGAAAGAAATAGATAGGCTTCAAGAGAATCGTAGTCTATCCAAATCGATCAATGTAATGCGTAAGTTAAGGCAGGATCGTAGAAATGAGATGATCGTAGTGTATCTACCTTCAAGGGCCTCTCGTAAATCGTAGAGTGGTCCCGGACATTTGTCAAGCTAACTCAGAGATCGTAGTGTGCTCTCGAAAACGTAGAGAGTCCGCAAGACGAAAGCAAAGATCGAGTGTGGAAAGATCGTAGCATGAAAACCCTTGAAAGAAATCGTAGTGTTCTATTCGCATCAAGCACAAATATGACAAGACACCACGATATGCATCGAGAGTATCATCCGCCTTGTGTCAAGCATCGAGCCCTATCTTTTGTTTGGAAACAAATTCCAACAAATGTGGAATGGTTTTGAACGTGAAGCACTCACCATCCCAATGGTACAAAAGATATCCTTAGTATTGATCAAAAGGAACGATATCAAGAAGCTAAGAAAAGGACCATCAAGCAGAGGAAAACACCTTTTCGTGTGTTAGAGAGAAAGCCTCACATGGTCAAGCAATGATTGCAATTCGTAAGATGTGCGTAAAAGTCTCCATCAAAGCTCGTAAATGTCAAACGATTTAATGCCTCATCGATGACTTCAACGGATAGATTTAAAAAGATCACATATATACGTAATACGTAGATGATGAGAGAGAAGCAAGCAAGCATTGAACAAAAATGCACAAGAACACTCAACGCCAAACTCTACGATCCGAGAAAAAGAGAAAGCTTGTTCACTACTCAGCTTTTTCAACAAGTGCTTAATAGCAATCGAAAGTAAAGCACCAATCACGATCTCAACAACAACCAATCAATCAAGTAAGAGTTCCAAGTCTCAAGGACTTCAAGAGTTCTAAGTGAATCGTGAAGAACCAAGTCTCATTGGACTTCAAGAGTTCAAGAGTGAACTAAGAAGTGCCTAGATCGCCGGGTCTAGAAGGAATCTGTGAGATTCAAGAAGTGTAACAGTATATCCTTAGTGGATTTCCTACCAAGGAGTAGAAGAGTGGATTAGAGCTTTAAGTGCTCAACCACTTAAAACGTCAGTGTCCATTATAATCGCTATAATCGCTATAACTCGCTATAATCGCGCTCACTCTCATTAATTCAAGATATCTAAAAGAAGGTTTATCAAATACTCATTTCATTCATTGCATTAATCACCATCATACTAACTAGTTTAAAAGAAAAGTTTTTAATTATCTATTCAACCCCCCCTTCTAGATATCTATCAGGCCTCCTGAACTAACAATTGGTATCGAAAGGTGTTCTATAAGATAGCCTACAAAGCTTGAGTAGATCCAATGGCACACTTACCAAGCTTAATCAAAGATCGGAGGAGGCAAGAAGCCACCCATGTGCAACAAAGATAAATTTGCTAACCTCGAAGGTTAGGATGCAAGCTTACATGGATTCAATAGATGAAGATCTATTTGAAACTGTTCAGAATGGGCCCTATGTTCCCACAAAGCTTGCACCAACTACAGATGACCCAAACAGAATACAGATCAAGGTCAAAGAAGAATGGACAGAAAACGAGAAGAGAGATGTCCAACTCGACAAAAAGGCCAAGAACATCTTATTCCAATCCTTAGAAGATGATCTATTTGAAAATGTGGTCAACAACAAAACAACAAAGGAGGTTTGGGAAGCATTACTCATTATGCATGAAGGAATGAAGAAGTCGAGAAAACAAACAATCTCTCTCGACTCAAGAATATGAGATGTTTGCTCACGCTCAAGGAGAGAACGCCATCGCCACCTACATTTAGAGATTTAATGTTCTCGCTTCAACTCTCTACGAGCCTATGGAAAGATCTATCCAAACAAAGATCTAATCATAAAGTTCATGAGAGCCTTACCAAGCAAGTGGGATGCCAAAACCACCGCAATTAGAGAATCAAGAATTTACATGAAATGACTATTCAACAAACAGTATGGCAACCTTCTCACATACTTAACCGGAGCTAACTCAACGAAAGCGTAAAACCTTGTTCAAGGAAGAAAGAAGGATAAAGGTGTTGCTCTCAAAGCAATCGAAAACACCTCCAAAGTCAAGAGATCAAGTTGATTCGACTACGATGAAGATGATGATGAGGACCTTGCAATGTCGGTGAAAAGACTAAGAAGGTTCATGCGACAAGGCAAAACCAAAGAAGCCAAAGAAAGTCAAGAACTACAAAGCAGCCCAGAGCAAATGAATGACCTATGCTACAATTGCAAGAAAACCCGGTCACTTCATTGCCAATCGCAACAAACCTCTCAGAGAAGAACTCAAGAAGAAATCACAATCAAAGAAGGAATACAAAGGCAACAAAGAGGCCTCGTAAGAAAGACAAAGGCCTCAGAATGGAGGATCGTGGAGTGACTCGCATAATGACTCAACTCCGTAACTGGAGATGATGAAGATCCTCAAATGGCAAATCTTTCACTCGATGGCCAAAAATGCAAGGGACAAACAGTAACTCCAACATACATGAAGTAAGTATCGATGAGGTATTTGACTTCAACTCTCCCGATGTAGATATTGATGACCCAAGAATCGCATCGCATGGTATAACATCCGATCCGCATCAATACATGAAGTGGTTTAGAGTTCGTCTAAGGATTATTCACTTCTTCAAAAGGAGAAAGAAAAGGTTCAAGAAGAACTGAAAAATTTCTTCTCAAGTACTAATTTCTCTCCAAGTTTGAAGTCGAGAATAAGCTCTCGAGACAAACAAATGAGCTCAAAGGCAAAGAGAGAGTCAAGTCTAACCTCTAAGATCGAGGATCTAGAAAAGACAATCTCTACATGGAATAAATCCTCTTCATCCATGGACTCCTTAATCTCTAACCGCAGAAGTGTCTCTCGATAATGTGGTTAGGCTTGGGGAATCTACCTCAGAGTCATGTGTGGAAAAAGCAAAGGAAATTAACACTAGAATGCCTCGTGTTTTAGTAGAGGCATTATATTTGTGAAATCCTCACGTAAGGTTGAGTCTCACAACCCCCGCCACCGATTCAATTCATATTCCTGTGAGCAAGGGATCTCATGCCGGTCTGGTTTCGTAAAAGAGAAGAGTAACCTAGCTACTACTCACCAACCTCAAGGATCGTAGAGAGTTCAATGAGATCAACTCTATTTAACCAACCGAAGGTACAAGAGAAGTAAGATATACTCCTCACAAATCATGAAACACGAGAACACATGGAAGAAGGAATATCACCTTAAGAGAGAGGATGACCAATAACCCACAAAAGTCCAAATGGAGGAAGACTTTCTTTCACACACACACAAACATGCATCATATCAAATGTTTTGTGTGCTATGTGAATCGCCACAAGGTCGCAAAATGTTATTATAATTCCATGCATGTGAGACCCAAAATCAAGCAGATTTGGGTCCCCAAGGGCACTAATAATGTAGGACCCATGCAAGTATGGGTACCAAAATGAAGGTTTAATGTTATTACAGAAAAGAGCTCCACGATCACAACTCGTATCCGGACAAAGGATGCTCAAGGCACATGACAGGAACAAAGCCCTTCCGTCTCGACTACATAGAGAAGGAGGGTCCCCTGGCCATCTTTGGAGACAACGGCGGGCAAGACAAGAGGCTATGGCTCACCGAAATGGTGCAAGATCCTTCAAAGAAAGTGGCCTATGTGGAAGGACTACAACACAACCTTCTAAGCATTAGCCAACTCATGACAAGGGTCATCAAGTAACATTTCTCAACAATCAATGTCAAGTCCGAGACCAAGACATCTCTCAGAAAGTTAACCTAACAAGAGAAGGAAATGTCTACACAAGAAACCTTGGAAAACTAAGCTCGACGAGACTATATTTTTTTGGCTAAAGCATCTCAAGAAATGAGTCAAGCTATGGCATCAAGATTATCTCATCTCAACTTCAAAAGCATGTCCAAATTAGCTTCAAAAGATCTAGTTCAGAAGCTTACCCAAGTTTAACTTCACCAAAGAAAGGTCCGCAATGCCCGCCAACTTGGAAAGGCACTGTAAGCTCATTCAAGAGCAAAACCATCAACTCAATCGACAAGCCTCTCGCAATTGCTACATATGGATCTTTTTGGGCCAATTCCAACGACGAGAGCTTGGGGAAAGAGAGACTCTCCGGTCGTAGTCGATTTACTACACCGCATTTATATGGGTGTTCTTTCTAACCTCAAAGGATGAAACAAGCTCCCAACCGATCAAGATGTTCAAACCGGTGATGAAACGAGAAAGGAGAGAAAATCAAGGCCATAAGAAGTGATCATGGCAAGAGAATTTGATTTTTCGTAAATGGACTGGCTCGCATGCATAATGGCATTAGTCACAACTTCTCACCCATTAACTCCCCAACAAAATGGAGTAGCCGAGAGAAAGAACAGTAACATTGATAGAAGTCGAAGAACTCTAGCAAGCAAAGAAATTTCATCGCCTCAATACTTCGGGCGTAAGTCATCAACACCGCATGCTACACTCGTAACAGATCACTCATACACTCTACGATTAAAAAGACTCCTTATGAACTGGAAAGGAAGAAAGCCAAGTGTCGCCTACTTTTTCATGTTTCGGTCTGCGTATGCTATACATTCTCAACAATGGAAAGCAAGATTTGACAAAGTTTCAACCAAAAGTCGACGAAGGAATCTTTTGGATATGCCATGCATAAAGAAGGCCTACAGAGTGTTCAACAAGAAGACACCGAAAGTGTTGAAATCTCGATTCACATCATCTTTGATGAGACAGACTTAGACAAAACAAAGGTCCCAAGACACTACGACCAATAATTCAGACGCTACTTAACGAGGTCGTCGAGCTCAACACTACGATCGTAGTACTGCACAAAGGAAATCGCTGAAGCAAGGAAATGAGATCGTAGAGAGACCTATGCCGCATTTACCTAACCTCCACACCAAGAAGAAGAAATAGATCTTCAAGATCTAAGACAAGAAGGCATAAGAATGTATGTCCCAACAGAAGTAGAGATGGGCAAGAGATCACACTCAAGATCTAATCATTGAGAGATCCGAGTGCAAGAGTCAAAACAAGAGTCGCCACCCAAAATGAATGCTTTTATCTAAGCTTCCTATCACAAATGGAACCAAAGAAAATTGAGGATGCTATGGAAGACTCCAAATGGATAGAGGCTATGCAGAAGAACTTAATCGGGCCTCGAAAAGAAGCAAAGTTTGGAGATTGGTTCCAAGACCAAAGAACCATCCTATCATTGGAACCAAGTGGGTTTTCGTAAACAAGATGGATGAAGATGGAGTGATAACTGTGAATAAGGCTAGACTAGTGGCCAAAGGTTACCTCGTGAAGAAGGCATCGACTACGATGAGACATTTGCACCGCTGCTGCACTAGAAGCCATCGTAATATTTTTTCGCTTTTCACGCTTCACATGAAATTTAAGGTCTTTCAGATGGATGTCAAAAGTGCATTTTTGAATGATGAACTTCAAGAAGAAGTCTATGTAGAGCAGCCTCCAGGTTTCATCAATCCATCTCTTTCTAATTATGTCTTTAGATTAGACAAAGCCTTATATGGTCTTAAACAAGCACCTAGAGCATGGTATGAAACACTAACTAACTTTCTTATTGAAAATGGATTCACTAGAGGTAGAGTAGATACCACACTATTTCTTAGAAAGCATAAAGACAAAGTCCTATTAGTTCAAATATATGTTGATGATATTATCTTTGGATCTACTGATGAAAAGCTATGCAAGAGATTCTCCAAGCTTATGCAGAGCAAGTTTGAAATGAGCATGATGGGTGAGTCGAACTTCTTCCTCGATCGCAAGTAAAGCAGATCGATGAAGGAATCTTCATCAACCAAGCCAAGTACATTAAAGACTTACTTAAGAAGTATGGCATGGAGTCACCTCTCCCATGAAAAAAAACCCCAATTGCTCCTCGCAACCAAGCTCGACAAAGATGAAAAGGTAAAAGTATTGATATAACTCAAATACAGAGGTATGATAGCTCTCTTTATATCTAATCGCCAAAGAGACCGTATATAATGTTTGCAACATGCATTTGTGCTAGATTTCGTGCTAGTCCTAAAGAATCTCATTTAATCATCAGAAAGAGGATTTTCAGTATCTCAAAGGTACACCCCACTGGGGCTTTGTATCCCAAGGAGACCTCATTTTGAGCTAACAGATACACAGATGTCGATTTTGCAGTCGCAAAATTGATAGAAAAAGTACAAGTGGCACTGTCAATTGCTTAGAAAAATGATTTGTGTCCCGGTTTAGCAAGAAGCAAAATTCAAGATTACTTCAACCGCAGGTTTAATACATTGTTGCCGGCATTGTTGTGTGTTTCAGATCTTATGGATGAAAAATCAACTAGCAGATTATGGGTTTGAATTTAAATCCATACCTATTCACTGTGATAACACAAGTGCAATTGCTATAACTCATAATCCTGTCATGCATTCTAGGACTAAGCATATAGAAATAAGGTATCACTTCATTAGGGATCATGTGCAAAATGGAACTATAACTTTACAATATATCCCTACTGAAAATCAACTTGCTGATGTCTTTACAAAACCTCTAGATGAATCCAGATTTAACAAGTTAATAAGTGAGCTAGGCATGCTTAACTTGCAACCATGAAATATGCTCTAGTTTGTGCTAACCATACAGATTTAAAGGCTATATTCGAAATCATAGACATGATGAAATGAAGTCCACGATCGTAGAGCTGAAATGTCATAAGAGAACGATCGCAAAGATGCAGACTCAACGACAAGATAGACTCAAGCTTCATCAACAAAACCAAAGGAGCACCCTATGATGATCAAGTACAAAACAAAGCAATCTCTCTGATAAGAGCCTCAGGGACAAACCTAACCCTTGATTCATTCAATGAGGTTGGCCCTTCCCGAGCTATCTTAAACCAAGAAGAATGCTAAGTCAAAAGATTCATCACAAGGACTCCTGATCGACTCGACGATCGATATTCGAGACGACGACGATCACAAGTCGACTCGACTCAACGATCATGCAATTTCGTATATGAAAACGGGCCGAACAGACTCAACGATGGTAGAACAGACTCGACGACTCCAAGGACCATCTCAACGATCGTAGTCCTCCCGAAGAACATATTAGCCCAGAAGAAGTCAAGGGCAATTCAAGATAATCCTTCTCTACCAAATTCAGAGAGCCAAAGTAATTCGACACCTGTCCCACTAAGCAAAATGGAGAGAGGGAAGTTACTTGTACCATTTGAAAGCGCCTTTTTGAAAATCAGAAGTTCAAAAGCTTATCTCTCTCCTTATCTCTGCAAAAAGAAACCCTAAACTATCAAGCTCAATCAATCATACACTCTGCAAAGAAATCAATGGCAACCTCCAACGTTATCTCGGCTACAGACTCGCTTTGACGAAGTTCAAGACAAATGAACCCCAATTTCACAAGACTTTGTGTCACATCAAGAAGGCGGGTCTCAAGAAAGCTTTGGGTATGTATATATTGATCTACCCCAAGTCGGGTAAAGAATTCTACAATAATGGTGTATTTGAAAACAACACCATCATCGCGAAAAGTTAGGAACGAGAAATCGATTAAAGGTCGAGGACATCAATCTAGCCCTAGGTCTCAAACTCAAGGGTATCCATCCATAGATGGCATAGACTTCCATAAGGGACTCTCAAAAGATGCATCACAAGAAATCACCATCCGTCAAAGGATACAAGAAGAAGGAGTTTCCACAGAGGTATGAATTTCTAATCGATATTGTTGGAAAATGTATATGTTGCAAGAGCTCTCGTCACGACTCAGAATGAGGTGCAACTCAAGCTCATGATCGCTATATGTTATGAAATACAACTTAACTATGGGGCTCTATTACTTGAATGGATGGGAAGTGGTTAATCACCAAAGAAGACAAAGAGCTCTCAAAAGATGCTCTATGGGCGATTTATAAGCATCATCCCACAAGTCGCTTTTGGGTGACAAGATGAGAGGACGACGAAGGAGAAGCCATTAATCCAAACAAAGCGAATGACCCAACAACTATTCAAAAACCGGAAAAGGAATCCAAATTAAAAAAAATGTGCGGATGATGTCTCAATCCAAAGGAAGAACCGTGAAATAAAGGAATCGGGGAGTGCCAGAAATATGTCATTGTTGTCGAGAAATCAAGAAGAAGAAAGAAGAAGAAGAAGCTAACAAGGAAGAACCCATTGCTTTGATCGTAAAAAAAGCAAGGGCAAAAGAAAGTCGAAAAGCCGTAACTACGTAAGAGCCTCAAGGATCCACTCACCGATAAGCCCGCAGAGAGTCCTCGTCGACATCGAGACTCTAAGGATCCTAAGAAGGAAAAAAAAAGTCGAGGCGTAAGAAGATAGAGCTACCATATCTCAAACCGTCAAGAAGAATAAAATCACCACAAGTCCAAAAAGGCCATCAATCTCTTCGATCGTAGAGTCTCTACCGATCGCAGAGACCGCACTCAAAAACATCAAGTAAGAAGAAGTAGTTGAATCAAACATTTCGGCCGATCAACAGGACAAAACCAAGTTCAAGAAAGTCCCGAGGTTGTGGCTCAAATTTTAGAAAATCAAGAAGAAAACCGGTCAAGAAATATATTCTTGTCAATGAAGAAGTACTAAAAGGGAAGACAAAGAATTGGTCATTTAAAAAGGAACCAAAGAAATGAAAGCCAAAAAGTCAAAGCTCAAACCGAGGGGGAGACACCAAGATCGATGAGAGAGAATACACCACACGAGGGGAGATGCCTCAAGCTCCCATCCTAGAAAGTGCTCCAGCTGAGGGGGAGCTATTGATCTTACAAGAAGATGATCAAGTTGAGGGGAGGCTCATGACATCTCTATGATGTAAAAAGAGGTCCCGCAAGAAATGAAGAAGAACCAAAGGCAAGAACATTATGAGGCCATTGAGATAATGGAATCCTCCAACGAAAAAAAAAGTAGAGAAGAGGATGAAGGGGACGAGGTCGAGATTATAGTGTGGGCATTGATGGGCATGTAAGAGCCAACTATGAGCAACTATTTTGCATATCTACCATGATGCCTTTCCATCAAGCTCAAATTCTAAAACTCTCGAGTCACATGTTTTGAGCTTCAAAGAGTATCCGACCATCTCAGTGTTAGCTAATGGATTCCCAGGAAGATTCAACTTTGCCAAGAAGTTACTCACAAACAACTCTTCCTCAAAGAATAAACCTGAGGTACTGTCTATCCCAACCCTCTTCAGAGTTAATCACTTGCCATCATCCTCATTTAATCAATTTTATGAATTCCCACGATGGTTGGAAGTAATTCTTCATCCACTAAACCAATTTCATTGCAGTAATCCCAAAATTTCAGAATCGAGGAACCAAAAATAAGATCAACTTCATAATGCTCCCACATCCCATCATCTCTACGATCACCGACTCTAGCCCCATCAGTAGAGTCTCCACCTCAAATCGTAGAGCCACCAAACTTAAACATCCAAACCCAGCCCTCCATCGATATTCCTCCTCATCCAAAGAATGAATACTTCAATCTTGATCTTGCCTCTATTCATTGCAAGATCAATTCAAGAACACACCACCTCCTTCACAAATTCCCCAACCGAATGAAATTCTTTCAGTAGTTGTCCACAAAGGTCGATGTGTCGAAATGTCTCGAAAAAGTGATCAAGGCACTCGATGAGAGTCTTCAAGATCACACATCGCACTTATTCACAAATTGAGATTAACATCAATGATCAATGCCGCAAATAATCTCCCAAGCTCCCTAAGCTCTCGAAGCTCTAAAACGCTTAAAGAGATCATCAAAGAAATGCTTCAAAGCATAAAAGATGTGGATGACATTCACTTTCTCGCAGCCTAAAAAGCATCGGATGTCAGTTTTGATCTTATGTAAGACTCAAGAATCTCGTAATGATCTAATGATAAAGAGCATCAAAAGTCTTCAAACCGCAAGAAAGGAATTTCAAGATTTCTCCACGGGTCAAATGCAAAGCAGATCAAAATCGCCCTAAACATCCTTCAACGACGTGAAAACTCGTTCTCGATGCTTTGATCCAAGAAAATCATGAGGACATTGCTCAAACTCAGAGTCAACTCAACGAGCTTGTCCAAGGAGTCACTCGCTCTCGAAGACATTCAACCCTTGATGTCGACATAAAGGGGAGAATAAAGGAAAGGAGATCGTGGAGGAGGAGGCAAGCAAGGCAAGAGGCAAGAGGTCAATTCCAAACTCAATCCTCGAGGAATCCTCCCGCAAGGCAAATCCACCAACAGACTCCACGATCCAAACCCATCGACCCAACGAGCTAATCAACAGGAAGTTTTAATGGCTCAACCATTAAGGAGTCTAGGCCAACTACCAAATCTCTCATGAGGTGACAACAACAGCCTAAGAATGCCAATTCGAGATCCCGTGATTCATGAATAGCATGATCACAATCCTAGACTAAGCCCAAGTGAGTCGGAAGATTTAGCCGTAAGAGATGAAGCAAGTAAGTAAAAAGGAGAGCCGAGGAATATGCAAATCCTCCAAGAAGCTAAAAGGTCAAGAAATAGAGATAAGTTGAATTTTAAGTCAGATTGATGTAGTCAAACTTAAATGTAATATCTCGCTTCATACATCAATAAATTCATGCTTATTTCTAGAAATTTCAACCGCTTCACCAAATACTAAGTCATGTTTACTTTGTCAAGAATCAAGATATAAAATTTAATAATCATGACAACAAATCTCCTTGGTTATGTCAACATCAAATAGGGGAGATTGTTGGAAGAATGCATATTTTGATTTGATGTTTTAAAGTAAATGCTCATGATTATATGTAAAGTCCTTCAAGGAATATATGTACAAGGACTTAGTGATAGATCAAAATTGTTAGGTTGATCTTAGCCTTTAATGTTCACTTGTATAGATAAAGAGATCAAAAATGTTAGGTCGATCTATGACTAGAAAGAAATAGATAGGCCTTCAAGAGAATCGTAGTCTATCCAAATCGATCAATGTAATGCGTAAGTTAAGGCAAGATCAGAGAGCAAGAGATGATCAGTAGTGTATCTACCTTTCAAGGGCCTCTCCAAAAATCGTAGAGAGTGGTCCAGACATTTGCATCAAGCTAACTCGTAGATCGTAGTGTGCTCTAAACGTAGAGTCCGCAAGACGAGCAAGCAAAGATCGAGAGTGGAAAGATCGTAGCTTGAAAACCCTTGAAAGAAATCGTAGTGTTCTATTCGCATCAAGCACAAATATGACAAGACACCACGATATGCATCGTAGAGTATCATCTGTCTTGTGTCAAGCATCGAGCCCTATCTTTTGTTTGGAAACAAATTCCAACAAATGTGGAATGGGTTTTGAACGTTGAAGCACTCACCAATCCCAACGGTACAAAAGATATCCTTAGTATCGATCAAAAGGAACGATTCAAGAAGCTAAGAAAAGGACCATCAGGCAGAGGAAAACACCTTTTCGTGTGTTAGTAGAGAGAGCATCTCATGTCAGGTCAAGGGCCGATTGCAATTCGTAAGATGTGCGTAAAAGTCTCCATCAAAGCTCGTAAATGTCAAACGATTTAATGCCTCATCGATGACTTCAACGGATAGATTTAAAAAAAGATCATATATATACGTAAATATGACAGATGAGAGAGAAAGAAGCAAGCATTGAACAAAAACGCACAAGAACACTCAACGCTCAACTCTACGATCCGAGAAAAAAGAGAAAGCTTGTTTCACCTACTCGCTTCTTTTTCAACAAGTGCTTAATAAAGAATCGAAAAGCACCAATCACGATCTCAACAACAACCAATCAATCAAGTAAGAGTTCCAAGTCCAAGGACTTCAAGAGTTCTAATGAATCGTGAAGAACCAAGTCTCATGGACTTCAAGAGTTCAAGAGTGAACTAAGAAGTGCCTAGATCGCCGGGTCTAGAAGGAATCTGTGAGATTCAAGAAGTGTAACAGATATCCTTAGTGGATTTCTACCAAGGAGTAGAAGAGTGGATTAGAGCTTTAAGTGCTCAACCACTTAAAATTGTTGTGTCCATTATAATCGCTATAATCGCTATAATCGCTATAATCGCATAACTCACTCTCATTAATTCAAGATATCTAAAAGAAGGTTTATCAAATACTCATTCCATTGCAGTGCATTAATCACCATCATACTAACTAGTTTAAAAGAAAAGTTTTTAATTATCTATTCAACCCCCCCCTTCTAGATATCTATTGTGCCTCCTGAACTAACTTATTTTGAATATGATGCAGTTGGTAGCCAAACCTTCATGCAGTTGGTTGCCAAACTTTCAGACCAAGTTAACCAATTCATACTGCAGGTGTGGAGGTATTGGTTACCTTGGTACGAAAGTTTGGTTATCAGCATTACATTACACATCACTCTCTTATCTCTCTCTTTCCTATGCAGTGTTCTTATTTTTTTTGGACATGAAATTGGAATTGGAATTTTCGGACATGAAGAAATTATGAAAAATCAAATATCCACCTCCTTTCTCCATCCCATCGATCATTTTGTGGTTGACTCTCGCTATGTCTCACCGATGAAGGGGGAGGAGGAAGATGACATTGCCAAACCTTCATACCAAGTGTTGGGATGTGATTATTTGGGTCTAGCCATGGTGCAACCCAGTCTATTTAATGGTCCGGATCTGGTGATGGCCCATATGTATTTATTGTGACAGTGGAGAGTCCTTATTAAAATAGGATTGTATTTCCTTATTTGGTGGGATAATGAGGTTTAATTAGGACTCCTACTCCTAATTGGATTCAGGTGGATATGACTTCTATATATACGGCTATAAGCTAGGGTTAGAAGGGGAAAAAGGGGCTCAAGAAATACAACACAAATACAGAAATTGTACTCTCCATATTATCAACTTGTACTCCCATTATTATTATAGTGGATTACTCTCTTTCTCCGTGATTTTTTCCCAATTGGGTTTCCACGTAAATCTTGTGTTCTCACTTTATATTTCTTTATTTATGCTTATGTGAGTATATTTCACTAATTTGATATAATCAACTACTCCATTAGCGCGATTTTGGCATGCTGTTTTGGGTGATTTCGTTAGGCGTACAAAATTTAGCGTTAACATTGGTGCCGTTTGTGGGAAACAAAATTATGTTCAAAAAATCATCGGATTTAATTTGTTAAAAGTGTGAAGTTCTTGATTATTATTTCTGCATGGGAGAATTTCTTGGGCGATTTCAAGCATGTCACAATCTGCGATTTACATCGCTAATAACTACATCTTGTTTGTGCTAATTTACTACGGCGAAAAGGCGGAACCGATACATAAAGCTAAGTTATTTTCTTTCACAACAATACATATACATGTTCATGTATTACTATGATATAATTATAATATTCATGTCATATACATGTGCCTGATCAGTTTGGAAGAAAAAATGACACCAATATTTCATCACCTTTTGTGCAGTAAAATGTGGCACCTTGTTCCCATGTGATAGCACTGCAAAATTATTAAGTAATAACATTATATCACTACTAATAAAATACTTTGTACACCACTTTTATCGGCATGTGTGTATTTAATGTATACATGGACTTACTAAGATATTTTGGTGCAAAGTATTTTATGATGGGACTTCCATTGTTGTACTTTTGGGTACAGGAATAGAAAATTGAATTTTATTTATGAATATGAGCCAGAAAGCTTAGAAAGGTGTGTTCAAGAGGAAGATAAGTAAGTACTAAGTGAACACATCTCTGAAGAGCATTGTTGGCAATAACAAAGAAGATTATTATTATTTTGATCGAGACTCGTTCGTCGGCTGGGATAATGAAGGGTTCGACTTTAAGTGGGTCCTGCCCAAACCTCCTCCTTGTGAAGTACTTATGAAAGAGTCTTTGGCAGCACGTGGACAGAGAAACAAATCAAAATGGACTTCTACTATTTTGGCTAGCCTTGGTTTCTGGACTCAGCCATTGCTGCCGTTAATTCCACAACTATCAACGAAGGGGTCTCAACAGGTCCGGCGACCATAAACAGCAAAGGCGGGAAATAACCATAACCTCATCGGCTACCCTCAACCCGACCCAAGCTCAGCTTATTCCGGTGAATTATGGAAAAATTTTGCAGGACAGATGAAAGAGAGAAGGAGGCAGCTATTTTCCAATGCGCCGACCTTATCTTCCCATGGTTATACCCTACCGAGCTTGCCTCAATTTTATCAACTTGCAAAATCCTAAGCGCCGTCGCCAAGTCCATATCCGCCAGAAGAATCTCCGTTACTTGCAGAACCTTCGAGAACCTTCTAATCCCCTTCATCAACACTGTCGACGACCAACCCTACGCCTTCTTCATCTACAACCCAACTCAAATGCTAGGGTCCGGCTAGATTTGCAGCCGCCAGCCATGGGGCTCAAACCTAGTGACCTAATCCGTTATGTCTAGGAATTCTATTTGGGCGGGTGCCGTGGTTGAGGATGCTTGTGGTTGTGATTGTCAGAGGTGTGATGGGGATTGATTTGTCTGTAAGGAAATGAACGCGCCTGAAGTTGAGTCATGAGTGTGGGACCGACTTGCCGGCAAGTTAGAGTGTGGGAACCGGTTGACTCAAAGGGGAATATATGTGCGGCTGAAGATTGTGAACGATAAAAAGAAAGGTTGGAGTTTGCATTCTGATCAATTTATCCAGAAGGGAGATTTTGTATGTGAGTATGCATATCCATTACTCAAAACTATGGAGGATTTTTCTGGATACCCGATGATCAACACCAACAATTACAATCTCAGACTAAACCCACTTTGATTGACCCTTTTGGTGTCTCGGCTCTGTCAGAATCAGCTCATTTAGTGCTCCCTGAGCAAACCCGTTACAAAAATCGGCTAAACTCATATTACCCACGACAAGGGCAGCAACAACAGGTTAAGATTGGGGAGGAAAGGAAGAAACCTTGGACCAGTTACGTGTGCTATACAGAATGGATCAGACCAAATGGCCCATGAATTGGAAAGCAATAGTGATATTGTGCAAGAAAATCTGAAGAAACCGTTGTTCGGTTAGTGGCATCAGGATGGGTTGATCAAAATTTTCATTATGTCTTCGGCTGTTTACTTTCGTCGAATATAAAGTCTGATTGAAGACTCCCACAGGGGTCGGGACGGATATTATGGTGGCATAAGGTTGGAGGGGTTATAAGGTCGGACAATCGTCCTTCGAGAAGGCTTTAAAAATCCCGAAAGGATGAACATTCTACGGATAAAAATCTCGAGGATCAAAATCCCGAAAGGATGAACATCCTACGGATAAAAATCTCGAGGATAAAAATCCCGAAAGGATGAACATCCTACGGATAAAAATCCTGAGGATAAAAATCCCGAAAGGATAAACATCCTACGGATATAAATCCCGAGGATAAAAATCCGAAGGATAAAAATTCGAAGGATAAAAATCCCGAGGATATAAATCCCGAGGATAAAAATCCAGAGGATAAAAAATTCGAGGATAAAAATTCGGAGGATAAAAATCACGCGGATAAAAATCCCGAGGATATAAATCTCGAGGACCAAAATCTCGAGGATAAAAATCCCGAGGATAAAATTCCGAGGAGACTTTTTGAATAGTCTCTTATAAATAAGTTCCTTATAAATAAGAGACTGGAGGGCAATGATGGAGTGTGATTATTTGGGTCTAGCTAATGTGTAACCCAATTTATTTAATGGGCTAGATTTGGTGTTGACCCATAATATATATTTATTTTGACATTGAGAGAGTCCTTATTAAAGAAGGATTGTGTTTCCTTATTTGGTGGAATAATGAGGTTTAATTAGGACTCCTACTCCTAATTGGATTCAGTAGTAATAAGGTTGGTTCGATTGGGATAAGGTTGGTTCGGTTGGTATATATAAGGTTGATTCTTTATATCTTCGGTAGTGATAAGGTTGGTTCGGTTAATTGGTATAAGGTTGGTTCGGTTAATTGGTATAAGGTTGGTTCTTTATATCTTCGATTGTGATAAGGTTGGTTCGGTTGGTATAAGGTTGGTTCTTTATATTTTCGGTAGTGATAAGGTTGGTTCAGCTGTGATATGATTGATTCTTTAGTAGCAATATTATAAGGGCAATTGTTTATCTATTTAGGAGTAAACAAGAGTAGTGAGGCGACAATATGGGGAGCCAACAATTTTAGTTCCGCACATGGAGTTCAGGTGTGATATTTTGTCTTCGGTAAATATGGTCGTTTTGTTGGGATAAATTTGTATACTCTCTCATTTATAAGTTCCTTATAACTAAGAGACTAGGGGGAAATGTTGGGATGTGATTATTTGGGTCTAGCCATGGTGCAACCCAGTCTATTTAATGGTCCGGATATGGTGATGGCCCATATGTATTTATTGTGACAGTGGAGAGTCCTTATTAAAATAGGATTGTATTTCCTTATTTAGTGGGATAAGGAGGTTTAATTAGGACTCCTACTCCTAATTGGATTCAGGTGGATATGACTTCTATATATACGGCTATAAGCTAGGGTTAGAAGGGGAAAAAGGGGCACAAGAGATACAACACAAATACACAACTTGTATTCTCCATATTATCAATTTGTACTCCCAATATTATTATAGTGGATTACTCTCTCTCTCTCCGTGGTTTTTTCCCAATTGGATTTCCACGTAAATCTTGTGATCTCACTTTATATTTCTTTATTTATGCTTATGTGAGTATATTTCATTAATTTGATATAATTAACTACTCCATTAAGCGCTGATTTTATTTTCTTGTTTTTGGGTGATTTCGGTCAAAGTACAAAATTTAAGCGTTAACATGGCGCGCAGATCTGTGGGAAACAAAATTATGTTCAAAAAATCATCGAATTTAATTTGTCAAAAGTGTGAAGTTCTTGATTATTATTTCTGCACGGGAGAATTTCTTGGGCGATTTCAAGCATGTCACAATCTGCGATTCACATTGCTAATAACTACATCTTGTTTGTGCTAATTTACTACGGCGAAAAGGCAGAACCGATACATAAAGCTAAGTTATTTTCTTGCACAACAATACAATCAATTATACAATCAATCGTTAGCGCGATTTTGACCTGCTGTTTTGGGCGATTTCGTCAGGCATACAAAATTTGACGTTAACACCAAGGTAACCAATTCAGTTTTATTAAGTTACCAATTTAGTTTGAATGTGATGCAGTTGGTAGCCAACCATTCATACAAAGGTAACCATTTTAGTTTTTGTGGGTAACCAAATAGTCATAAAAAAATTTCAGAACAGTAAGAGTTACATTTATTTATTTTTAAACTTTTTGTAGGGCGAATATTCTTCTTCTTCTAATTGGCGTTTTGGACAACGGAGATTCGCAACGGAGAGGGCTACTGTGAGGCAGATCAAGATTTGAATTTGAAATAGTATTTTGAATTTGAATTTGTTTTTGTTGTTAGATCCCGGATATTTGAATTTGAATTATTAGTTATGATAGTTATTTCTCCTTGATTTTAGGTTTCCTTATTAATGTGAATTGCGTTATTTTTATAATAATTTTGTGTATGTATTATTTTTGTAAATACTTTCTAATTGTTGTATATTAGTGTTAAGGACCCTTTTTTATTTTACTCGATTTAACTGTGTAATCCTATTTTGATCAAATTTTGACCAAATCTGTCCCAGTTTGACTTGACCTCAATTTCTCTAATTCATTTTTTCTTAAAAAAAATTAGAAAGTTTTAAAATTATTTTAAAAAAATTATTTTATTTTAATATATTAAAAATAATTATTATTTTAAAAGTTTTAAAAATAGTTATTTTCAAGGAAAAAATTAGAAACTTTATTTTTTTCAAAAATGAGTATAGTTTTATAAAATATAGTTTCAAAAAAAAGTAAAGTTTAAAGTTTTTAATTTTTAAATATTTTTATGAAAATTTACACATCTTTTAAAAAATAAAAAATTCTAATTTTGTTATATGAAAATAAAGTTTTTTTATTTACTTTCTTTGAATCTATATTTTATGAAACATTACTCATTTTTTTAAAAAATAAAAAATTTATAATTTATTTATGAAAATAAATTTTTATTTTTTGAATCTATATTTTATAAAAGTTTACTCATTTTTTAAAAAGATGAATTTTTTCTAATTTTTTCCTAAAAATAATATTAATTTTTAAAAGCTTTTTAATTTTTTTTTATAAATTGAATCAGCTTTTTTTTATTTATCTTTTAGTAATTTTGTATTTTAATTTCTATTTTTAGTTTTTGTTTTTTAAAATTCCTAATATTAAGAATATATATAATAATGGTAAAGACTTAAATTTTTTTTTTTCTTTAAAATATATTTTTACATAATCTACTTTTTTTTGAAAATAAAGTTTTATTTTCTTATTTAATTTTTGAAACTATATTTTATGAAACTTTGCTCATTTTATGAAAAAATAAAAGTTTATAATATTTTTTCTTGAAAATAATAATTATTTTTATAACTTTTAAAATAATAATTATTTTATATACTTTAAATAAAATATTATTTCTAAAATTATTTTAAAACTTTTTTGGTTTTGTTTTTAAAATAATTGAATTTGTGAAATTAAAGTTAGGTCAAATTGAGTCGGGTTAGGTCAAATGGATTGAGTTACAGTCAAATTAGGTAAAATGCGATAAAAAAAATATTACTGTAAAGATTTAATTGACGAAAAATAAATTTTATAGATAATTTTAAAAATAAGTAACAACTTAAAAGAAAAAAATATCATTCAGCCGTAATTATTTTATGCAGTTGCTATTGTTAAATTCATGGGAGATATTGCCTCTTACTCAAATGGTAGATCTTGCTTTTTACTCGTACGGGAGAGATTGATTTGACAAGGTCTCGCTTTTATATATATTCACTAATATGTTAATAACTTAATATGGCTCTGATACCAATTAAGGGAAGGATCAGAGAAAAGGGTTGATCAAACACGCGTCATCGGCGATTTACAAGAAATAATAGCCACACTCCTCAAGGCGGACAAAGGCAAAGATTCAAAACGCGACTTTGGTGACGCGTCACTTAATCAAGAATTAACCACGATCTATCTTAATTAATACATGGCATAGAATTTTAAAAACATATTAAATATATATTTATAGATAAATTACCACATATATGATCTCATTGAAAATCTTTGTTGATTAGGGGGGTAGGGTTCACCCAAAACTATAAGTAAACAGGTTTCTTCCCGTATACAGCGATTTTAGTTAAAATAATATAATGTTACGATATATAAAAGCTGTTTCTAAGAAATAAGAACGGTTATAATTATACATTCGCTTGATTGATATGTTGTTTTGAATCGAATTCTTGTTTTTCGGTATGGTAATCTAAAAGCTCAAGCGAGGAAACATAATAATTACTTGAAGCAATAATTAAAACTTACTGGAAGAGTCTTGGATATCTTCAAACCACATATTTATATATATCAAATATTTTACGAGAGAGAGGTCAAGGAGAATACAAAAGAAAATGCTAAGAAAAGTTCTACCTCAACAATGGGTGAGGTCTCCCAATTATACAAGTGAGAAGATAAGAAAGGATCTGGCGTGTCTGGATAGTAGAGTCGGTTGGCAGTCCTTATCTTTTCTTCTTTAAATCTCGGTTGTGGGAAGTGGAGGCATGAGACAAGTTTGTCGGATAAGTGGATTACAGCTGGTTGGCGTCTTCTGATGATAGAGGACAGTTGGCTGCTACTTTCTGATGGTGGAGCTACTGTGGTTGTCCTTTTCTAATTATTAATACTGTAATGGAGGATAGCTTTATGCTTTTCCTTTTCCTTTCTTGTCTTGTTCCATTTTTTACGAAATCATGGAGGTGAGAGAGTCCCAAAAGTCTCCCATCGTAGGCTCAGGTTCTCGACTTTCTCCGGCTAAGACATTGAATTCATTGTCGTCTGTTCAAATTCTTCATTATCATTATGATTTTCATGGAGCTGTAAGTCTTGCGTGAATGATTGTAAGAATTGGGTTTTCATATAGTCCATGGTCTTGACTATTAATTACATTTCAGATTAGATTTGGAAATTTCATTTTAAATCGGTTTGAATCTTGACAAAAGGATTAAGCGATGATGGTCTTTGTGAGCTTTGAGGAATAACATCCAAGCGAGGCTGGGTATGGTTACGTATGGATTTCAAAAGTTACGGTAACATGGGATTAAGACCTTTATCCCACCACTTGGTAAAAAATACACTTTTAAGCGAGGATTTTATTACGATAATCACTTTGAAAATCCCACTTCAAAATCAAGGAATTCCAAAAGCGGATTATGAAATGGGTAAGCAGTTTACGCATAGATAACTCTTTATTCTTGGTATATGGGCATAAGCAACTTTCCATTCTTTGAATGCTGTTTGAATAGATTCTGGTAGAGTTTCTATGGTAATTCCAAGCTTATCCCACCAAACTAAAAACCAGTTGGGAATTTCATTTTTTAGAACATCTGGACAGATACGGATAAACCAGGAATGGTTACGGATAAGATTCTGATAATAGAAAACATGCGTCAAGGAATCAATGTAATCCCAATAGCTGTATCTGGTTTCTGTTGTATGACTGGAATCAACAGTACGGGTGGTATGAGGATTAATACCCCAATTGGCAAGAGGCATAATACTCTTGACAGTGGTTTTACTGTATTGAATTGGGCTAGTTGGTTTAGATGGATCATGAAGCGTATGCTTAATGTCCATAGATGTTGTTTCAATAATAATCTGCTCATACACATAGCGATACTGGTTAAAGCGGGGAGGAGACTGTTGAGTCGTTAAATAACGTCTCTTGATCTCCCATGGATCTTTCATCCATTTTTCATCATTCTGTTCAATGAACAATACTGTTTCTTCCACATTTCGATTTGGAATATACTGTTCGGGTAGAAGAAGAACATCTTTTACTGTTGGCTGGCTAGAAGAAGCCGAAGAATTACTGGTTTGAGTATTCAGACTAGGAAATTCTGTATAATATAGATTTGCTCTGCCTCGGCCTCGTTGACCGCTGCCACGACCTCTCCATCGGTCATTCTGTAAATATTCTCCGGTCGAGAGAAAATCCGGTAAAGAATTACATTTTTCCTTTGATATACTCAATATCAAAGTCAATCTTGATAAAATACTTTGCCAAGTAGCAAATATCTGTTTGGAAGCTAAATTTTGAACATCTTTTTAACGATTTGTTTTTAAATTTGAACAATCAACTCTAATTAAAAAGTCTTGATTTAAAAGATCATCACGAAATTTTAAAACACATTTGACAATTGAAAGGCATTCTTTTTTAATAGTAGGATAATTTAAAGAAGGTCCTTTCCAAGTTCACAAGTAAAGCGAATAAGATCCTATTTATTACTTCTAGGATTAAATTGTTTTAAAATACCAAGATATCCTCGTATTGGAAGCATTCGGTGCGAACGATCTTTTTCCATTCGGGATTAGGTAAGGATAAACAAGGTAACTGTTTAACTCTAGATTTAATTTTTCTTACTGCATCAGTATGTTCTTTATTCCAAGGTGAAGGATTTTTCCGAAGGCGAGTATACAGAATAGAAGCATCTTGGGAAAGATTTGGATAGTAATCTCGAATATAATTTAAACTTCCCAAAATCTCTGCAGTTGATTAATATCTTTTATTTCATCCGGAAATTTAGATGCAAATTCAATACATCTATCAATTGGAATAATAGTTCCATTGGAAATATTATGTCCAAGAAATCTGATCTTTGTTTGGAAAAGTTTCATTTTGGAGGCAGAAACTACCAAACCATTTTTTATGATAACATTTTTAAAAATATTTAAATGTTTTTTATGTTGTTCAATAGATGAAGAGAAAATTAAAACATCATCAATGTAATAGATAATAAATTCAGTAAAGGGGTTAAAAATATCATTCATGATGTGCTGGAATTCTGAAGGTCCATTTTTTACTCCAAATGGAAGAACATTCCATTCGTAGTGGCCAAAAGGTATTGTAAAAGCGATTTTATAAGTATCTGTTCTCTAATTTGAATTTGCCAAAATCGATTTCATATCGAATTTAGAAAATAGTGGCATCATGAAAGTCGGTCAAGAAGATCCTTCTTATTGAATTGGATATCTAATCCATTGAAGGGCTTCATTAAGAGGTTTATAATTGATAACGAGTCGTGGAGTTCCTCGTTCAATTTACGAATTTTATTGACATAAAAGCGGCATAACTCTGTGGGGAGGTACTAGGTTTTATTAATTTTTTTACATTGGAGGGACTCAATTTCGGTTTTACAAAGGAGTAAATATTCTTTCTTCATCCATTTGGGTCGAGATTTAGTAGGAATATTTTCTCATTAAAACTAGGGATATAAGGAAGAGAAATAATATGTTTCTTTACATTCGAGAAAGCATTTGGGACATCACTTTGATTTCAGTTTGAAGAGTTTTATGGATTAGTTTAATTTTTCTGTAGAGAAGGTTGTAAAATTATTTGTTACTCAGTAAGAAATTTTATTTCTTTACGAATAAAATTGATTTGTTTTCTTTAGAATAAATCATGTTTTTGACTTGATTTAATTCTTTAGTGTAAGGTTTGGTAATAAATTCAAAAATAATATATACATTATTGAGAGTTGTATGAATTCCTAAAGTATCAATTTTGTAATAGGCATTAAAAGGCATAGAAATGGAGTGCCTAAAATGATACTTTGATTCATATTACGGATAAGAACAAAAGAAGTAGGTAAACAAAGACCTTGATTCTGATTAAGGCTTGAGAATTTTATACTTTATATTCATAGTATTTCCACTGCACTTAGTTAAAGATTGAGTGGTCTTCCGAAAGTATTTGGTAGGGATAAGACCTTCACGGATACGATTCATATCGGCACCACTATCAACTAGGGCAATGGCGTCTTTGATAATAAAGTGCGGTTTAATAATAAAAGTAATTCTAATATACCATTTACGGAAGAGACTCATTGAGGAGGATTACGGTTTATCGAGGAGGATTAGGGTTGTTTGGAGGATTCTATATTATCTGTTTGTGATTTAACTTATTTTAATATTGGTTAAATCTTGAAAGATAATAATATTATTATTACGTAATTGTTTTATTTCATATTTTAAAATATTTATTTCATTTTTAAATCTGGATTGTAGTTGGCTTTTTCAAAGGTAGAAACGTTACGAATCGTTTCATAACCTCTTTCATCTTGTCTTGGTTAATAGGAAGGTGTCTTGACTTTACGTGTTTTTATATGATTTCCAAAAATTTTAATTTGATCTCTCGGATCTTTAACTGTTGGCGAGGTCTAGAAGGGATTTACGGTGGTCGGTTAAGACATTAATTTGGGAGCTCCAATATCTAAACCATTCATCTCGACGATTGCTTTCCGAAGAATTAGCCCGATGGTCGTATTACGATTAACGATCTGAGTTTGACATTGTTCGTTGTCGAGAATTATTATCGATTCGAATAGACTTGACTAGATCATTTTCGAAATTTGGACTCGGAATCATTGTTAGACAAACAATTAAGAATTTCTTTGTAGAATTTCCACATCAAGGATAATTCATTAAGCTTTTGTTTTAATTTTGAATTGCATTTATTAGCAAAAGTGTCTGTCTTTCCGCATTTATAGCATTGAATTTTAGATTTATCTTTCTTTACGCTACTCTTTCTTTTTCTGGAAGATTTTTCAGGGGTTTTGGTTTTTGAAGATTTCTTAGAAGAATGTTTTCGGTAAGATCTAGAAGGTTTAGAATTTTGCTGTTTTTTAGTTTTCTGAGGATACTGTAATTTTGTGTCATAAGAGAATTGATGTAAAATTCTCTATCTCATGTCTTTTGGTGAGATTCATTTTTCATTAATTGTTGGAGTTTCATATCATTACATAATGATAATCCCTCTTCGATAATTCTTTGAAATAAGATGGCCATAAGAATCTTTGGTCATAAGGTATACTCATACGGTCATGTTTATCTCTAAGTTTTTTTTGAACTTTTTACGCAAAGAAAGTAGGAAGTCCATCTACAAATTTGGCTTTCCAATGTTCCTTTGTTAGCATCTGCTCTTTGCATGACTTTCATTAAAAAGACATCTTTATACCATCTAAAATGGGTTAAGGATGGGAACGAAGGTTACAGTAAAAGTTCTCTACTTCTATCGGTATTGGACCGTCACGGTCCTACAAAATGGTGAGCGATAGCTTGAACTAAGGTTGTAACAAGCATCTTCTCTTACGGTTTCAGCTTTTAGTAATAGGGTCGATTATCATTCTTATAGGATTGAAGGATTTCAGTTCTTTAGTTATCGGTGAGTACATTATCCCACCATCCTTTAAGAATGCCAAGTAAAACCATTTACTAAGAAAGCAGCAGATCGATGGTGCGTGTTTTCATTCTGTTTGCATGCATGTTGCATACATTAAGATATGATGGATAGTTTCAAAATTTGATATTACATTTTACCATCGATATTCCATTCATAGATAGTCTTACCATGGTAAGACTTTTGGGAATGAAGAAAGTCTTCTTCATACTGAGAATATCACGAGGAGTAGAGTGCAGGGTAGTAATACCTCTTTGGGTCCGAGATAGAGCTATTCTATTAATAGGCTTTTCATTTATAAGTAGTTTTATTAATATTTTGCATCTCACGAAAATTATTTTGGATTTCAAAAATATTAATAGGGAAAAATCGGAATCATCTTCTTTATTATCAGTATTACTATTACTGGTATGAGAGGAAGGTTGTCCGGACATCATATTAAGTGGGATGAGGATGTGGGTGTGAGTTTTAAATCTTTCATTTTGTTTAAAAGATTATCAATAAAACTATCCTGCTTTTTAGAAGATTTCAATTTAAAATTACTAACTTCTAAAGGTGGTTTTATAGTTGCGGGTTGAAGGTCAATTTTTTGAGGAATAATCGACAATTATCATTAATATGATTTATTTGTTCTTTATCACAGTTATTTGTTTTTCCTACAGTTTGAAGGAATAGATTAGTATAATTATTACATTTAGACAAAGGCAAAATGTCTTTAATCTTAACATCATCTTCTTGATGAGAAACTTGAAATATCAACATACGGATTAATAACTAATGGTTTCAAATTTTCATTTCGAGCTAAGTTCAAGAGACTTAGGAGGGGGATGGATAGATTGAATAATATTACCATTTGTAGTAATCAATCCTTTTGATATCCAGTTAATACATTTAATTGACTTTCATTATAAAATTTCGATTTTAGGACAAAAATCATAATACCATTTGGCAAATGGTAAAATACTTTGGTTATTATTGAGATAAGCATAATAATTAGCTTTAATTTACGCTAACTTATCATTATCATGATTTTTAAAATACCAATTTCTAAAATTTGATATTTATCCTGCATGAACTCTGGTTTAAACATTGGCGAATTTTACTATTGGGAGAAAATCCATTTAACACTCAAAATTCATGTCACTAGCGGTTGAATTTGTAAGGTCTTACATTTTGAGGAGTAGCCTCATAAATACCATGAGGTATTTGATTATGAATTCCTCTAACAATGTCTTCATTTTTGTGAGACTCATTCTTTGGGATTTTTAGACTCTTGATAAGCAGATTCTAAAGGGGTGGACCTGATTGTCAGGCGATTGAGGAAAATCAATATTATAAGAAATATTGTTTATAGATCGACTTGGTTAAAAGGTCTTTGAAATTTTAAATAAACATTTCCATTCTTTTGTGCGGATAACATCTTCAATGTTTTGTCTAATTATAGGTGCGGTAGGAACGGCATTAGTAATTTTCCATTGTTTTGGGAAAGTAATTTCTTCCCGAGGATCATTGGGAATAGCCACTTGACTACTAAAGAGGTTAGTATCAATAAGGACAAGTATGTCCTTGTTGGCTTTCTTTTACGATATAGGGATTTAAAGTCGTTAAAACTTTAAGGTGTATACGGAATAAGATGGCAAAAGGAGGATCCGGGTAGGTATTCATAACAGTGAGATATAATTCTCATTTCTAAAACTTTTGTGATTATTATCAATTAGGGCAATACTTAAATTCGGATAGATATTAAAGTATCTTTGGTCCATAGGCAAGGCTAGTTTCAATAGCTCCCATGAGAGAGGCTTTCGATTAAGACACCTACCATCTCTAAGTGTACTTTGAATCTGGTATTTTGGCCGAAGTAAAGTCAAAGGTTTAAAAGGCTACTTGGACAAGTCCTATATGAACATATTTATATTTTTTGCGAGAAAAGGGTATAAGTCTTCAACATGCTGATAAATATAAAATTTCATCGTTAATACGTAAAAAGAACGACATGCTCAAAGGTTTTTATTATTCTTTTCTTGATAAAATCAAAGGTTCCAATTTTATAAATTGTTTACGGTTTGATTTTAGGAATAGTCCATTATCTAAGGCTTCCTTTACATCACGATAAGCTATGAGTTGATTTGCTTCCTTCGTAGAAATTTGAAGCATATCTTCTTGTAGAAAGAGAGGTTGAAAAATCGGTCATTTTCAAAGGTGACCATATATGTGTAATCTATGAGTCACGAAGGCGTCAGATGTGCATGAACGAGGCCGAGGTGAAGAAAGCAAATCTATATTATCTGAAATTTCCTAGTCGAATTCTCAAACCGATAATTCTTGACTTCTTCTACAGCCGACCAACGATAAAAGATGTTCTTCTTCTACCCTAACAAAGTATATTCCAAATCAAAATGTGGAAGAAATAGTATCTTAATGTATGCAATGTGATCTGCAAGCAGAATGAAAAAATGAGACCATCGGATTCATCGTTTCTTAGTAAATGGTTTTACTGGCATTCTTAAAGGATGGTGGGAAAATGTACTCACTGAATTGGGCTAGTTGGTTTAGATGGATCATGAAGCGTATGCTTAATGTCTATAGATCAACATTTCAATAATAAATCGCTTCATACACATAAGCGTCTTTGGTTAAAGCGGGGAGGAGGCTGTTGAGTCGTTAAATAACGTCTCTTGATCTCCCATGGATCTTTCATCCATTTTCATGCATCATGAAGTCTGGCCAAGAAGATCCTTCTTATTGAATTGGATATCTAATCCATTGAAGGGCTTCATTAAGAGGTTTATAATTGATAGCAGAAAGTCGTGAGTTCCTCGTTCAATTTACGAATTTTATTGACATAAAAGGCGAGACAACTCAGGAGAGGTACTAGAGTTTTATTAATTTTTTACATTGGAGGGACTCAATTTGGTTTTTACAAAGGAGTAAATATTCTTTCTTCATACATTTGGTCGAGATTTAGTAGGAATATTTTTCTCATTAAAACTAGGGATATAAGGAAGAGAAATAATGTTTCTTCTGTTCGAGAAAGCATTTGGGACATCAACTGCTTGATTTCGGTTTGAAGAGTTTTATGGATTAGTTTAATTTTTTCTGTAGAGAAGGTTGTAAAATTCTTTGTTCTGTAGTAAGAAATTTTATTTCTTTCTGAATAAAATTGATTTGTTTTTCTTTAGAATAAATCATGTTTTTGACTTGATTTAATTCTTTAGTGTAAGGTTCGGTAATAAATTCAAAAACAATATGTTTGTTATTGAGAGTTGTATGAATTCCTAAAGTATCAATTTTTGTAATAGGCATTAAAAGGCATAGAAATGGAGTGCCTAAAATGATACTTTGATTCATATTACGGATAAGAACAAAAGAAGTAGATAAACAAAGACCTTGATTACAGATTAAGGCTTCAGGAATTTTATACTTTATATTCATAGTATTTCCACTTGCACTAGTTAAAGATTGAGTGGTCTTCTGAAAGTATTTGGTAGGGATAAGACCTTCCTGGATACAGTTCATATCAGCACCACTATCAACTAGGGCAATGGCGTCTTTGATAATAAAGTGCGGTTTAATAATAAAAGTAATTCTAATATACCATTTTCGGAAGACTACTTGATTCATTAACATTAAATCTTTATTAGGAGGATTACGGTTTATCAAAGGATTCGTGTTGTTTGGAGGATTCTATATTATCCTGTTTGTGATTTAACTTATTTTTAATATTGGTTAAATCTTGAAGATAATAATATTATTATTCGTAATTATTTTATTTGATTTTAAAATATTTATTTCATTTTTTAAATCTGGATTGTAGTTGGCTTCTCAAAGGTAGAAAGCGTTCGAATACGTTTCATAACCTCTTTTCATCTTGTCTTGGTTAATAGGAAGGGTGTCTTGATATACATGTTTTATAATGATTTCCAAAATTTTAATTTGATCTCTGGATCTTTAATGCATTGATGAGGTCTAGAAGGATTTACGGTGGTCGGTTAAGACATTAATCTTTGGGAGCTCCAATATCTAAACCATTCATCTCGACGATTGCTTTCCGATGAATTAGCTTGATGGCGTATATGCGATTAAGATCTGAGGTTTGACATTGTTCGTTGTCGAATTATTATCGATTCGAATAGGCTTTAGCTAGATCATTTTCTCGAAATTTGGACTTGAGTCATTGTTAGACAAACAATTAAAATTTGTTGTTGAATTTCCTCATCGAGGATAATTCATTAAGCTTTTGTTTTAATTTTGAATTGAATTTATTAGCAAAGTGTCCCATCTTTCCGCATTTATAGCATTGAATTTTAGATTTATCTTTCTTTCTGCTACTCTTTTTTTTTACGGAAGATTTTCGAGGGGTTTTGGTTTTTGAAGATTTCTTAGAAGAACGTTTTGGTAAGATCTAAAAGGTTTAGAATTTTCTTTGTTTTTAGCTTTACGAGGATATTGTAATTTTGTGTCATAAGAGAATTGATCGCAAAATTCTCCTATCTCATGTCTTTTGGTGAGATTACATTTTTTTCATTAATTGTTGGAGTTTCTTATCATTACATAATGATAATCCCTCTTCGATAATTCTTTGAAATAAGATGGCCATAAGAATCTTTGGTCATAAGGTATACTCATACTACCATGTTTATCTCTAAGTTTTTTGAAGTTTTTACGCAAAGAAAGTAGGAAGTCCATCTACAAATTTGGCTTTCCAATGTTCTTTGTTAGCATACGCTCTTTGCATGACTTTCATTAAAAATACATCTTTATACCATCTAAAATAGGTTAAGGATGGGCAACGAAGGTTACGTAAAAAAGTTCTCTACTTATTCCGGTATTTGGTCGTCACGGTCCTACAAAATGGTGAACGATAGCTTGAACTAAGTTGTAACAAGCATCTTCTCTTCGGTTTTCGGTTTTAGTAATAGGGTCGATATCATTCTTATAGGATTGAAGGATTTGAGTTCTTTGGTTATCAATTGAGTACATTATCCCACCATCCTTTAAGAATGCAAGTAAAACCATTTACTAAGAAAGCAGAGATCGATGGTACGTGTTTTCATTACATTTGCTTGCGGTATTGCATACATTAAGATATGATGGATAGTTTTAAAAATTTGATATTACATTTTTACCATCGATATTAGTTTTGATAGATAGTCTTACCATGGTAAGACCTTTGGGAATGAAGAAAGTCTTCTTCATCTGAGAATATCACGAGGGAGTAGGTCCAGGGTAGTAATACCTCATCGGGTCGAGATAGAGCCATTCTATTAATAGGCTTTCGGCTATAAGTAGTTTTATTAATATTTTGCACCTCCTGAAAATTATTCTGGATTTCAAAAATATTAATAGGGGAAAAATCGGAATCATCTTCTTCATTATCAGTATTACTATTACTGGTATGAGAGGAAGGTTGTCCAGACATCATATTGAGCTGGGATGAGGATGTGGGTGTGAGTTTTAAATCTTTCATTTTGTTTAAAAGATTATCAATAAAACTATCACTGTTTTTAGAAGATTTCATTTTAAAATTACTAACTTCTAAAGGTGGTTTTATAGTTGCGGGTTGAAGGTCAATTTTTTGAGGAATAATCTGACAATTATCATTAATATGATTTATTTGTTCTTCTATTCTGGTTAACTGTTTTCCTACGGTTTGAAGGAATAGATTAGTATAATTATTCTGTTTAGACAAAGGCAAAATGTCTTTAATCTTAACATCATCTTGCTGATGAGAAACTTCAGAAATATCAACATACGGATTAATAACTAATGGTTTCAAATTTTCATTTCCCGAGCTAAGTTCAAGAGACTTAGGAGGGGGATGGATAGATTGAATAATATTACCATTTGTAGTAATCCAATCCTTTTGATATCCAGTTAATACATTTAATTGACTTTCATTATAAAATTCTGATTTTAGGACAAAATCATAATACCATTTGGCAAATGGTAAAATACACTGGTTATTATTCAGATAAGCATAATAATTAGCTTTAATTTCTGCTAACTTATCATTATCATGATTTTTAAAATACCAATTTCTAAAATTCTGATATTTATCCTGCATGAACTCCTGGTTTAAACATTGGCGAATTTTACTATTGGGAGAAAAATCCATTTAACACTCAAAATTCATGTCACTAGCGGTTGGATTTGAAGGTCTTCTTTTTGAGAGTAGCCTCATAAATACCATGAGGTATTTGATTATGAATTCCTCTAACAATGTCTTCATTTTTGTGAGACTCATTCTTTGGGATTTTAGACTCTTGATAAATGATTCTAAAGGGTCGGAACACTGATTGTCTCAGACGATTAAGGAAAATCAATATTATAAGAAATATTGTTTATAGATCGACTTGGTTAAAAGGTCTTTGAAATTTTAAATAAACATTTCCATTATTGTGCGGATAACATCTTCAATGTTTTGTCTAATTATAGGTCCGGTAGGAGCGGCATTAGTAATTTTCCATTGTTTTGGGAAAGTAATTTCTTCCCAAGGATCATTCAGGAATAGCCACTTGGCTACTAAAGAGGTTAGTATCAATAGACATGATGTCCTTGTTGGCTTTAACTTTCGATATAGGGATTTAAAGTCGTTAAAACTTTAAGGTGTATACGGAATAAGATGGCAAAAGGAGGGATCCGGGTAGGTATTCATAACCGTGAGATATAATTCTCATTTCTAAAACTTTTGATGATTATTATCAATTAGGCAATACTTAAATTCGGATAGATATTAAAGTATTTGGTCCATGGGCAAGGCTAGTTTCAATAGCTCCCATGAGAGAGGCTTTCGGTTAAGACACCTACCATCTCTAAGTGTACCTTTGAATCTTTGGTATTTTGGCCAAGTAAAGTCAAAGGTTTAAAGGCTACTTGGACAAGTCCTATATGAACATATTTATATTTTTTGCGAGAAAAGGGTATAAGTCTTCAACATGCAATAAATATAAAATTTCATCGTTATACGTAAAGGAACAAGATGCTCAAAGGTTTTATTATTCTTTTCTTGATAAAATCAAAGGTTCCAATTTTATAAATTGTTTACGGTTTGATTTTAGGAATAGTCCATTATCTAAGGCTTCCTTTACATCACGATAAGCTATGAGTTGGTTGCTTCCCTGTGAAGAATTTGAAGCATATCTCTTTGTAGAAAAAGAGGTTGAAAAATCGGTCATTTTTCAAAGGTGACCATATATGTGTAATCTATGAGTCACGCAGAAGACGCCGTAAATGGCCAATGAGCCATTAAGTAGAGGCAGAAGCAAATCTATATTATCTGTAATTTCCTAGTGCAATTCTCAAACCGAAGAATTCTTGACTTCTTCTAGCCATGACGGTAAAAGATGTTCTTCTTCTTAAACAAGGATATATTCCAAATCAAAATGTGGAAGAAATAGTATCTTAATGTATACTGCGATGCAGAAGCAGAATGAAAACACAGACCATCGAGATCACATGTTTCTTAGTAAATGGTTTTCTTGGCATTCTTAAAGGATGGTGGGAAAATGTACTCACTGAATTGGGCTAGTTGGTTTAGATGGATCATGGGCGTATGCTTAATGTCTATAGATCTTTTTCGATAATAATGCTTTCATACACATAGCGATCTTTGGTTAAAGCGGGGAGGAGACTGTTGAGTCGTTAAATAACGTCTCTTGATCTCCCATGGATCTTTCATCCATTTTTCATGCATCATGAAGTCGGTCAAGAAGATCCTTCTTATTCGGAATTGGATATCTAATCCATTGAAGGGCTTCATTAAGAGGTTTATAATTGATAACAGTCGTGGAGTTCCTCGTTCAATTTACGAATTTTATTGACATAAAAGGCGATACAACTCGGTGGAGAGGTACTAGGTTTTATTAATTTTTTACATTGGAGGGACTCAATTTCGGTTTTACAAAGGAGTAAATATTCTTTCTTCAATCATTTGGGTCGAGATTTAGTAGGAATATTTTCTCATTAAAACTAGGGATATAAGGAAGAGAAATAATGTTTCTTCCTGTTCGTAAAGCATTTGGGACATCACTGCTGATTTCGGTTTGAAGAGTTTTATGGATTAGTTTAATTTTTTCACCGTAGAGAAGGTTGTAAAATTCTTTGTTACGTAGTAAGAAATTTTATTTCTTTACGAATAAAATTGATTTGTTTTTCTTTAGAATAAATCATGTTTTGACTTGATTTAATTCTTTAGTGTAAGGTTGGTAATAAATTCAAAAACAATATGTTTGTTATTGAGAGTTGTATGAATTCCTAAAGTATCAATTTTGTAATAGGCATTAAAAGGCATAGAAATGGAGTGCCTAAAATGATACTTTGATTCATATTACGGATAAGAACAAAAAGAAGTAGGTAAACAAAGACCTTGATTACAGATTAAGGCTTCAGGAATTTTATACTTTATATTCATAGTATTTCCACTTGCACTAGTTAAAGATTGAGTGGTCTTACGAGAAAGTATTTGGTAGGGATAAGACCTTCACGGATACAGTTCATATATCGGCACCACTATCAACTAGGCAATGGCGTCTTTGATAATAAAGTGCGGTTTAATAATAAAAGTAATTCTAATATACCATTTACGGAAGACTACTTGATTCATTAACATTAAATCTTTGTTAGGAGGATTACGGTTTATCAAAGGATTCGGGTTGTTTGGAGGATTCTATATTATCTGTTTGTGATTTAACTTATTTTTTAATATTGGTTAAATCTTGAAAGATAATAATATTATTATTACGTAATTATTTTATTTGATTTTAAAATATTTATTTCATTTTTAAATCTCGGATTGTAGTTGGCTTCTCAAAGGTAGAAAGCGTTACGAATCGTTTCATAACCTCTTCATCTTTGTCTTTGGTTAATAGGAAGGTGTCTTGATATACGTGTTTTTCTTGATTTCCAAAAATTTTAATTTGATCTCTGGATCTTTAATCTGTTCGGCGAGGTCTAGAAGGGATTTCTGGTGGTCAGTTAAGACATTAATACTGGGAGCTCCAATATCTAAACCATTCATCTCGACGATTGCTTTCCAGTAATTAGCTTCGATGAGTCGTATTACGATTAACGATCTGACAGTTTGACATTGTTCGTTGTTAGAATTATTATCAGATTCTGAATAGGCTTTAGCTAGATCATTTTCTGAGCTGGACTCGGAGTCATTGTTAGACAAACAATTAAGAATTTGCTGTTGAATTTCCTCATCAAGGGATAATTCATTAAGCTTTTGTTTTAATTTTGAATTGAATTTATTAGCAAAGTGTCCTGTCTTTCCGCATTTATAGCATTGAATTTTAGATTTATCTTTCTTTCTGCTACTCTTTCTTTTTTCTGGAAGATTTTTCAGGGGTTTTGGTTTTTGAAGATTTCTTAGAAGAACGTTTTCGGTAAGATCTAGAAGGTTTAGAATTTTGCTGTTTTTTAGCTTTCTGAGGATATTGTAATTTTGTGTCATAAGAGAATTGATCGTAAAATTCTCCTATCTCATGTCTTTTGGTGAGATTCTGCTTTTTTCATTAATTGTTGGAGTTTCTTATCATTACATAATGATAATCCCTCTTCGATAATTCTTTGAAATAAGATGGCCATAAGAAAATTTGGTCATAAGGTATACTCATACTGATCCATGTTTATCTCTAAGTTTTTTTGAAGTTTTTTCGCAAAGAAAGTAGGAAGTCCATCTACAAATTTGGCTTTCCAATGTTCCTTTGTTAGCATCTGCTCTTTGCATGACTTTCATTAAAAGACATCTTTATACCATCTAAAATAGGTTAAGGATGGGCAACGAAGGTTACGTAAAGTTCTCTACTTCTATCGGTATTTGATCGTATCACGGTCCTACAAAATGGTGAACGATAGCTTGAACTAAGTCGTAACAAGCATCTTCTCTTACGGTTTCAGTTTTAGTAATAGGTCGATTATCATTCTTATAGGATTGAAGGATTTGAGTTCTTTGGTTATCGGTGAGTACATTATCCCACCATCCTTTAAGAATGCCAAGAAACCATTTACTAAGAAGCAGCATGATCGATGGTTCTGTGTTTTTATTACATTTATGCATTATTGCATACATTAAGATATGATGGATAGTTTTAAAAATTTGATATTCTGTTTTACCATCGATATTCCGTTCATAGATAGTCTTACCATGGTAAGACCTTTGGGAATGAAGAAAGTCTTCTTCATCTGAGAATATCACGAGGAGTAGGTGCAGGGTAGTAATACCTCGGGTCGAGATAGAGCCATTCTATTAATAGGCTTTTCATTATAAGTAGTTTTATTAATATTTTGCACCTCCCGAAAATTATTCGGATTTCAAAAATATTAATAGGGAAAAATCGGAATCATCTTCTTCATTATCGATTATTACTATTCTTGGTATGAGAGGAAGGTTGTCCGGACATCATATTGATTTGGGATGAGGATGTGGGTGTGAGTTTTAAATCTTTCATTTTGTTTAAAAGATTATCAATAAAACTATCTTTGTTTTTAGAAGATTTCATTTTAAAATTACTAACTTCTAAAGGTGGTTTTATAGTTCTTGGGTTGAAGGTCAATTTTTGAGGAATAATCGACAATTATCATTAATATGATTTATTTGTTCTTCTATTCAGTTAACTTTGTTTTCCTACGGTTTGAAGGAATAGATTAGTATAATTATTCTCATTTAGACAAAGGCAAAATGTCTTTAATCTTAACATCATCTTAGCGATGAGAAACTTGAAATATCAACATACGGATTAATAACTAATGGTTTCAAATTTTCATTTCCGAGCTAAGTTCAAGAGAGACTTGGGAGGGGGATGGATAGATTGAATAATATTACCATTTGTAGTAATCCAATCCTTTTGATATCCGGTTAATACATTTAATTGACTTTCATTATAAAATTACGATTTTAGGACAAAATCATAATACCATTTGGCAAATGGTAAAATACATTTAGTTATTATTCGGATAAGCATAATAATTAGCTTTAATTTACGCTAACTTATCATTATCATGATTTTTAAAATACCAATTTCTAAAATTACGATATTTATCCTGCATGAACTCTGGTTTAAACATTGGCGAATTTTACTATTGGGAGAAAAATCCATTTAACACTCAAAATTCATGTCACTAGCGGTTGATTTGTAAGGTCTTACATTTTGAGGAGTAGCCTCATAAATACCATGAGGTATTTGATTATGAATTCCTCTAACAATGTCTTCATTTTGATGACTCATTCTTTGGGATTTTTAGACTCTTGATAAGCAGATTCTAAAGGGTGGATTATTGATTATTCAGACGATTCAGGAAAATCAATATTATAAGAAATATTGTTTATAGATCGACTTGGTTAAAAGGTCTTTGAAATTTTAAATAAACATTTCCATTATTGATGCGGATAACATCTTCAATGTTTTGTCTAATTATAGGTCCGGTAGGAGCGGCATTAGTAATTTTCCATTGTTTTGGGAAAGTAATTTCTTCCCAAGGATCATTCAGGAATAGCCACTTGGCTACTAAAGAGGTTAGTATCAATAAGACGGATGTCCTTGTTGGCTTTAACTTCTCGATATAGGGATTTAAAGTCGTTAAAACTTTAAGGTGTATACGAATAAGATGGCAAAAGGAGGGATCCGGGTAGGTATTCATAACCGTGAGATATAATTCTCATTTCTAAAACTTTTGATGATTATTATCAATTAGGGCAATACTTAAATTGGATAGATATTAAAGTATCTTTGGTCCATGGGCAAGGCTAGTTTCAATAGCTCCCATGAGAGAGGCTTTCAGTTAAGACACCTACCATCTCTAAGTGTACCTTTGAATCTTTGGTATTTTGGCCAAGTAAAGTCAAAGGTTTAAAGGCTACTTGGACAAGTCCTATATGAACATATTTATATTTTTGCGAGAAAAGGGTATAAGTCTTCAACATGCAATAAATATAAAATTTCATCGTTATTACGTAAAGGAACAAACATGCTCAAAGGTTTTATTATTCTTTTCTTCGATAAAATCAAAGGTTCCAATTTTATAAATTGTTTTGGTTTGATTTTAGGAATAGTCCATTATCTAAGGCTTCCTTTACATCACGATAAGCTATGAGTTCGGTTGCTTCCTTGTAGAAAAGTCAAGCATATCTCTCTTGTAGAAAGAGAGGTTGAAAAATCGGTCATTTTCAAAGGTGACCATATATGTGTAATCTATGAGTCCGCATGAAGGCGTAAATCATGCATAATCGGCCGTAAAAGCGAAACAAATCTATATTATATGAAATTTCTAGTCGAATTCTCAAACCGAGAATTCTTGGCTTCTTCAAAACCAACAAGTAAAAGATGTTCTTCTTCTACCCGAACAGTATATTCCAAATCAAAATGTGGAAGAAATAGTATCTTAATGTATGCAACAGTCTGCAAACAGAATGAAAACACAGACCATCAGATCTGTCGTTTCTTAGTAAATGGTTTTACTGGCATTCTTAAAGGATGGTGGGAAAATGTACTCACTGAATTGGGCTAGTTGGTTTAGATGGATCATGAAGCGTATGCTTAATGTCTATAGATGCTGTTTCAGTAATAATCTGCTCATACACATAGCGATACTGGTTAAAGCGGGGAGGAGACTGTTGAGTCGTTAAATAACGTCTCTTGATCTCCCATGGATCTTTCATCCATTTTTCATGCATCATGAAGTCGGTCAAGAAGATCCTTCTTATTCGGAATTGGATATCTAATCCATTGAAGGGCTTCATTAAGAGGTTTATAATTGATAACGAGTCGTGGAGTTCCTCGTTCAATTTCTGGAATTTTATTGACATAAAAGGCGGTACAACTCTGGGAGAGGTACTAGGTTTTATTAATTTTTTTTACATTGGAGGGACTCAATTTCGGTTTTACAAAGGAGTAAATATTCTTTCTTCATCTGACTGGGTCGAGATTTAGTAGGAATATTTTTCTCATTAAAACTAGGGATATAAGGAAGAGAAATAATGTTTCTTCCTGTTCCAGAAAGCATTTGGGACATCACTGCAGATTTCAGTTTGAAGAGTTTTATGGATTAGTTTAATTTTTTCCTGTAGAGAAGGTTGTAAAATTCTTTGTTCTGTAGTAAGAAATTTTATTTCTTTCTGAATAAAATTGATTTGTTTTTCTTTAGAATAAATCATGTTTTTGACTTGATTTAATTCTTTAGTGTAAGGTTCGGTAATAAATTCAAAAACAATATGTTTGTTATTGAGAGTTGTATGAATTCCTAAAGTATCAATTTTTGTAATAGGCATTAAAAGGCATAGAAATGGAGTGCCTAAAATGATACTTTGATTCATATTACGGATAAGAACAAAAGAAGTAGGTAAACAAAGACCTTGATTACAGATTAAGGCTTCGGGAATTTTATACTTTATATTCATAGTATTTCCACTTGCCTTTAGTTAAAGATTGAGTGGTCTTACGAAAGTATTTGGTAGGATAAGACCTTCACGGATACGAGTTCATATCAAGCACCACTATCAACTAGAGGCAATGGCGTCTTTGATAATAAAGTCGGTTTAATAATAAAAGTAATTCTAATATACCATTTCGGAAGACTACTTGATTCATTAACATTAAATCTTTTATTAGGAGGATTACGGTTTATCAAAGGATTGGGTTGTTTGGAGGATTCTATATTATCACATTTGTGATTTAACTTATTTTTAATATTGGTTAAATCTTGAAGATAATAATATTATTATTACGTAATTATTTTATTTCAGATTTTAAAATATTTATTTCATTTTTAAATCTCGGATTGTAGTTGGCTTTCTCAAAGGTAGAAGCGTTCGAATACGTTTCATAACCTCTTTCATCTTGTCTTTGGTTAATAGGAAGGGTGTCTTGACGCTTACATGTTTTATAATGATTTCCAAAAATTTTAATTTGATCTACGGATCTTTAAATACATTCTACGAGGTCTGAAGGGATTTCGGTGGTCGGTTAAGACATTAATCTTTGGGAGCTCCAATATCTAAACCATTCATCTCGACGATTGCTTTCGATAATTAGCCGATGAGTCGTATTACTGATTAACGATCTGAGTTTGACATTGTTCGTTTGTTCGTAATTATTATCGATTACGAATAGGCTTTAGCTAGATCATTTTCTGAGCTGGACTCGGAATCATTGTTAGACAAACAATTAAGAATTTGCTGTTGAATTTCCTCATCAAGGGATAATTCATTAAGCTTTTGTTTTAATTTTGAATTGAATTTATTAGCAAAGTGTCCTGTCTTTCCGCATTTATAGCATTGAATTTTAGATTTATCTTTCTTTCTGCTACTCTTTCTTTTTCTGGAAGATTTTTCAGGGGTTTTGGTTTTTGAAGATTTCTTAGAAGAACGTTTTCGGTAAGATCTAGAAGGTTTAGAATTTTGCTGTTTTTTAGCTTTCTGAGGATATTGTAATTTTGTGTCATAAGAGAATTGATCGCAAAATTCTCCTATCTCATGTCTTTTGGTGAGATTCTGTTTTTTCATTAATTGTTGGAGTTTCTTATCATTACATAATGATAATCCCTCTTCGATAATTCTTTGAAATAAGATGGCCATAAGAATCTTTGGTCATAAGGTATACTCATACGGTCATGTTTATCTCTAAGTTTTTTTGAAGTTTTTTCGCAAAGAAAGTAGAAGTCCATCTACAAATTTGGCTTTCCAATGTTCCTTTGTTAGCATCGCTCTTTGCATGACTTTCATTAAAAGACATCTTTATACCATCTAAAATAGGTTAAGGATGGGCAACGAAGGTTTAAAAAGTTCTCTACTTCTATATCAGATTTGGTCATCTCCGGTCCTACAAAATGGTGAGCGATAGCTTGAACTAAGTTTGTAACAAGCATCTTCTCTTCGGTTTCAGGTTTTAGTAATAGGGTCGATATCATTCTTATAGGATTGAAGGATTTTAGTTCTTTGGTTATCGGTGAGTACATTATCCCACCATCCTTTAAGAATGCCAAGAAACCATTTACTAAGAAACCATGATCGATGGTGCGTGTTTTCATTCATTTGCGCATCGTTGCATACATTAAGATATGATGGATAGTTTCAAAATTTGATATTCATTTTACCATCGATATTCCGTTTCATAGATAGTCTTACCATGGTAAGACCTTTGGGAAGAAAGAAAGTCTTCTTCATGAGAATATCTGAGAGAGTAGAGTGCGGGGTAGTAATACCTCATTGGGTCCGGATAGAGCCATTCTATTAATAGGCTTTTAATTTATAAGTAGTTTTATTAATATTTTGCACCTCCTGAAAATTATTCTCGGATTTCAAAAATATTAATAGGGGAAAATCGGAATCACCTTCTTCATTATCAAGTATTACTATTCTTTGGTATGAGAGGAAGGTTGTCCAGACATCATATTGAGCTGGGATGAGGATGTGGGTGTGAGTTTTAAATCTTTCATTTTGTTTAAAAGATTATCAATAAAACTATCACTGTTTTTAGAAGATTTCATTTTAAAATTACTAACTTCTAAAGGTGGTTTTATAGTTGCGGGTTGAAGGTCAATTTTTTGAGGAATAATCTGACAATTATCATTAATATGATTTATTTGTTCTTCTATTCTGGTTAACTGTTTTCCTACAGTTTGAAGGAATAGATTAGTATAATTATTCTGTTTAGACAAAGGCAAAATGTCTTTAATCTTAACATCATCTTGCTGATGAGAAACTTCAGAAATATCAACATACGGATTAATAACTAATGGTTTCAAATTTTCATTTCCCGAGCTAAGTTCAAGAGACTTAGGAGGGGGATGGATAGATTGAATAATATTACCATTTGTAGTAATCCAATCCTTTTGATATCCAGTTAATACATTTAATTGACTTTCATTATAAAATTCTGATTTTAGGACAAAATCATAATACCATTTGGCAAATGGTAAAATACACTGGTTATTATTAGGATAAGCATAATAATTAGCTTTAATTTCTGCTAACTTATCATTATCATGATTTTTAAAATACCAATTTCTAAAATTCTGATATTTATCCTGCATGAACTCCTGGTTTAAACATTGGCGAATTTTACTATTGGGAGAAAAATCCATTTAACACTCAAAATTCATGTCACTAGCAGTTGGACTGTAAGGTCTTCTGTTTTGAGGAGTAGCCTCATAAATACCATGAGGTATTTGATTATGAATTCCTCTAACAATGTCTTCATTTTTGACAGACTCATTGCTGGGATTTTTAGACTCTTGATAAACAGATTCTAAAGGGTCAGACACAGATTGTCTAGACGATTCAGGAAAATCAATATTATAAGAAATATTGTTTATAGATCGACTTCGGTTAAAAGGTCTTTGAAATTTTAAATAAACATTTCCATTACTGGTCTGGATAACATCTTCAATGTTTTGTCTAATTATAGGTCTGGTAGGAACGGCATTAGTAATTTTCCATTGTTTTGGGAAAGTAATTTCTTCCCAAGGATCATTCAGGAATAGCCACTTGACTACTAAAGAGGTTAGTATCAATAAAGATGGTATGTCCTTGTTGGCTTTTGCTTTTTCGATATAGGGATTTAAAGTCGTTAAAACTTTAAGGTGTATACGGAATAAGATGGCAAAAGGAGGGATGGGGTAGGTATTCATATAGTGAGATATAATTCTCATTTCTAAAACTTTTGTGATTATTATCGATTAGGGCAATACTTAAATTCGGATAGATATTAAAGTATCTTTGGTCCATGGGCAAGGCTAGTTTCAATAGCTCCCCATGAGAGAGGCTTTCGATTAAGACACCTACCATCTCTAAGTGTACCTTTGAATCTTTGGTATTTTGGCCAAGTAAAGTCAAAGGTTTAAAGGCTACTTGGACAAGTCCTATATGAACATATTTATATTTTTGCGAGAAAAGGGTATAAGTCTTCAACATGCAATAAATATAAAATTTCATCGTTATACGTAAAAAGAAAAGATGCATCAAAGGTTTTATTATTCTTTTCTTGATAAAATCAAAGGTTCCAATTTTATAAATTGTTTCTGGTTTGATTTTAGGAATAGTCCATTTATCTAAGGCTTCCTTTACATCCTGATAAGCTATGAGTTCGGTTGCTTCCACTGTAGAAGCTGAAGCATATGCTACTGTAGAAAGAGAGGTTGAAAAATCAGTCATTTTTCAAAGGTGACCATATATGTGTAATCTATGAGTAATATATTCACTAATATGTTAATAACTTAATATGGCTCTGATACCAATTAAGGGAAGGATCGGAGAAAAGGGTTAATCAAGCACATCTGTCAACGATTTACAAGAAATAATAGCCACACTCCTCAAGACGGACAAAGGCAAAGATTCAAAACGCGACTTTGGTGACGTCCCACTTAATCAAGAATTAACCCTGATCTATCTTAATTAATACATGGCATAGAATTTTAAAAACATATTAAATATATATTTACAGATAAATTACCACATATATGATCTCATGAAATACTGTTGATTAGGAGGTAGGGGTTCTACCCAAAACTATAAGCGACAGGTTTCTTCCTGCATGGTGGAGCTATTGTGTTTGTCCTTTTCTGATTATTAATACTGTAATGGAGGATAGATTTATGCTTTTCCTTTTCCTTTCTTGTCTTGTTCCATTTTTTCTGAAATCATGGAGGTGAGAGAGTCCCAAAAGTCTCCCATCGTGAGGCTCAGGTTAGGACTTTCTCGGCTAAGACATTGAATTCATTGTCGTCTGTTCAAATTCTTCATTATCGCTACGTTTTCATGAACCGTCGTCTTGCGTGAATGATTGTAAGAATTGGGTTTCATATAGTCCATGGTCTTGACTATTAATTACATTTCGATTAGATTTGGAAATTTACATTTTAAATCGGTTTGAATCTTGACAAAAGGATTAAGCGATGATGGTCTTTGGTGAGCTTTGAGGAATAACATCTAAGCGAGGCTTGGGTATGGTTCGTATGGATTTCAAAAGTTACGTAGCATTGGGATTAAGACCTTTATCCCACCACTTGGTAAAAAATACTCTTTTTAAGCGAGGATTTTATTACGATAATCCTTTGAAAATCCCACTTCAAATCAAGGAATTCCAAAACGAATTATGAAATGGGTAAAGCAGTTTACGCATAGATAACTCTTTATTTCTTGGTATATGGGCATAAGCAACTTGCCATTCTTTGAATGCTGTTTGAATAGATTCTGGTAGAGTTATTGTTCATTGAACAGAATGATGAAAAATGGATGAAAGATCCATGGGAGATCAAGAGACGTTATTTAACGACTCAGCAGTCTCCTCCGCTTTAACCGATGATCGCTATGTGTATGAAAGCGATTATTATTGAAACAACATCTATGGACATTAAGCATACGCTTCATGATCCATCTAAACCAACTAGCCCAATTCAATACGGTAAAACCCTTTGTCAAGAGTATTATGCTGTTGCCAATTGGGGTATTAATCCTCATACCACCGTCTTTATTGATTCGGTCATACAATGAAACCAGAATCTGACTATTGGGATTATATTGATTCCTTTATGCATGTTTTCTATTATCGAATCCTATCCGTAACCATTCTGGTTTTATAAGTATCTGTCCGGATGTTCTAAAAATGAAATTCCCAATGGTTTTTCGTTTGGTGGGATAAGCTTGGAATTACCATAGAAACTCTACGAGAATCTATTCAAATAGCATTCAAAGAATGGCAAGTTGCTTATGCCCATATACCAGTAAATAAAGAGTTATCTATGCAGAAACTGTTTACCCATTTCATAATCCGTTTTGGAATTCCTTGGATTTAGAAGTGGGATTTTCAGTGCGATTATCGAATAAAATCCTCGCTTAAAAAGAGTATTTTTACCAAGTGGTGGGATAAAGGTCTTAATCACGTTACGTAACTTTTGAAATCCATACGAACCATACCCAGAACTCGCTTGGATGTTATTCCTCAAAGCCTGCCAGCACCATCATCAGTTAATCCTTTTGTCAAGATTCAAACAAATCCATTTAACACTCAAAATTCATGTCACTAGCAGTTGGACTGTAAGGTCTTCTGTTTTGAGGAGTAGCCTCATAAATACCATGAGGTATTTGATTTTCAGAAATATGAATTCCTCTAACAATGTCTTCATTTTTGTGCAGACTCATTCTTTGGGATTTTAGACTCTTGATAAAGCAGATTCTAAAGGGTGGTATACGCATTTATTGTCAGAGCGATTCAGGAAAATCAATATTATAAGAAATATTGTAATTCCAAGCTTATCCCACCAAACGAAAAACCGGTTAGAATTTCGTTTTTAGAACATCTGAGATGAATACGGATAAACCGGGAATGGTTACGGATAGGATTTCGATAATAGAAAACATGCGTAAAGGAATCAATATAATCCCAATAGTCATATCTGGTTTTACATTGTATGATGGAATCAACGATGACGGGTGGTATGAGGATTAATACCCCAATTGGCAAGAGGCATAATACTCTTGGCGATTGGTTTCTTGTATTGAATTGGGCTAGTTGGTTTAGATGGATCATGAAGGCGTATGCTTAATGTCCATAGATGCTGTTTCAATAATAATATGCTCATACACATAGCGATCTTTGGTTAAAGCGGGGAGGAGGCATTGAGTCGTTAAATAACGTCTCTTGATCTCCCATGGATCTTTCATCCATTTTTCATCATTACATTCAATGAACAATCTTTTCTTCCACATTTCGATTTGGAATATACTGTTTGGGTAGAAGAAGAACATCTTTTACTGTTGGCTGGCTAGAAGAAGCCGAAGAATTACTGGTTTGAGTATTCAGACTAGGAAATTCTGTATAATATAGATTTGCTCTGCCTCGGCCTCGTTGACCGCGGCTACGACCTCTACTGGTCATTCCTGCAAATATTCTCTGGTCAGAAAATCCGGTAAAGAATTCTGTTTTCCTTTGATATACTCAATATTAAAGTCAAATACTGATAAAATACTTTTCCTAGTAGCAAATATCTGTTTGGAAGCTAAATTTTGAACATCTTTTTTAAAGATTTGTTTTGCAGCTGAATAATCAACTCTAATTAAAAAGTGCTGATTTAAAAGATCATCCTAAAATTTTAAAACACATTTGACAATTGAAAGACATTCTTTTTTAATAGTAGGATAATTTAAAGAAGGTCCTTTCCAAGTTCCTGAAGTAAAACGAATAAGATCCTCTTTATTACTTTTAGGATTAAATTGTTTTAAAATACCAAAGATATCCCTGTATTGGAAGCATCGGCCCCGAACGATCTTTTTCCATTCGGGATTAGGTAAGGATAAACAAGGTAGCTGTTTAACTCTAGATTTAATTTTTCTTCTTGCATCAAGTATGTTCTTTATTCCAAGGTGAAGGATTTTTCCAAATTAGTATCTGAGAATAGAAGCATCTTGGGAAAGATTTGGATAGTAATCTCGAATATAATTTAAACTTCCCAAAAATCTCTGCGGTTGATTAATATCTTTTATTTCATCCAGGAAATTTAGATGCAAATTCAATACATCTATCAATTGGAATAATTGTTCCATTGGAAATATTATGTCCAAGAAATCGATCTTTGTTTGGAAAAGTTTCATTTAAAGCGAAACTACCAAACCATTTTTTATGATAACATTTTTAAAAATATTTAAATGTTTTATATGTTGTTCAATAGATGAAGAAAATTAAAACATCATCAATGTAACAGATAATAAATTCAGTAAAGGGGTTAAAAATATCATTCATGATGTGCTGGAATTCTGAAGGTCCATTTTTTACTCCAAATGGAAGAACATTCCATTCGTAGTGGCCAAAAGGTACTGTAAAAGCAGTTTTATAAGTATTACATTCTCTAATTTGAATTTGCCAAAATCTCGATTTTATATCAATTTTTAGAGAAAATAGTGGCATCATGAAGTCGGTCAAGAAGATCCTTCTTATTCGGAATTGGATATCTAATCCATTGAAGGGCTTCATTAAGAGGTTTATAATTGATAACGAGTCGTGGAGTTCCTCGTTCAATTTCTGAATTTTTATTGACATAAAAGGCAGTACAACCTCAGGAGAGGTACTAGGTTTTATTAATTTTTTTTACATTGGAGGACTCAATTTCGGTTTTACAAAGGAGTAAATATTTTTCTTCATCATCGATTTGGGTCGAGATTTAGTAGGAATATTTTTCTCATTAAAACTAGGGATATAAGGAAGAGAAATAATATGTTTCTTCTGTTCGGAAAGCATTTGGGACATCGGCTTGCAGATTTCGGTTTGAAGAGTTTTATGGATTAGTTTAATTTTTTCCTGTAGAGAAGGTTGTAAAATTATTTGTTACGTAGTAAGAAATTTTATTTCTTTACGAATAAAATTGATTTGTTTTCTTTAGAATAAATCATGTTTTTGACTTGATTTAATTCTTTAGTGTAAGGTTCGGTAATAAATTCAAAAACAATATGTTTGTTATTGAGAGTTGTATGAATTCCTAAAGTATCAATTTTTGTAATAGGCATTAAAAGGCATAGAAATGGAGTGCCTAAAATGATACTTTGATTCATATTACGGATAAGAACAAAAGAAGTAGGTAAACAAAGACCTTGATTACAGATTAAGGCTTCAGGAATTTTATACTTTATAAAATTTTATACAAAGACCTTGATAAACAAATTCTAAAGGGTCAGACACAGATTGTCTAGACGATTCAGGAAAATCAATATTATAAGAAATATTGTTTATAGATCGACTTTGGTTAAAAAGGTCTTTGAAATTTTAAATAAACATTTCCATTCTTGATGCGGATAACATCTTCAATGTTTTGTCTAATTATAGGTGCGGTAGGAACGACATTAGTAATTTGCCATTGTTTTGGGAAAGTAATTTCTTCCCAAGGATCATTCAGGAATAGCCACTTGACTACTAAAGAGGTTAGTATCAATAAGACAAGTATGTCCTTGTTGGCTTTGCTTTTCGATATATGGATTTAAAGTCGTTAAAACTTTAAGGTGTATGTCTACGGAATAAGATGGCAAAAGGAGGGATCGGGGTAGGTATTCATACTTAGTGAGATATAATTCTCATTTCTAAAACTTTTGTGATTATTATCAGTTTAGGGCAATACTTAAATTGGATAGATATTAAAGTATCTTTGGTCCATGGGCAAGGCTAGTTTCAATAGCTCCCATGAGAGAGGCTTTCGATTAAGACACCTACCATCTCTAAGTGTACCTTTGAAATACCGGTATTTTGGCCAAGTAAAGTTAAAGGTTTAAAGGCTACTTGGACAAGTCCTATATGAACATATTTATATTTTTGCGAGAAAAGGGTATAAGTCTTCAACATGCAATAAATATAAAATTTCATCGTTAATACGTAAAGGAACGGCATGCTCAAAGGTTTTATTATTCTTTTTTCTTGATAAAATCAAAGGTTCCAATTTTATAAATTGTTTCTGGTTTGATTTTAGGAATAGTCCATTTATCTAAGGCTTCCTTTACATCCTGATAAGCTATGAGTTCGGTTGCTTCCACTGTAGAAGTTGAAGCATTAGCTACGGTAGAAAGAGAGGTTGAAAAATCAGTCATTTTTCAAAGGTGACCATATATGTGTATTCTATGAGTCACGAAGACGCGTAAATGGCCATCAACGAAGGTAGAGGCAGAAAGCAAATCTATATTATCTGAAATTTCCTAGTGCGAATTCTCAAACCAAGTAATTCTTGACTTCTTCTAGCTTGACCAACATAAAAGATGTTCTTCTTCTTCTGCGACAAAGTATATTCCAAATCAAAATGTGGAAGAAATAGTATCTTAATGTATGCAGCGGTTTGTAAGCAGAATGAAAACATGAGACCATCGATCATCGTTTCTTAGTAAATGGTTTTCTTGGTATTCTTAAAGGATGGTGGGAAAATGTACTCTTTGAATTGGGCTAGTTGGTTTAGATGGATCATAGGCGTATGCTTAATGTCCATAGATCTTTATTCGATAATAATCTGCTCATACACATAGCGATACTGGTTAAAGCGGGGAGGAGACTGTTGAGTCGTTAAATAACGTCTCTTGATCTCCCATGGATCTTTCATCCATTTTTCATGCATCATGAAGTCGGTCAAGAAGATCCTTCTTATTCGGAATTGGATATCTAATCCATTGAAGGGCTTCATTAAGAGGTTTATAATTGATAACGAGTCGTGGAGTTCCTCGTTCAATTTCTGAATTTTTATTGACATAAAAGGCAGTACAACTCCAGGGAGAGGTACTAGGTTTTATTAATTTTTTCTGTTGAAGGGACTCAATTTCGGTTTTACAAAGGAGTAAATATTCTTTCTTCATCTGACTGGGTAGAGATTTAGTAGGAATATTTTTCTCATTAAAACTAGGGATATAAGGAAGAGAAATAATATGTTTCTTCCTGTTCCAGAAAGCATTTGGGACATCACTGCAGATTTCAGTTTGAAGAGTTTTATGGATTAGTTTAATTTTTTCCTGTAGAAAAGGTTGTAAAATTCTTTGTTCTGTAGTAAGAAATTTTATTTCTTTCTGAATAAAATTGATTTGTTTTTCTTTAGAATAAATCATGTTTTTGACTTGATTTAATTCTTTAGTGTAAGGTTCGGTAATAAATTCAAAAACAATATGTTTGTTATTGAGAGTTGTATGAATTCCTAAAGTATCAATCTTTGTAATAGGCATTAAAAGGCATAGAAATGGAGTGCCTAAAATGATACTTTGATTCATATTACGGATAAGAACAAAAGAAGTAGGTAAACAAAGACCTTGATTACAGATTAAGGCTTCAAGAATTTTATACTTTATATTCATAGTATTTCCACTTGCACTAGTTAAAGATTGAGTGGTCTTCTGAAAGTATTTGGTAGGGATAAGACCTTCCTGGATACAGTTCATATCAGCACCACTATCAACTAGGGCAATGGCGTCTTTGATAATAAAGTCTGGTTTAATAATAAAAGTAATTCTAATATACAATTTCTGGAAGACTACTTGATTCATTAACATTAAATCTTTCATTCGGAGGATTACGGTTTATCAAAGGATTCGGGTTGTTTGGAGGATTCTATATTATCGTGTTTGTGATTTAACTTATTTTTTAATATTGGTTAAATCTTGAAAGATAATAATATTATTATACGTAATTGTTTTTATTTGATTTTAAAATATTTATTTCATTTTTAAATCTCGGATTGTAGTTGGCTTCTCAAAGGTAGAAACGTTACGAATCGTTTCATAACCTCTTCATCTTGTCTTTGGTTAATAGGAAGGGTGTCTTGATATACGTGTTTTATAAATGATTTCCAAAAATTTTAATTTGATCTCGGATCTTTAACTGCATTCTACGAGGTCTAGAAAGGATTTCGGGTGGTCGGTTAAGACATTAATCTTTGGGAGCTCAATATCTAAACCATTCATCTCGACGATTGCTTTCCAATAATTAGCTTCAATAGGCGTATTACGATTAACGATGCTGAGTTTGACATCGTTTCGTTGTCGAATTATTATCGATTCTGAATAGACTTGACTAGATCATTTTTACGAAATTTGGACTCGGAGTCATTTTTTAGACAAACAATTAAGAATTTCTTTGTTGAATTTCCTCATCGAGGATAATTCATTAAGCTTTTGTTTTAATTTTGAATTGAATTTATTAGCAAAGTGTCCTGTCTTTCGCATTTATAGCATTGAATTTTAGATTTATCTTTCTTTACGCTACTCTTTCTTTTTCTCGGAAGATTTTCGTGGGTTTTGGTTTTGAAGGTTTCTTAGAAGAACGTTTTCGGTAAGATCTAGAAGGTTTAGAATTTTCTTTGTTTTTTAGCTTTCGAGGATATTGTGTAATTTTTGTCATAAGAGAATTGATCATAAAAATTCTCCTATCTCATGTCTTTTGGTGAGATTACTTTTTTCATTAATTGTTGGAGTTTCATATCATTACATAATGATAATCCCTCTTCGATAATTACTAAAATAAGATGGCCATAAGAATCTTTGGTCATAAGGTATACTCATACGGTCATGTTTATCTCTAAGTTTTTTTCGAACTTTTTCTGCAAAGAAAGTAGGAAGTCCATCTACAAATTTGGTTTTCCAATGTTCACTGTTAGCATCTGCTCTTTGCATGACTTTCATTAAAAAGACATCTTTATACCATCTAAAATAGGTTAAGGATGGGCAACGAAGGTTCTGTAAAAGTTCTCTACTTCTAACGGTATTTGACTGTCCTGGTCCTATAAAATGGTGAACGATAGCTTGAACTAAGGTGTAACAAGCATCTTCTCTTTTGGTTTTAGTTTTAGTAATAGGGTCAGTATCATTCTTATAGGATTGAAGGATTTCAGTTCTTTGGTTATCAGTGAGTACATTTTCCCACCATCCTTTAAGAATGCCAGTAAAACCATTTACTAAGAAGCAGCGAGATCGATGGATACGTGTTTTCATTCTGTTTGCAGACTGTTGCATACATTAAGATATGATGGATAGTTTCAAAAATTTGATATTCTGTTTTACCATCGATATTCCATTCATAGATAGTCTTACCATGGTAAGACTTTTGGGAATGAAGAAAGTCTTCTTCATACAGAATATCCTGAGGAGTAGGTCTGGGGTAGTAATACCTACTGGGTCCAGATTGAGCCATTCTATTAATAGGCTTTCGGCTATAAGTAGTTTTATTAATATTTTGCATCTCCTAAAAATTATTCTGGATTTCAAAAATATTAATAGGGGAAAAATCGGAATCATCTTCTTCATTATCAGTATTACTATTACTGGTATGAGAGGAAGGTTGTCCAGACATCATATTCTAATAGACATCCGCAAAATCTGCATATTATAGTGTGGTGGAAATACATAATATAATTTTTAATATTAGTATTCGTATATGTGTGGATGTGGATACAGATATAAGAAGTATCTGCACCACATAACATCACATGTATCTGTACATATATAATTTATTATAAATATTAGTACACCCGAAAACAATTATAGAATTCAATATAATGTAAAACAATGTCATTTTACTTATTATATATATAAATATTTAAAAATCTTAAAATATAAATCTAACTATTGTTAGTCTCCAAGCACAATGCAAAAAACTAAAACACATGGAATAAGTTGAAAATTATTTTAGATATCCTAAAATGTTGATTAAGGTGCTAGCTACCTTACATTAATTAAAATAATACACATTATGAACACTTCTGCCTATTGTCAAGCTAGGTGTTGTTTGCATTGATTTTATAGTTTGTATATTAATTAATTGATTAATTACCAGATAAACTATTAGTAAATCATGTCCTTAAAATGTATAAGTGATTTTGTTGATTATTGGAACCGATAAGCCCATGGAGCGGTCGACCTGGTGGATATCCACATGATTCATTGTCTAGATACAATGAACATATGAATAATCCTCTTCATTTATATATATATATATATATATATATATATAAACACTCAAAAATTTTTGCGTTCCTGTTACTAACTTTGCAGGAGGGCAAAGTCGTTTTCCAAAGATAATCCTGGAAGTCAAAGCAGAACCGTCCCGGAGACAACCCCGGGATACTCAGTCTTTACCATCTCGGAGACAACCTTGAGATATTCTATTCCAGTCCCGGAGACAACCCCAGGAGCTTTAGTTTCAACCTCGGAGACAACCCCGAGGAATGCAATTCCAGTTCCGGAGACAACCTCGGAATCCTCAATTCCATCTCGGAGACAACCTCGAGATCTTCAGTTCCAGTCCCGGAGACAACCCTGGGAGATAAAGTTCAAACCTCGGAGACAACCTCGAGGCATGCAGTTGCAGTTCCGGAGATAACCCCAGAAATGCTTGTTTCAAACCCCTGCGATTAGCTTCAACAGTCGGTGATAGCCCCGAGGCACTCAGTTCCAAACCCGGAGACAACCCGGGAGGACAGGCACACCTCAGAGACAACACTGAGGACATTAAGCCCTTGCAGCAGCCCAATCTCAGAGATAACCCTGAGCAACGACTGCTAAATCATCCCAGAACCAGAGATAACCCCCGGTGAGGGGCAAAATCATCATTTTGCCACCTTAATCCCACATTCACGCCGTCTCAACATTTCAACATACATGCTACACAGAAGTATCCTACAAGAATCAGAGCTCCAATCCCGAGTGACTAATACACAAGACAGCACACCTGATAGAATTTGAAGCTTAAACAGAGTTTGATGATAACAATATATATATATATATATATATATATATATATATATATATATATTTACATTCCTGTCTTTGCACATAATGCACTTTCCCACTATTTCTACTAGGAACTCGTATGCTTCTAGAAACTCTTTCTTCTTCATACCTTTTCGATTAGGTTTTTTTTTGTATTTCATCATTTTTTTACCTTTTTCTATATCTACGTCTTCAAGAGTAGTCAAACCTTCATCAGTAAGGTTCAAAGACTTGTTGATATCCGCTTTAGTTATCCTTAGGCTTATTCCTTTTACTTTTATGGTAATACTCTCGTTTCTTACCATAATATGAAGATAGAATTCCTTGATCAGATTTGAGTATATTTTGGTGTTTGTATTTAGACATTCAAGGAGTCCTGTCTGTTCCACAATATCCAGGATGTCCTTGAACTTCTTCTCAGATGATTTAAATTTATCAAATCCTAGTTGTATGCTAGTAATGACTTAACTATTTTCCATACTAGACAAATCCTTCAAAAGATTTCTGACAGTGCGAAGATGATCTGGTTTCTGGGTTATAAAGATATGAAGAAGGATGTCTAGTTTTGAGACAAGTGAGGGTTCTTCGACTCAAGATGAGAGAGAGAGAGAGAGATTTTTAGGTTTAGAAAGATTGGACAGTTTGAGGATTTTGAGAGGTGACGTCTTGAGAAGATGAAAAGTTGGACAATTGATATGAAGGATAGGAGGTAGATTTTGAAAAGATTTATCTCAGTTCCCTCTAACATAGTTGTTGACGTCGGAAAAATTTTCCATTTTTTGAAATTTCTCTTTTTAGTCTTTTTTACCCTTTACATTTTCTATGTGTTGAATTTTGTTTGAAAGAGCGAGTTTGAAAAGAGTCCGACACAAAATGTCGACGATTTGAAAATTCAGAGTAACCAGTTCGTAGTAGTGAAATAGTTATACCAACTCAACCGAATTTGAAAAGGTTTACACAAAGGCCCAATTATTGGACTCTATGTAACATGCCTTGGAAACTGAGATTTATAGAGTTTGGGGGCTTGATTAAGCGGGGGAAAGGTGTTAGGCACCCCCCAACTTCCGTGAAAATAAGGTTACTGCGTCTTTTCAATTCCCTAATTGTTTGAAGTGTGTGTGTGTGTGTGCAGTTAATTGGGCCTAAGTGCATTATTTGGAAGTAGTGCTATGCCTCTTTTGCACCTATATACAAAGGGTTTGACTTGTATAAAAGTTCAATTTTAATACAAGGCATATATGATGATATTTTGAAAATAGGTTTTTAAACCCTTATGCTCACATAGTAATTGAGGCATTTGATACTTCCATTTTATTCCGTAATTGACTTAATTTGATTTTATTCTCGAGATGCGAAGCATCTTCGACAAAATAATATACATATAAGTGTCGGGCTCCTTATGGACATAAAAGCCATCGAAAGATGTCCAAACACCACACAGATGATTTACAAGCTAACTGTACAACTGAAAATGGTCCATCATGGGAACCAGATCTAGATCTTTCAGCTGGAACTTAGATCCTGTGGCTCCTAGGCTCACATAATATCATATGAATAGCCTTCATAACGAGGATAATTATAAGTGGATTTCATATCCACGAATCGTTGTCCATTTCACGCTTAATTGTTGCTATTTTCTTGTTTTCATGTTCATTTTTTTGTTTTTGTGTTCTTTTATGTGTAGGGTGGTTGTTGTGGCATTTAACGAAGAATTGGAGTCATTTGGAGCATTTCTGGAAGTAATCATGAAGCAAGCAAAGTCAATTAGCAGAATAGATACCCGTTGGGGCGGGCTTGTTTGGCCTACATACCCCGTAGGAAGTGGGGTCTTAACAACAATTAACGAGAGGGATACCCGCAATGGAAACTCATATTATACATACCCACTTTGGTGAAGGTCTCAACCAGTGAACTCTCCTGTTTTGTTTTGGACTCTGCTGGGACATGAACTCTAGCATTTGGATGGCAAGTGAACTCTATTGGGCGTGGAATTAACCAGTAAAACGTGTGTTGGATGTTTATTACTCAATTAACAATGAATTGAACACACACAAGGCTAGACACAGAGATCAATTTCAGTTTTTGATAACAAGCATTGGAGGAAGATTTTAGAGAGATTTTCGGGACGATTGCAGATTTAGGCTACGTGAAGGGTATTTTTCACTATTCTTCTCCTTAGTCTTTAATCTGTAATTGAAAGAATGTTATCTTTGAATTATTTAGTTGTTATTTCATTTATGATGAACTAATTTACTTTTAGGCTTATGGTGGATCCTTAAGTGAAACAATAATTTTGTAAACTTTGATTTCCCGTTCAATAAACTATTATCCAGTTTATCTATATTAATTTGAGCTTGAATTTATGAATTGCCTGATCAACAATTCTTTGTGGATTTGTATAGAATCGAGAGAGGATATTCGAATCTAGACGTTAATATAGCGTGTGTTCATGAATTTTGTGAATAGCAGATTCTTGATGAATGTTAAGGTAGAGATATGCTTGACATCCCATGTAATCGGATAGAGAACTTAATCTTAACCCTTCTTTAATTATAATTCACATAGAGATATAGTGAGTTAGTTGATTAAGGTGTTTAACTTATTTCTATCTAATTTGTGGATTTAAGTTAATACGGTATTAGTGCATCGAGAGGTGGCTAATACTACATTCGTGTTCTTGATTAATAAACTGGGATAGTGATTTGAATTGGAATAAAAGTATTAAAATCAGAGTGAAGCTTAGGGTGAAATTCAAATCACTATCCCAGTTTATTAATCAAGAACACGAATGTAGTATTAGCCACCTCTCGATGCACTAATACCGTATTAACTTAAATCAACAAATTAGATAGAAATAAGTTAAACACCTTAATCAACTAACTCACTTATGACTTAGGGTGAAGTCATAAGTCTAATTCTCCATTAATTGTTTGAAATTCCAAATTTTGATATTTGTGATTGTTTTGTGATAATTTATTTATTTCTTAATTTAGTTTCTATAATTTTTAATCATTGAATTGAATAGTTTAATAAAGTTAGGATTAATAGGATATTGATAATTGTAAGGTTAAGTTTCTTACCAATTTGTCTCTGTGGGAACGATACTCTACTCATTACTATATTACTTTTTGACCACGTATACTTGCGTGTTGTGCGTATATAGATTTTACCCAACAGATACTGAAATAAAACAAATATTTAATCTAAATGATGTAAAATAAAGGATTCATCAGTTAAATCCCTGCCTGCGTGTAGCCAAGCTTCCCATTCCCTCTAGATACAGATATAGGGTCACGTGGTTGCTTAATATTTACAAAAAAACTAGAAAGAAAACTAGATTTAAATAAATCTTAGCCATTCTAGCTCAACGGTTTCAGTTTTATAACTTTTGAACCGGTTAAAAGTTAGATATGGCTAGATTTAGATAAATCTAGTCCACAGATTTAAATATTATGGATTTACATTGAATGAACAGTTAAAACAAATATTTAAACACAGTAAATAGTTTATATATATATATATATATATATAAAGTAGTAAAAAGGCCACAAATCTGACAAAATCTTACAATGTGCTGCAAAGAAGGCTTCAGACCGCTTTTGGAGCTTGAAAACTCAGTTTCCATCGGTTAAAATTTAATATGTCATAGTATATATGTACACAAGTGTTTAAAAAGAAGAATATTGAAGTTTAAAACACTATAGGAGGGGTTAAGAGCTGAAATGGATAGAGTTTTCTCTCATTTTCTTCATTTTTCCTTCTTTTTAATGGCTGATGGGGGGTTTTATTAATAGACCAAAATAGCCGCGGGTCTACTCGCGGCTACCTGAGTGGGCCCGGACTTCATAGGTCCTGTCATCTCGAAGTACGTGCACTCAGACCAACGCATAATCTGCTCGAACCTTCATAACTTTCAATTCGGAGTCTGATGGAGGCATGCCATACCATTCTAGAAAGCTCTTTTCAAGAGCTACGTAATGACATAGGGCTTCCCCTTTTTTGAATTCAGAAAGATGGATCCATGACCGAAATGGCATCTTCGGGTTTTCACCGGCAGTCCGTTGAGCTGTTTTATGTAGTTTACGCTCGGAAGTACTGTAATGGCTCTTTGTGACCATATTTGCAGCTGTATTAGGGTTGTTAAAATTAACTTGTCAAAATGACCATTTTTCCCTTCCAAGGGTTATCTCCAAGGTTGACGGAGCTTTTGGCTGTCCTTTGGGGTTCTCTACAGGGTTTGATTGCTGCCAACTTTTCTTTTCCTTAGGGTTGATCTCCAAGGTTGATTTGATGTTGCACAGGGATGTCTTCATGGATAGATTTGATATTGTGGTCCTCCAAGGTTATCTTTGGAGAGTGAAAAAAATGCTTTTGCCCTCTTGCAAAGTTAGTAACAGGAAAAAGAAATTTTGAGTGTCTACAAATGCTCCTCTTATCATGTTTTTGTAATGCAATGGAATGAACATGATAAAGATTACTAGACACTTGGAATATGACAAGGTATATTTATTGATGCGAATCGTAATGCAATGAATGTTAAAATGCTTTCGCAAATGGCACTTCACAAATCGCATTTCGCATTTTGCACTTCGTATTTGGCCAATCGCTCTTCGTAACTTGCACATCGCATTTCGAAAATCGCTAATCACACTTCGTACTTCGTGAGTTGCTTTACCATTACTGGTTATTGCTGATGCCTATACTGGTGTTGACTCCAATTGTTTTATTTTTGTTGGTGTTGCTGATGCTTATTTGATGAAGATAATTTGATATATTTTCTACATCTCTACTGAGAATGATATTTATGAAATCACCAGACCTTCCTGATGTTTGATGATGGTTGAAAACAAAGCCTACCCCGCTGGTAGTTAACTACAGTGCCTACCATGCTGGTAGTTAACTACGCTGACATCACCAAACTGTTTTGATTCCCACTCAAATGGTGGTATACAAAGCTTTCATCACTGATTTGTCTTGATTTTATCTGGATTGATGCTAATAGTTTATAATACCAGATCTTCCGATACCTTCGCTGAAGTAATATTTAATGGCTTACTTCACCAGACTTCACCTGATGTTACGCTGGATTGATGCCATTGGTTGATAATACCGGATCCTTCTTCGATATCTTTGCTGAAGTAGTTTTCAACGGCTTAATTTCACCAGACTCAACCTGATGCTTAATACATCTGCTGGGAAAATCATTTATAATAGATTCCATCATTGATTTTTCTTGCCAAAGACTGTTTTCAGCAGTTGTCATCAACATGTTTCCCTGACGCTTCACTGGAATTGTCACCTAACGACTTACATTACCAGATGATGTCTGCGATGAAATTTTTCTCTAATCTAGGCATTTAATGTGCACGCATATTTAACTCTACTGGAGATACATGTTAAACCTTGATGGATATGTACGCTGATGTAGCGCATTTGCACATGTATATATCATGCATGATGTGATGATCTAGATTCATCCTTAGGAGTATATTGTCCTAGGTTGATGCACATTTTTAATTAAATTATCTGGAGAGAAACTTACCATCACCCTTTCTGAGGTGATTTGGAGTTTCTTTTCGCTGTTGGGTGCTTGTGCCCCATTTCCTTGTGCTTTTGATTTGTAACCCGGTTGGACTGATGACCTGAGTGCTACTGACATCCCTGGAAGGTGCAACCCATTCTTGAATTGCCCGTATTTTAACTTCGATGTTGAGGTCTCGACTTGTGAGGACTTAGCGCAGGTTGACACATTTGATGATGAGGATTTCATTTGATAGACCTCTTGTCAGTCATGTGTCTGTTTTTGAGTTAAGGACTCCCTTGAGAATTTTGTCCTTCTTTTGTTGGGGCATACTTATGTTGCCATGATTTCTTTAAGGAGTTCTCCCTTTTCTTTTGATGAGAGTCTTGGTCTCGCCTTAGACTCCTTCCATTTTCTGGAATTGAAAAATGCCCCAGTCCTTTCTCATGTTGTTGCTGGGAATTCATATAAGAAACTCTTTTTGTTGACCAAGTCAAGAGTGAGCAATATCCTGCACATTAAAAGAATAATAGAATGCACAAAAGCTTAACGACTTGAGCCGTCAGGATTAGTATAATCTTGTGAATGAGGCATTTAAAGTTAAAGTTTATGAATTTGAATGAGTTATGAAATCGTAAAGAAATTTTGAAACATCCATGGTCATTATTCATAGGTAGGATTAGATTCAAAAGGCTTATCTACCTTTATCAGATATACGTCATCTTCACTCTAGACATTTTTCTTCGCAGACTTGATTTCATATGACACGTGCACTATGAGTGACACAACTCTTAACAGGGGTTTCATTTCCATGACTTTTAGATGATTCCAAATTTTATTTTTTCTTTCGCTTCACTTGTCTCGTTTTCTTAGGCTATTCAGAGTTACTCATTTAACGAATTTTGGACCAATGACTCCCAAACCAGACAACTTTAGGGCACTAGGTGTTAAGGCACCCCTTTAAGTTTACTGGCTCGAGTAACAAAGGCCACGTTTTGATACAAGTCAAGCGGTCTACTCTATTTATTCCTCACTTGAGCTTGTGCAAGATTCATTTTCTTAGGCTTAAACTACCCATGTAGCGAGTGTTGGGCCGGTGACTCCCAAACCAAATGGCTTTAGGGCACCAGGTGTGAAGACACCCCTCAGGCTTACTTGTTCGAGTAACCTAGACCACGATTTAGATCTGCTCAGGTTTTGCCTTTTTTTCAATGCTCGTTTTCTTAGGCGCTAAGTTACCCATGTAATTAGTGTTGGGCTGATGACTCCCAAACTAGATGGCTTTAGGGCACCAGGTGTAAAGACACCCCTCAGGCTTAATAACTCGAGTAACCTAGGCCACGATTCAAGACATTAGGATGATGAATTATCTTTTATCTTTTCTTTAATTTCCATTATTTTTGCCATAGCTTCATACCCCACAACTAAGTGTTACGGCAATCGCAAAGTGCAGACATGCATATGAGGTCAAGTCTGTCCCAAAAGAGCTTTGAACTAGGATATCGTGCCTAATCAAAAGGGTTGAATATTCTTAATTCTCTAATCATTCTTGTGATTCTTGCTCCACGGACGCTTATCAAAATTAATCCAATGAAAAACAAGTTAAGCAAAAACCTCTTTCTAAGAATACTTAACATGTATATTATCGCTAATGTATGTAAATGGAGACTGAAAGCACATAAAGAGATGAAAGAGTCATAACTGGATCATACCAGATCACCAGTGAGATGATATGAGGGAAGCTTTCTGACAATGATGTACCATGCTGATGATGCCAACTGGTGCATTTTCCTTTTTAGGATGGTCGATGAATGCCCCAGTGTTGAGTTGTCCCTATTTTCGACATTACCCCAGTCTTGTTTGATGTAAGGGTCCCAATATCGGGTTGTCATTGATCCTGAAATTGTCCCAGTCTTGCTTATTGTCAAGGGTAGTTGCTTTGATAGATGGGTTGATAAGATGCCAAAATCGCAAGTCTTTTACCTCTGGACTCATATAGTGAACAAGTAGTAGAGCTTTGACATTTGGTTTGCCCCAATTCTCATTTTGACTTGTAGGCACAATTGGCTTTGATGATCTCCTTTTGATTTGACGAAGGTTTCAAATTAAGAGTGTCAACTCTTTAAAGGTCCTTTTTGATGATCATGCTTGATATATCGCTATGACATTGCTTCAGCTTTGATGATTGATGTCGAGAGGCCTTTGGACTCTACTGAATTGGATTTATGAGCTCAACTTGGTTGGTGATGTGATGGCTTCAACTAGGTTTGATCTGTGAGGTTTAGTCTGTGGCATTTTCTCAAGGAAGAGGTTGTCGGGTATGAGATAGCCTTTTCCATGATGGTAGCCCATGTGCTTCTGTAGGTCAAATGAGATCTAGTCTTCTTGCGCTTCAGGGGTGATAAGTTGTTGAAGGGTTGCATCTTATGAAGATTGCCATTTCATCCCCGTGACTGGTTGTCTTGATGTATCACTGTCTTTTCCTTCCCAGGACTTGTGCCAGATTTGGTGGAATGATATTGAGATGTCGTTGGGTTTTCTCAACATAGGTCGTTGACTTTGAGGGTTTTTCTTGGGTGTAGGCTTTTTAGGTTTGATTTTGGTGTCTTGGGATTGATGTTTAGGCTTGTATATTTCTTTTGAGGGTTGGACCGCACCATAAATGGCTTCCTATGCACTCCCATTGATGGGGGGAGATCAGGTCTGTCGTAGTTTAAGCTTGGCCTGAATGGTTGAAAAGTGTTTATTTGGGTTTGAGCTTGGTTTGAGGGGTTTTTGGATTTTTTGTTTGGTTTGCTTGCACCATAGATGGCTGCCTACGTACTCCCATTGATGAGGGGAGATCAGGTCTTTCGTAGTTTAACTAGTTTGATTTTTTGATTTTTTTGATTTTTTTTTTCAATATTTACATGCATGAAAAATAAAAGGCATAATGTTAAAAAAGTGATATCGTCCCTACATCTCCTGGAACTCACAACTTTATCCTCTGGGTCTACGTCTTCTTGGCTAGCTGAGGCATGATAGTCTAGTTGTCAGTAGTTATGTTGCCTTCGAGGCTTGTGATAGAGGTTACCTCTTGGTTCTGAATATCTTCAATCATGGTCATAACTTGATCTTTTCCTGATTCAGCACATCCCTCAGGGATGCTCAAATTGGATCCGTCGCAAAAAGGGGTGAACTCTTGATTCCTCGATGGGTTGGCTTCCTTGACAACCTCACCACCTTTTTCTTCATTTGTTCCTTCATATGTTCCTTCACCTTTTTCATGGGCTTGAGAGGATTTGACTAGGAAATCTCTCTTGAATTGTTGTTGTATTTCTCGCAAGTAACTTTTCTTTTTGACTTTTTATGTATTGGGAAGGATCAGTATTTCCTCCTCATCATCTAGAACAGTAAAATCAGGAATATGATTGTTAACTTTTGGCAACAGAATGTTTGACAGTTGCAGAAGAATTTCCTTAGGGGACTGTCTTGTTTCCTCTACCACTCCCCTCATTATGATGGGTTCACCTTGTAACCCGATAGGATTGGAGCTCATAGCCATCACTTCCTTTGAACTGTCTGTCTTAAGTGGAAATCTTAAGCTCTTCATTTTCCTTTTGCCTTTTTCTGGTTATGGGGACTTCTATCTTCAATTCTTCATTTTTAATAAGATCCTGGATTTTATGCTTTAGAGACCAACATTCCTCAGTTGCATGTCTAGGTGAGTTAGAATGGTAGAGACATATCTTGGTGGAATCATAACTTTTCATCTTGGGATTTACAGGAAACAACAACTCAGGAATCTTTCCTTCTCTTATCAGAAAGTGTAACATCTCTTCATTTGATTTGTTTAGTGGGGTGAATTTTTGGTCTCTTTTAGAGGTTGTTTGATCTTTCTTCTTTAAGAATTCGCATTCCCCCGAGCGATTTTCCGCTGGCGAGATCTTCTTGTAATTTTATCATTCCACTTTTCTTATGCTTTCAGCCCACTTTGACCTTCTTCATTTAGCTGGCCCATTTTGGAGGGGTATAGGCTTGAATTCTGGTTAACCTCTTTTTTCTCTTGGATTTCTGAGAGTTGAGTGAAAAGTTGCCTTGTAACGTGATGTTGGCGCACTATCAGATTAGCCAACAAAGTTACTTTATGCTGGATCGTCTCTACTTTTTGACTTACTGTCCAATATTCCTCTAAATTTTCCCACTCTAAGATATTTGTTCTATTCCTTTGGGGGAATTCCTCCATCCTTCGTATATACTTACGATTTGGATGCATTTCAGCGCCTCCTGACCCAATCATGTTTACTCCCTCCGTATCATGCTGTAACAGAAGGTTGGTAGTGGCATTTTACTGGTCAGGTCATTGGACCACAATAGTGCCACTTTCGATCAGATTTTAAATTTTATGCTTTAAGGACCAACAATCTTGTGTATCGTGCCCCGGAGACCCTGAATGGTAAGCACATCTCTGACTTAGGTTGTATCTTTTGCTTTTTGGATCAAGAGGTGGAGCCAATTTGGTAATTTTCCTCTGATTGATTAATAACTCCAATATGTTTTGCAGGGAATCGCCTAGTGGAGTGAACACCTGATTTTCTGTTCTTTCAAATTTTCTCTTTCTGTCCTGGCATTGGTTGAATACAGCCTGTTGTTGAAATGGCAGATTGCTTTGCTTCTTCCAAATGGGGGGACTATAGGTTGATCTCCTAGCTTGCCCCTATAAAACGAGGGATACATCTTCATTGCCTTTATCGGGTACCCTCTTGGGATCGCTCGCATAGATGCCAGTCTGTATATGCTCGGTGACCGCTTCCAAGGTAGTGAAGTCTTTAATCTTGCCTGCTTTCAAGCCCATCTCTGCCATTTTGCCATGTTTGATCATCTCTGAGAATGGCTTTCCTATTCCATCTAGAATCCTCTCATATTAAGGTGCGTCTTGGATGTCTATGAAAGTCATCACCAGTTCAGTTTCTGACATAGGCGGGGCTGACCTATGCTGCCAGACGTCTCCACCTTTGAGCGTATTCTCAGAAAGACTCAGTACTCTACTTTTTAACTTTAGTCACTTGGTATCGATCCGGTGCCATTTGTGTCTGAAAACTGTACTGATTTAGAAAGACGCCAATTCTTCTTAGTTGTGGATTTTGGCATTATCCAGTCAGGCATACCAGGCTCTAACCTCTCTAGAGAGACTCTTTTAGAAATACCTCATTCTGAGGCTTTCATCTTCAACATAAGACCCCAGCTCGCTAATGTATACTTTCAAGTGCGTATAGGGATCGCCTGCCATATTGTACTTTTCAAAGTCTGGGACTTGGAATTTGTCAGGATATCGAGCCCTTGGGAATATGCAGAGATCTGAATAGGTGACACTTCAATAGTTTCCAGTCCCTTTGATCGGATGTTTTTCTCCATTTGTTTGACTTTCTTTCTTATATCCCCAGTTTCCCTATTTTCCATGAGATTTAAGTTTCACTGTCAAGTTCTATCAACTCTCTGAACTCTTTTCTCAATATTGCCAAATACCAAGTCATGTAGCACTTAAGCGCAAAGAAAAAAACTGATGACCTTAATAATCCTAATTATTAACATCAGTTAAAAGAAACATATCTATTATAAATATATTATATTATTTAATTTATTTTATTCATATATTTATTTTATTTGATTTTCAAAAACTAGAAATCCCAAAAGCCATAAGGCATGTTTGGCAAACCATTTAAAATTAAAGAGTTTATACCCTTAAGCATTGTTTGGGTAAAACTAGATTAAAACTACTTTAATTTATTTTTAATAACTCCTTATACTATAGTTATTTGCCACACTTTACTTAATCAAGCTTTCATATTTAATTTAATTAATTCAAATAACAATTAATTAAATAAATCATTTAATCACACAACTCAATACAAATAATTAACCATCAAATTGAAATATCATCATAATAATAATTTCCTCGACTCATTAATTATTTTTTTAACAAATAATTAACCAAATAAAATCAAATCAATTAAACAAATATTTATTCAATGATAAACACATCCATTAAATATTTATATAACTCAATAAATATGTAATATTCTAACTTGAAATTTTGTATCGTTACATCCTTCCCTCCTTACAAGGATTCTGTCCCCAGAATCACAATTCAAAGAATTAAATCGTCACATTCTCCCCTACTTACAAAGATTCTGTCCCTAGAATCGAAGACATAGACTAAAAAAATAACTCAGGGTAATTCTTCATCATTTCCGCTTCGAGTTCCCACGTAGCCTCTTCGACGTTGTGGTTCCTCCATATTACCTTCACAGAAGGTAACACTTTATTCCTAAGCACTTGCTCTTTCCTGTCGACTATCTGGATAGGAATCTCCTTGTAAGACAAATCTTTACTGAACTGCAACGGTTCATACTCAATCACATGCTTGTAATCGAGTTTATACTGGTGTACAATAACAAACACATGAAAAACATTGTGCACATGTTCTAATTCGGAGGTAAAGCTACGCCCGTAAGCCATCTCTCCCACTCTATGTAGAATTTGAAAGGTCCAATAAACCCAATGAAGCTTTGCTTTCTTTCAAAATGAATTTTCCCTTCCAAGGAGAAACTTTTTGAAACACGAAACTTCCTACTTCAAATTCACGATTCTCACTTTGTGTTGATCAACAGATTTCTTTTTACATCGATCTTGGCGACTACCAATCTTGCTCTGATGAGTTTAACAACTTCAGTGGTCTGCTGAACCAGTTCTAGGCCTAACAATTGCCGTTCTCCAACTTCATCCCAGCATAGTGGAATTCTTCTCTTCCTGCCGTATAACGCCTCATATGGCGGCATACCAATGCTTGCGTGGTAACTGTTGTTGTATGAAAATTCCACCAATGGTAGATGATCATCCCAAATTCCTTTAAAATCCATGATGCACGCTCTAAGCATATCTTCCAACGTCTGGATCGTTCTTTCGCTTTGCCCATTAGTTTGTGGATGATACGCTGTGCTCATCTTCAATTGCGTTCCCATGCATTCTTGTAGTCTCTTCCAAAAATTTGATGTGAACCTCGGATCTCTGTCTGATACAATTGACACTGGAACTCCATGTCTTGAGACGATCTCTTTAACGTATAGTTTTGCCAGCTGGTCAAGATTAAATCTAATCTTTATTGGCAAAAAGTGTGTGGATTTTGTCAATCTGTCCACTATCACCCATATCGCATCGTATCCTTTCTGAGTCATTGGAAGACCTACCACAAACTCCATTGTGATATGCTCCCACTTCCATTCTGGTATCTCCAACGGTTGAAGTAATCCGCTTGGTCGTTGATGCTCGGCCTTCACTTTCTGACATGTCAAGCACTTTGCAATGCATTCTGCAACATATCTTTTCATGTTCAGCCACCAAAAATGACGCCGCAAATCCTGATACATTTTTGTACTTCCTGGATGAATTGAATATCTTGAGCTATGAGCTTCCGTCAAGATGTCTTCTTTAATATCCTGTACTGCTGGAACCCAAATTTGTCCCTCGAATCTTAGCATTTCCGTAGTATCGACCTGGTACTTCGTTTCTTTGCCCTCGACTACACTTTGCTTTATTTTCTTGCAGTCATCATCCTGTAGTTGTGCGTTATTCACTTTGTCCACCAAAGTTGGACTACCTTCTATCTGGAACAATTTTTTATTGGATTCTTCTGGAAATTTGATTTTCAGCTCTAGCCTTGCCATTGCTGCAATAAGCTCCTCCTTATCTATTAACAACATTAACTTTTCTCTGCCTTTCCTACTCAAGGCATCTACAACCACATTAGCTTTGCCTGGATGATAAAAGATCTCGCAATCATAATCCTTTATCAATTCCATCCATCTCCTTTGCCGCATGTTCAGGTCTTTCTGTGTGAAAATATACTTCAGACTTTTATGGTCTGTATAGATCTCACATTTTTCTCCGTAGAGATAGTGTCTCCATATCTTCAGTGCGAACACAACCGTTGCCAACTCTAAATCATGAGTCGAATACCCTTTTTCGTAGTCTTTCAGTTGCCTTGATGCATACGCAATAACCTTGTCGTTCTGCATAAGGACACAACCCAATCCTTTGTGTGAAGCATCACTATACACCACAAAATTTCCTGTATTATCCGGTAATGACAACACAGGTACCACACTGAGCTTCTTCTTTAATTCTTGAAAACTTTCTTCACATTTCTTTGTCCAAACAAATTTTACAAATTTCCTTGTCAAATTTGTCAATGGAGTAGCAATCTTGGAAAAATCTTGAATAAATCGTCTATAATATCCTACCAACCCCAAGAAACTTCTTACTTCTGATGGAGTTCTTGGTTGTTCCCAATTTATCACAGCTTCGACTTTTTATGGATCCACAGAAATCCCATCTTTATCGATTACATGCCCAAGAAATTATACACATTCCAGCCAAAATTCACATTTAGAGAATTTTGCGTATAAATTTTCCTTTCTTAACGTCTCCAACGTAAGACGTAAGTGTTCCACGCATTCCTCTTGAGTTTTAGAGTACACCAGAATATCATCGATAAATACCACCACAAACTTGTCTAAAAATAGTTTAAACACCTTGTTCATCAAATGCATGAACGCTGTAGGGGTGTTTGTCAAACCAAATGACATTACTAAAAATTCATAATGTCCATACCGAGTTCGGAACGCTGTCTTCGGTACATCCTCCTTCCTCACTTTCAATTGATGATACCCACTTCTCAAATCTATTTTTGAAAAATATCTAGCACCCTTCAATTGATCAAACAAGTCATCTATCCTTGGTAATGGATATTTGTTCTTAATAGTGACTTTGTTTAATTCTCTATAATCAATGCAAAGACGCATTGATCCATCCTTCTTCTTCATGAATAACACCGGTGCTCCCCACGGTGACACACTTGGCTGAATATACTTCTTGTCTAACAGCTCTTGCAGTTGCACCATTAGTTCCTTCATTTCCACAGGAGCCATTCTGTACGGGGCCTTCGATATCGGAGCGGTTCCTGGCGCTAAGTCGATTACGAACTCAATTTCTCGGTCAGGCGGAAGTCCTGGAAAATCCTCCGGAAACACGTCCATGAACTCCCTAACCACTGGTATATCCTCCAATTTCACACCCCTCTCCTTTTGAGTATCGACTATGTAAGCTAAATACCCCACACATCCCTGACTCAATAACTTTTTGGCCTGCATCATCGTCAGACATTTCATTTGTCTAGGCGATTTGCTACCATAAAAAACTACCCTTGATAGAGTCATAAGGTTTACACATTTCTTTTGGTAGTTAATTACCACTCCATAATTGAATAACCAATCCATTCCCAAAATAACATCAAACTCTCCGAGTTTTATCGGGATTAAATTTACTTTCATAACATTCCCCTTAATGTTCACCCTACAGTTCTTGTACACAAACCTAACATGAATCACTTTCCTATTCGCAATTTCTATGTTTAAAGGGAATTTCAACTCATCACAATGTATTTCTAACTTCTTAGCAAAATCATCAGATATAAACGAACAAGTAGCACCCGAATCAAATAATACATATGCATCTATATCATTGATTAGGATAATACCTGACACGACATCTTTTGATTGCACCGCGTCCTGAACCATCATATTGAAGGTTTTGGCTGTGGGCTTGTTTGTTGATGTTGGTCCAGCAATAGCCAATGCTCCTCCACTTGCCTTTGCTCCCAATTGACTCACCAGATCTCTTTTTAGGGCATTCACGAACAAAGTGATCCTTGGATCCGCACGTGAAGCATACATTCTTCTTAGCTTGAGTGCAATTTGGGGCGATATGACCCTCTTGATCACAATTGAAGCATACTCGCTTCCCTAGCAAACACACACCCTTGTGAAACTTTCCACACGTAGCGCATGCTTCGAACTTCTAATTTTACTGGTTTCTTTGCTGATTTCCAGCTCCCCCATTCCCATTCCACTTCCTCTTCAGGTTGTTGCCATTTCCGCTATTACTACCTCCACTCTTAGCTTCACCTTCACTTTTCTTCTTCCTCTGCTCTTGGTTATGTTTTGTTACTGCCTCGCCTCCACTTTCAGCGAGAATTGCCTTCTCCATCCCCTCACGCAAATGTCTTCAATTGGAGCAGGGGAGACCTCTTCAGACACAACCGTGGTTTTAGTCCCTGCTCGAACCTCTTAGCCTTGCACTTGTCTGTCTTTGACTGATATATGGCGCAAACCTCGCTAACTCGTTGAACCTTAGGCATACTTGAACCGCAGGCATTGTTCCTCGCTTCAATTCCAAAATCTGAACCTCTAGCTGACTCTTCGAACTCTCTGGGAAATAAGTCTCGAAGAACAACTCCTTAAACCTATCCCAGGCCATCACCCCTGGTCCTTCCTGAGTTTTATTGGCCTGCCACCAAAAACTAGCCTCTTCTTTCAACATGAATGTTGCAAAAGCAGTCTTCTGATTATCTTCTACCCTAGCAACATCAAAAACCTTCTCGATCTCCATAATCCAGGTCTGAGCCTCAACTAGATTCATGGACCCTCAGAATTCTGGTGGTCCAACCGCCTTAAAGTCCTTAAATGTTGTAGCTTGATTTTGAGGTTGATTCTGCAAAGCACCCGTCAGTAACGTCACTAGCTGCTGAACCAGGTTTTCTTCCACATTATTATTGTTGTTTTCCTCAGTGGTTCTCCGTCTTGGTGGTTGACGTCTTGAAGCCATTTTCTGTTAAAAATACACTCATCAGATTCTATTCAATCTTTTAAATATTATATACTTAAGTTGCACATCATAAAAGTTTGTCACACCACACTTAACACTTTGAATAAAACAATAACTTTTATTCATTCATCATCTTTTAAAGAAAACATCAAAACAATAGCATCACTGCTATTTACATTCCTTTCCTGAACTATAACAGTTGCAGGATAACATCATCATCATCTATCCCATTGGTTATATCATACCCGGGATTTACATTTCATTTATTCTCTAATCACATATCAATTACATATTACTACAATGTCCTACTAAGATACTGCGTAGCCTTACAACGCTCTTCCTCCATGATTCGAAACATTGTTCGGCGATCCAATATGTATGATGGTAGCGTCTCGAACTGACACGACATGACTCGATCTTGAGCTCGATTAATCACGGTGTTGAATACGTTGTTCATCTCTTCCATCTTCCTCCTTTTTGCTTGCGCGTCTCTCTCTGCCATTCCGGCTCATTGATAAGCTTCATTGTATGCATCTTCAACTCTTGCCCTTTTTGTAGATTCTTCTTTCAGCTTATTCTCCAGTTCTGCAATCTTCTCCATCATTCGCTCATTCTCTCCTTCAGTGTGGACCAGCTTCTCTTCAATGTTGTTTAGTCGTTCTTCTCGATCCTGGATCTCATCGTCTTTCTGTTCCATCGAGGTCTGTTGTTCAGCTACTATCTCCTGCAACTCCTCGACGGTGTCTTGAAGTTCCACATTGTGGTCATACACCTCGTCGTACATACGGGCAGCTATCGAACTAAGTGAAAGCTCTTCCTCCTCTTCCTCCTCATCCCCCGACTGTGGCAGCTCCACGGGATCCTCCTCGTCTGTCTCTATCTCTATCTCATCATCCTCATCAGGTACTCTCTCTCGCTCAACTCCATCGCGACCGATTTAAACTGCTTCCGTGGCATAGAGCTGTTCCAAAATCACCTGAATATCTCGAGGCTCCTCCTCTCTAGCCTGACTGGATCCTCCTATAATAGTCATCCTGTCAATCAAAGTTTAAGTTTTAATTACTAATCATTACTACTCGACACTCACGAGCACATAAATTGTAATCACATAAGCACATAAGTGTTTTATTACTTTCTCTTTCCTAAAACTCGATAAGAGTTTATCATCACTATCTTTTCAAAGGTTACTTCCTAAGGCTTTTCCCCACCTAAGGTTCATAACCTAAAGCTTTGATACCAACTTGTGACACCCCCAAATCTAGGTACTTCATTCCCACAAGATTTGGTGCTCACTATTTAAACATTCATACTATCTACCCAAATAAAATAATATTTAAACCATAAAATCCTCCCTTTAAATAGGGTTACATAATTAAACTCAAAACATCCCAGGTTATCTAACCTTTAAACGTCATTCAAATGCGGAATTAAATTATTACATAACATCATTAAAATAAAGTCTAAGATCATCATAAAAAATAAAAGTACAAATCAGCATCACTTGTACAATTTTCCCTTTCCTTTGCTAGTTGAAGGTTCATCTACCTTCTCCACTTTAGCTGCAATGAGTTTATAAATATGCAAGAGTGGGCAAAAAAATTGCTCACTAGATAAAATAATGAATTAACAAAAGAATAACAATAATAACTGCCAACAAAAGGCTCATCAAAACTGAATAGTACTCTAACGATGACAATCAAAAACTGGAATCCAAAATATGAAATATATCTAACTGAGGGTCATAAGACCATGAACTATGTCCACAGTTGTGAGTAATCTTTCAACTCCAACTTTAACAGTCATAAGATTATAAGGACTCCTCGTACTTAGGGGGATCAACCCTTCGTACCATGTATTGTACACAAACATTTAACGCTACACATAAGTTATCCCCTAATAATAATAGGGTTGTTAATCTCAGTATTTAGAGTACTAGTCCGTCCCAAAGAAAGTTTGGTTTGGATAAGCTTTCAAGGGTAATTTTAAGTTTAACGAACATCAACTAGAGGACTAGTTGAATTAATAGTGTTTGATAATCACAACAGATGTTTTAATACAACATAGAACGATTGAGAAACATAAATGAACTGATTATACATATTAAACTCATGCTAGAAATAACTATAGAGCATAAGTATTCAACAAAATGAGTAAAATGGTAAACCTTTGCTTTGAACAATCAATAAGCTAAGGTTAGAGTTTTATAATATTAGAAATGAAATTATTGAACGTACATTAACTGATAGCAAGCTGAAAACTAGAACTTTCCCATCAAGGTATTAAATCATGCAAATAATTAAAACAGTTCAATAATAAGGACGAGAATTCAAAACTACATTCATTATATAAGAATAAAACTTAAGAAACTTGCTTAACTATAAACAAGTTAGAATGAATCAATCAAATGAGAATTTCAAGTAGCATTAGAGTTAAAGTTTGCTCGAATGAATTTTAGGAACAATTGACTTATTCAATAACAGATAAGATAACAAAACTCGCTCAATCAAAAGAATAAAGTTACACAATGTAATAATAGAACTAACTCAACGAAAGAGTAGAGTTAGAAATCTTTCTCAATGTAAAAAGATAGGGTTTAAAAACTTGCCTTGAGCGTAAGCTATAAAATTAAACTCATGATCACCTACACATAATTTTAGAACCACAATACCTATTAGATATGCTAACATACCATAACATGTTTATTTCTAGCTAAACTTATCATTGAAGCACAAGTCCTTCATTAACATTTACATTTCAGAAAATCCAAGTGTTTTATTTCGCAACACCTGTCTAACGCTTATTATGTATACCAAATTATCACATAACGCATTCTCGGTTTACTAATCACTTTTAAAATTTTGAATTCATAATCCACATAACATGACTCTATTTCACCTTGTTGTTACATGATTCTCACATTCCATAACCTTAAGCTAAGCTACAACGAACAACTAAAGTTTTCAGAATAAACAGACTTCAGTGTCTAAAAATGGGCACTCGCGCGGCCGCACAAGTTTTATATGGGGAAACTGTATGGCTTTGTGTGATAAATACGCCCTACCGCATACGACTGACGTAACCTAGTTATGCGTAGCGAGAGCCACGACACTTTTCATAAGTTAACTAACATGAATTTCACTCATCAAACAAAATTGAAATTAACACATACAAATGATACAACACCATTACAACTTGTTTCCTCACTTATATATCAATATAGAACAACTTAATAAGAATTATACTACCGTAATTTTCAAATTTCATGTTTTTCATATAAAACTCAATATTTTTGATATTCATCCAAAAATTAATACTGTGATTTCATTACATGCTCAAATCATCTCATTCAAATTACATTATGTTTGTATCTCAATGAACTAACATATATAAACTTCAATTTATAATTTCACATACTTAATTGGCTAATAAAATTGATACTTACTCGCACTATATGAAGAACATAAACATCGACATCATATTTTTCCTACTGTCGAACAATTTAGCATGCAATTTCCTTATTTGAACATTACTCCAACATTACAAACATGTATAACCACAATTATCAACTATATATGTCCATAATTCAACAATTGATTTTACAGAATATAAGAAAATTCTTGTCGTGAAACATTTATATACACATATATATTATCACAGTTATGAACATACCTTTTGTTGCTTGACAGAAATTCTTGCTAAACACACTAATGATCGCTATGAAATCCTCAAGTTTCCTCTCAGCTCTCTCTAAGTTTCGCTGTCAAGTTCTATCAACTCTCTGAACTCTCTTCTCAATATTGCCAATACCAAGTCATGTAGCACTTAAGTGCAAAGAAAAAAACTGATGACCTTAATAATCCTAATTATTAACATCAGTTAAAAGAAACGTATCTATTATAAATATATTATATTATTTAATTTATTTTATTCATATATTTATTTTATTTGATTTTCAAAAACTAGAAATCCCAAAAGCCATAAGGCTTGTTTGGCAAACTATTTAAAATTAAAGAGTTTATACCCTTAAGCATTGTTTGGGTAAAACTAGATTAAAACTACTTTAATTTATTTTTAATAAATCCTTATACTATAGTTATTTTCCACACTTAATCAAGCTTTCATATTTAATTTAATTAATTCAAATAACAATTAATTAAATAAATTATTTAATCACACAACTCAATACAAATAATTAACCATCAAATTGAAATATCATCATAATAATAATTTCCTTGACTCATTAATTATTTATTTAACAAATAATAACCAAATAAAATCAAATCAATTAAACAAATATGTATTCAATGATAAACACATCCATTAAATATTTATATAACTCAATAAATATGTAATATTATAACTTGAAATTTCAGATCGTTACATCCCAAGACACCAAAGAACAACCCTCCAAGTCAACGACCCATGTTGAGAAGACCCAATAACACTTCAATGTCATTCCATTAAATTTGGCACAAATCCCAGAAAGGAAGAAACAACGATACACTAAGACAACCAGCATCGAGGACCTTCAAAGAGCCGACACCCTCAATCACAAGTCTTCATCAAATCAGAAGAAAACCATCAACGCCGATTGTGAGAACAAGTCATGAACAATGATTGAGGGCAGCAAAGCCCAAATTGACTACCTGTTCACCATCTGGTACAGAGGTAAAAGCCTTTTGCGATCTCAGCATCTTATTAGCCCATCTATCAAAGCAACGATCCCAGATAATAAGCAAGGCTAGGGCAATTTCAAAATTGGCGACAAACCGATATTGGGTCCCTTACAACAAAATTAGGGCAATCTCAAAAACAGTAACAACTCAACACTAGGGCATTTATCAACCATCATAAAAAGGAAAATACACTAGTCAGCACAATCAGCATGGTACATCATCATCAGATCTTCCCTCACATCATCTCATTGACGATTAAGTATGATTATTTGGTCTTTTCCAATCATTCTGTTCTCAGAATGGATAATCCATATATGAGGATATTACTCTTTTGCGAGTTGGTCAACAAAGAGAGTTTCTCATATGAATGCCCGAAAATAACATGAGAAAGGACTGGGGCATTTTTTGATTCTAGGAAAGGGAAAGAGTTCAAGGCGGGATCAAGCCTCTCATCAAAAGAAGGGGAAAATTCTCAAGAAAGTCCTTAACTCAAAAGCAGAAGCCCAATGACAAAAGGTCTAATGAATGAAATCCTCATCATCAAATATGCCAACCGGCGTCGAGTCCTCACAAGTCGAGGCCTTTACACCGAAGTTCAAAACCAGGCAGCGAAAGAACGAGCTACACCCTCCAGGGATGTCAGCGGCATTCAGGTCATCAGTTCAGCCAAGTTGCAAATCAAACGCTCAAGGAAATGGGACACAAGCACCCAACAGCAAAAGGAAACTCCAAATCACCTAAAAAAGGGTGAGGCAGATTCTGGTGAAGCAAACCTTGGAATATTACTTCAGTGAAGGTATCAAAAGATCCGGTGTTCTAAATCATTGGCATCAATTTAACGTAACATCAAGATAGTTCAGGGATACAACCGCTTGAGTGGGAACCGAAACCGTTTGGTGATATCAGCGTAGTCAACTACCAACATGGTAGGCACCATTGTCAAACTACCATCAGGTTAGGCACCGTTGTAAACTACCATCGTATGAATCGAAAAGGTCCGATGATTTTAAAACGTTATCCCTAGTAATGATGTAGAAAATATCTCAACTTATCTTCATCAAACAAGCATCGGCAACACCGACAAAAAGCCAAACTGTTGGGGTCAACACCAGTATAGGCACCAGCAATGATCGGTAAAGGTAAAGCGATTTGCGAAAACATTTTAACATTCATCATAACATTCATTACATTGCGATTTGCAATATGCGAAATGCAATGTGCGAGTTGCGAAGTGCGATTGGCCAAATACGAAAAGCAAAGTGTGAAGTGCGAAATACGATGTACGATTTACGAACTGCGATTTGCAAAAATATTTTAACATTCATCATAACATTCATTACATTGCGATTTTCATCATTAGAAATACCTTGTCATATTTCAAGTGTCTAGTAATCTTTATCATGTCCATTCCATTGCATTACATGAACATGATAAAGAGGGGCATCTGTAGACACTCAAAATTTCGTTTTCCTGTTACTAACTATGCAGGAGAACAAAAATATCTTTTTTCACACTCCAGAGATAACCCTGGAGAACCACAACATCAATTCCAACCTGGAGATAGCCCCGAGAGATCCAGTTTCTAACCTCGGAGATAACCCCGGGGGATCAAGTTCAAAGCCTGGAGATAACCCCAGGAGGATAAGCCAACCTCAGAGATAACCCTGAGGATAAACTGCTACAAACTGTACGAAAACTGGAGATAACCCCGGGAGTGGCAAAATGGTTATTTTTCCAACTCAATTTCAACTCAAATCAAATACACTCATTTCAACTCAAATTGCTTTAAAAGAAGTCCCACAAGAACCATATCTTAACTTCTGAGTACAAACTATGCAAAACAGCTCAACGGACTGCCTGACAGAGACCTGGAAATTCTATTTCAGTTATAGACCCATCTTCTCGGATTCAAAAAGGGAAAATCCTATGTCATTGCGTAGCTCTCAAAAAGAGCTTTCTGGAATAGTATGGCACGCTTCCATCGGACTCCCGGAATGAAAGTTATGAAGGTTCGAGCGAACAACACGTTATTCGAGTGCATTATTTCGAGACTAAGCGGGACCCACATTGCTCGTGGGGCACCCCGGCAAATTTCAAGTACACACCCATGGTATGGCCAAGTAGCAGTACCGCGCTCTCCCCAATATAAATAGAGGGCTTGGGGTGGCCATTTTCAAGAGGAAAAAAGGCAAGGAAGCCCTATCCAATTTACTTTGTACACACAATAAATTGAGTGCTTTCTCATTTCAAACACTTGTGAGTTTATATTTTGTAAGACCCCAACTTTTTGAATAAAGATGATTTTTCTATAAATATCATTTTGAATATTATGGAGTGAATTTGATATAATATTATAGTTGTGGGTAATATTTATAAATTTTGCAAAGTACGCAAGTTGTTATATAATATTTGATTGGCCGGGGAATATTCGTTTTAACATGGAATATTCGTACCACGACACAATCATTGATGAACCCCACAACGGAATTATTGTCGGATTGAGAAAACGACAAAAATAAAATAACGACGAAAGTTTTACCGTTAAGCTGTTAGAATACCTGGTGGTTAAAATATAGTAATACGCATTGTTGTCTAGTAGCACACGGTATTGCACAATATTTTTGAATTATTAATTCTTACGTAAGAAGACACTACTCAATAATTATTACAGTAGTTACTGTTCATATTTTATTTTATTGATTCAATAATTGCTGCTTTGATATTTTATATTATTGTTATTTCAATAATTGTCATTGCACAGTATTTCCCATTATCAAATCAATAATTCATATTATTTGAATAATATTATTAGATAGCATTATTGGCAATGTCTAGAAAGTTCTGTCAAGGAGAGGTTTGGTCACCTAATAGCGCGCCAGTAAGGAGAAATCTTTATCGGAAAGCCCCCACTTTCCTGGGAACGGCCTAGTTGTCATTATTGTGATTCTGTAATATTATTTGTGAATAATTATTTATTGATTTATATGATAAGGAAATATTTATTTTTATATGGATATAATTGAAGGAATTAATGTTGAGGTGTTTTATCAAGATTTTGTTTGAATGGAGGTATTAAAAATCAAATTAAGTTGTTCTTAAAGCTCTATTGCGTGAGTTATAATTTTAATCCGACCGTTGGATCGTTGTGATTTTTGGATATGTTATACATATAAAAGTTGAGTATATGTCCATAAATTTTGAACCATTAAAAATTAGCGTATGATTTGTTATGATTTTTAAAAGGTGTTAAAAATCATCCATTTGTGGATTTCAGATATTTTTTGTCTGAAATTTGGAAAAACTTAAAGCTACAAAGTTGTAGAGAATTCGATTTCGTGTGGAATGGACATAAAATTCGTATTTTTCTGATAAAAAGGCTATTTATTATGAATTACTGAAGTTTCAGAAAATAAAATATTTTTTTATTAAAAATGGGTGGGACCCACTTTTGTTTTTCAAACTTGTGGGATGAATTCTTGTTCCAAGTTGGCTGCTCATTTGGTGGGTGGTGTAAAGATTGGAAATAATAATAATAATAATAATAATATTATTTTATTATTTTAGTCTCCTATGGCGTTCTAGCATTTTCCCATAAATAGACGCTTAAGTTAAAATTGAAAATCACACAAGAATTAGAGAATTCTTCTTCTATAATATTGAGTGTATTTCTTTCGAGTTTTAGAAAGCTTTGAGCGTAGAAAACAGTGAAAGTTTTCTTCAAGAATATCCCCGCCATTCTTTAGAAAGCTTTGAGGTAAGGGATGTTATTTTTGTTCAATATTCGCTTGAAATAATATTTTCTTCCATACTCTGTAGTATGTAAGTAATATTATTTCATTTCAGATTTCGAATTCTATACTCGTTTATTAAAATTTTGGCTTCTATACTCCATGAAATTAGTAGAATATCCTTGATATTTGTGCTTCATCCAGTATCTTTTCATGGAAATGTTATTCTGAGCATTCTTGATAAGTTTTAACTTTTTCATGCCGTAGTACTATTCACGGGTTACTATTCTCAAGTATTATTCATTGGTACTATTCACTCGAGTACTATTCATTCAAGTACTATTCATGATAAAATTGATTTGTTTTCAATTCAAATTATTTTTGGTACAATATTATTTTTGAATTTTACTCCACAAAGCAAAGATCATGTTGATAATTTGGACGTTATTGATTTCGGATAAATTAAATTATAAATCTTTAAAATTTATCCTTGAACTTGTTTTTATTGAATTCTTATATCATTGTCATCATCCTCATGTTTGTATTATGTTGAAAGTCATTTGTGGCTCAGAAAGTATAGATGGACTTGGTATGATTATTGACTGTGGATTATTCGGTATAATCATTTGACCGTAATGTTACAAATGATGTGGTAAAAGTCCTCATTGGCCTCAGAAAGTGCATTGATGGACAATTGTTGGCATGATCATGACCATTGATGAATACACGAATATCCTTGGCCCGTAGTGCATAGATAATTTGTGGTCGTGATACTAAAGAATATCCTTGGCCATAATGCAAGGGTGATTCGATGATGTGGATTATTTATTAAGTTGAGTCTCAGCGATAAAGGTGATGAAAAACCTTTTAAATCATAGAAGATAGTATATTTAATGCTCTACTTGACTCTTCTAATGGATTGCTTGTTCCGCTGCAGTTAAACTTGATGTTTGTTATATTTTATTAGTTTAACACTGTTGAAGGCTAACGATAAATTATTCTGCATTATCTTAGTCATAATATTTCTTCATCGGGCTAGTTGAGCTCACCTTTTGCTTTCATTGTCCTCTTGAAATGAGAACGTAGTCGGGACTAGTCGGAGAACGGAGTGACGGTCCAGATGATAGCATTAGTAGTCCTCACTATTCTATGAAATAGTGTGATAATAAATGTATTGGGGACTCTATTTGAGAGTGGATATTGTCTAGAAGGCAATATTCTTGTTTAAACTCTCGATTATGTTTTGTCGTATTTTACACGACAGTTGTATTATTAAGTTGTATTTGAATTTTGTACCATGTATTTGGCGACTCAAGATGGTTGATGTATACCTATTTTGGGGGCGTCACATATTTGGCTACTTTTTTACCGATGGGAACCAAGTGTTCATCCATTTAAAGCTATTGAAATCTTCTTTGGCAGTCCACTACAAGCCTTCTTACGTTACTTAAAGCCTTTTCTACACTTCTTGCACACAAAGTTATCCACGTTGAGAGTCGTGTTGTGTGCGTATACCCGAATTTCGGTCTGTGGACTTTTAATAATGACTTTTTTATATTTGGATAATAATTTCATTAATATTTAGATATTAATGGTGATGATTCAAAAATGGTTTTAATTATTTTAAAAATCATTTAAGTAGAATATTGATGATTTAAAAATATTTTAAGTTATTAATAATAACTTTAATATTTTGACAAGTATGTTATTAATATTATTATTTTATTAAATATTAATGATGATAAGATTATTTGATAATTAAATCATTTAAAATTAATGATTAGATGTTTGAAAAATTATTATAAATTATAATAATTTTTTATAAATTATTAAAAGCTCAAAAAATATTATAAATGATAATTGACTTATCTAAATTAATATTAAAGCTTAGAAACCGAATTTACTTGACAATAATCGTGTTAATTATCGGATAGGGTGACCGAGGAAGAACATCGAGAATGGACCAAGTCCAACCGTAATTCAAAATAATTAGACTTGATAAGTGTTTATATAGATTATAAAACCGATGTGGCTATATGGTAATGTGTCTAGGAGAAGTTTGATGGTATAGATTATGTTGTTGTGTGTTATAAAATATTGTGCTAATTTTTGAGACCAATATTATTGGTTATAGGTCTTTCGAAAGTAGATAAGTTTATTGTGTAGCTGTAATCAACGGAACAGGCAAGTTCCCTAACTCAACCTTGAGTTATATTCATTCAATTATTATAGTGGTTAATTATTGCTAATTATACCACGTCAAAGGATTTATTGTTGATTATTCGCAGTTAGTGCATGTTTAATAATTCAAATTGAATTACTAATTCGGAAAATATACATTCGTAGAATAACGTTGTTGGATATTCATATCCGTAGAAGCTAGAATTGACATTACAGATAATTCCTGTTTATTGTCGAATTATGTTGAGAAATGTCTTAGCCAATTATTCTGGTTAGACGAACATTTGTTAGAACTTGATAGGTTCGAGAAAGAATTAAATTATTATTCGATGATCGATGCCAATTATTTTGGCTAGATCGAGAAGTAATTAGAAATTGAAATCACAATATTTCGTTGTTAAATCAAAATCTTGATTCTAAGACTGAGAAGAACAACCTTTATATAAAGGGAATATTTTATCGACGTGTATTCTACTTTTCACGCGATTAAGTATTATGCATAATATAAGGTATAATAAACCCGATCACTTTTGTTATACTTGCAAAGAGGGTATGATTTAATCTTTATGGTTATCTCGATACACGAGTATATATCAAAGTAAATCTTTGATAGTTATCGAGAAGAGAAGTTCAAGATCTAATGGATCGCTTAACATAAATATGGAAAAACATTCCACTTTGCTATTTCGTAGAATTAATTTTTGATTATTCATTTGAATATCGTAGAAAACCTTGAAAGTGTTGTACTCTTTCATTATCATATTATTATTGTGTAGAATGTGAGAAGAATTGATATTGATTTCTATACCTTTATCGTATGTCTTAACTTGCGGGGCAAACTTGTTGCTCACCCTTGCTAAATAAAACTTTTCAGTTAGGGATGAAGTTGCAGAAGGTGCTGCGAAGAAGAACAAAGGAAAAGGCATAGTTATAAATTAGTTATGATGAACAATATTATTATTATGTTGTATTGTATTGTAAACCCTTTTTGTTTATCTGAAGGGTAAGGTTGTAATGTTAAGGTTAGAAAACCTGGGACTTATATGTTAATAATATATGTTAATGAGTTATGTATTCCTATTTATAATTTGAATGAGTAGTTAGATGGTATTATATTGTGGATCGTGAACACCGAACTCGAGGGTCAGGTAACCCGGATTTGGGGGCGTCACAGGTTGGTATCAAAGCTGTAGGTTATAAACCTTAAGTGGGGTGGGGAAAAAACCCTAAGATTATAACCATAAGAGAGATAGAGAATACTCATTTAGAGTACTAAGTGAGGGATTGCCAAAACGCATCAATAGTGAGATATGTGAACACATAGTATGAGAAGTTTGTACTGGTAAAGTACTAATCAAGTTGTTTAAACTGATTATAGGATGTTGGGAGAAGATAAAATGAGTACGGAGATGCCAACGGCTATTGCACCAGTGCCAGTAGCTGAGGTGCCAGCACAGAGCGAGTCAGCGGATGAAGTGGGGAAGGATGAACCTATGGTTAATCTTGGGAGTGATCATGACAATTATCTTGAGATGTATCTAAGTGGTGATGAAGAGGCATAGTCCGAAGAAGTTAAAGAGGAGAAAGGGAATAAGAACAAAGTAGGAGAACCAGATCAAGTATCTGCAGAAGTCCAGGAACTCCGGAGTAAAATATTTCTCTTGGAGGAGTTGTAGAAGACCGAGCGAGCATTACGCGAAATGACTGAAGAACGGAACGAGCTGAAAGCACAGGTGGAAAGGATGAAGACAAAAGGTGGTGGATCATCTGAAGGAACAAGCAAGAAGGACAAAAAGAAGAGAAAGAGGGAAAAAGACAGTGAAAACTCTAAAAATTCAAACCAGAGGAAGAGGCAAGCTTGCAGCAAGTGTGGAAAGACTCAAACGGGAGAATGCATGATGTGGAAGAACGTGTGCTTCAACTGTAAGCAGGAAGGACATATTTCTTTGCATTGTCGTAACCGAACTTGAGGAAGTGTTTTTTATGTGGAAGAATTGGTCATAGATTCAACAAATGTCCCAACAAGAAGAAGACTGGTGAAGGGAGTTGTCGGTAGACAACTTAGATAGTGGTAATATCTTTTGAGTAGAAGACTATGATATTAAGTGTTGTAATATCGAGAACGATGTTTAAACATATGTAAATATAAATATGTTGGAATGAATGAAATCTTTATTTTCTATATGAATATAAGATTAAAATTAATTTGTGAGTTCTTAAAACTCATACTTATGGTAAGTTCATAAATCATGATTATATGAAATGTTTTGAACCCCTCAGCGAATAGACGCCAAAGGTCTGACTAAGGTAAGTTCATACACTCATATAATTATGGCAAGTTACTGAACACATAAGTGTGGTAAGTTTGATGAACTGGAAATAGTGATGTGGCAATGGTAAATAGCAACTTTTTGTGTAAAGTTGGAGAATTGTAACTTTTTGTGTAAAGTTCTGTATGTAAATCCTAAAATTATTTTAAAAAGGGATAGTAATAAGTGTTAAGTACTAAATGTACTATGTGCTATTTGAATAAATATGCAGTTATATGAGAATTATGTGTTGAATTCTTATTGTGTTAAGAATTTGTATAGAGAAAGAGAATTAATATAAGATTTTTTATTTAAATCAGATCATGCCGCCTAGACGATAGAATTGAAACCAAAGAGAAGAGCAGTAAGTAAATAATGAAGGAGGTCAAGCTGACCCGATGCAAAATTTTGCAAATATGATAGCCGAAGCTATGGAAAATAGAGCTCCAGCAAGAGGAAGAGCGAGAAATCAGGCAGCTGATAGATTGGCTAACTTCAAGGACTTTAAAGTGGTAGGACCACCTGAATTCAAGGGAACCACAGATCCGATTGAAGCCCAGACTTGGGTGAAGGAGATGGAGAAAGCATTCATTATTGCGCGAGTGGCAGAAGAGCAGAAAATAGCTTTTGCAACTTATCTGATGAAGGGAGAAGCTAATTACTGGTGGGAAACTAATCAGGCGAGAGTTGGTACAGCCATAGTAACATGGACAAAAATTAAGGAACTGTTCTTTGAGAACTACTTTTTGACAAGTATGCAAGCTCGAATGGAAGCCAAGTTTCTAGAACTTAAGCAGGAAAATATGTTGGCTTCTGAATACGCTGCTAAATTCAACGAATTAGCAAGATTTGCACCTCATAAGGTGGACACAGAAGTAAGAAAGGCGAGAAGATTCGAGAATGGATTGAAGCCAGGGATTTACAACAAGGTAGCAGTATTACAAATCAATACGTTCGCAGCTTTATTGGAGAAAGCATTAATTGCTGAAGGAGGGAGCGAAGCTGCATCTCGATTTCATCAGGAAAAGAAGAAGAAGACCAATGATGGAGGAAGTAGTGGTGGTAGTAACCCAAACAAGAGAAAATGGAGTGAGAATACCCAATCAGGTAGCAAGGATGAAGGAAATAAGCAAGGGAGGGAACCATGTTCAACTTATGGGAAGAATCATGCAGAAGTTTGTTTGAAGAAGAAGGGAGTTTGTTACAACTGTGGGCATGAGGGACACATGTCACCCAATTGTCCCAGTCCGAAGAAGATATAAGGTTGCTTTGCGTGTGGATTGACGAATCATCTAGTACAGAACTGTCCAAAGAGGAATGCTGAGAAGAAAAGTGTCAACAAGGGAACCTGTGGCGGAACCTTGGCAATTCGAGGACCTGCACAGCCCGGAAGATCAACCGCCCGTACATTCAACATGACGGTGCAGGATACGGTGGCTGCTCAGGAGGAGGTGATAGGTAACAATTTCGTTTAGAAATTTAAATTACGTGAGCAATTTTGGTTAGATATCGATGTGAATTGTTTTCTTTTATGGATTCAACTCAGAACTTAGAATTTAAAACATAAATTAATATTATGCTGATAAAAATGAATTGATGATACAACTTTAAAAGATTGTAGAGAATAAGAAAGTGGTGATTCTGAGGACGGAATCCTTTTAAGGAGGGGTGAATGTAATAACCCGGGATTTCGAATAATCCAAAATTTACGAATAACTTTTTTTTATTTAATATCGATCGTTAATATTGTCTTCGTATATATCGTGATATGAGTCCTGAGAATTAGTCAATTTGTGTATTGACTGAGAAATTAGAGTAGAGTTATGCTTAACAGCTTTAGAAACCCTAACCCTAAATTCTAGATAGGGATTTGACAAAAATTACAGTTATAATATCTGTAACTGTGAGTATGTGTTTGTACTGTATAAACTTAATGACTAATGATTGACTGGGTAGGGTTTAAACTTTATAAACCCTAATAAGAGATTAGAAACCCTAATCTCAGATTGAGAAACCCTAATGTACAGTTAAAAATCCTAATTGTATGCCGGGAAACCCTAATTTAAAATCTGGGATTTCCTAAACCCTAATTAGGCAACCCTAATCTTAGTTGGCAACTAATGTGTTTATTAAACTTAAATATGATTAGAAACCCTAATTGTATTTTAGAAATTTTAATTTAATTAGGAAACCCTAATTGTAATTTAGAAATTTTATTTTTTTTCTAATTTAAACCCTAATTAGAAAATAATTATAGAAACTAAAGTTGTTAAACTCTAGGGTTAGAACTCTTTAGGTTAAACCCTAAGGGTTTGTCAAAAGTCAAGTATGCCATTAAAATTATATTGCAAATGTCCAAAATACCCTTTTGATTACTTTATTAGTTAACTTGTAAAATTGGTCAATAACTTTAGTAGGTGAGCAATTACATTGACTTTTGTGACATTTAAATCCAAAAAACAATCTACCAACACATCGGATCTAGCAACATGTCAAGCATTATATAAGAGATTTAGAGAGAGAAAGTCATCAAAAGTTGATCATTTGTATTCAAACTCTCAACAACTCTCTCTCTCACCAAGACCTCCGAAAATACAAAGTGAATCAGTCCCAAAATACAAATTCTTAGATCACCCAATATCAATTAGGAAGATAAAGATCAAGATGGTCAAGAGAGGTATATAAACCTAAGTTTCATTTTGATCTTGTATGCTTTAAGAAAAGAATATGTGTTTATGTGTTTAGAATCTTTGCTAATGATGTTTTATGATGATCTATGATGATATATCATAGATCCATATCATCAAAGTGGGTAAAATTGAGTTTTTCAAAATATGTCCAAGAACACAAAATGTGGTCCGATAAGAAATGTCAAGGGCAATACAGATCCTTATATCGTTATGATATTTGTTGTTTTAAAGTTGTTATTGGTAGCTTGTTATGTTGACTTTTGATCCGCAAGTGGAATCGTGGTCATTAGATGTCCGGATTTGAATTTATTAGCGATCAAACCCATTGAAACACATGACCATGAAATCTGGGCAACCTAGAATTACATGAACAACGTCTCGACAACATTTTGTTAGCTTGAGATATGTCAGGTTTTTAATGTTATGATGTTGTTGTTGTAACATACTTGTAGCCTGTTATATGTTCTTTGATTCCATGGTTTTAAATCATGTAAATAATCATCAGAATCGAGGTAGCAGGTGGTCAAAGTAGACCACTCGATCGATGATTGCATTTCTAGAAAAACCGTAAATTGGAGGAACTTATTTTCTCACCATGTTTGACCGAATTGTAATTTGTGGTTTTGTTGTTGTTTGACCGAGATCATGGTATATAAATGTTATTTGTAATATGGACTACATGATTAGACCAAGAAAATACCTATTTGATAACCATAACATGTAAGGAATCGATCTGAAAATGAAGCACTGAGGATGAGCGGTTTCTGGGTTACCCGAAAACCTGTAGTGTCTCGACATTGATTTTGCTTGGCCAGATTTTAATGGTGTTGTATGTTATGACCTGGATTTTTATTGTTAATTGTAGTGTTACATAAACACTACATGGACAATATTTGACATGACCCAGAAACATTTCGAGATAAGAATTAGATTCGGTCAAACAAGGCACCTCGAACACTGACTTGTCAGTGTTCTTGAGGCCAAGAACACCTAACACAACAGATAAGTATCGCTATAGCCTATAGCAACACTTATTAATAATTTTATTTTCCTAAATTCCAGAAAATGATTAAAAATAGAAAATAAATTATAAAAATTATTAAAAATAGTTTTTAAAAATTATTTTAAATTATGAAAAATAATTTTTGATTAATTGGAATATTTTTTCTTTAATATTTATAATTATTTAAATATTAAAATATTTAATTTATTTAATTAGTGTATTAAATAAATTAGAGAAAAATGATTTAATATTATGAAAAATCATTTTAAATAAGAATAATGTATTTAAAAATATTTTGAGTTATAAAATGTAACTTTTAATATTTTTAGAAAATTTTCATTAATAAATTAATATTAATGATTTTAGATTTATTTAATTATTAAATTAAATAAATAAGTTAAAATGATTTTATTTATTTAAAAATCATTTTAAATGAGAATAAAGTGTTAGAAAATATTTTAAATTATAAAATATAATTTTCAATATTTTGGAGAATTTTCATTAATAAATTAATATTAATGATGTTAGATTTATTTAATTATTAATTTAAATAAATGAAGAAAAATGATTTTTATTAATTAAAAATCATTTAAAAATGAGAAAAAATGATTTAAAAAATATTTTAAGTTATAATTAATGACTTTTAATATTTGATAATAATTTCATTAATATTTAGATATTAATGGTGATGATTTAAAAATGATTTTAATTATTTTAAAAATTATTTAAGTAGAATATTGATGATTTAAAAATATTTTAAGTTATTAATAATAACTTTAATATTTTGACAAGTATGTTATTAATATTTTTATATTATTAAATATTAATGATGATACGATTATTTGATAATTAAATCATTTAAAAATGATTCCGATGTTTGTAAAATTATTATAAATTATAATAATTATTTGATAATTATTAAAAGCTTTCGAAAAATATTATTACTAATTTTTGACTTATCGAAAATAATATTGAAGCTTAGAAACCGAATTTACTTGACAATAACTGTGTTAATTATCGGATAAGGTGACCAGAACATCGAGAATGAATCGAAGTCCAACCAGACCGAAATAATTAGACTTGATAAGTGTTTATACAGGTTATAAACACTGATGTGGTTATGTGGTAATGTGTCTAGGAGAAGTTTGATGGTAGAATTCAGTGATACGTGTTGTGAATTATTGTGCTAATTGTGAGACCGATATTATTGGTTATAGGTCTTTCGAAAGCAGATAATTTTATTGTGTAGTTGTAATCAGCGGAAGAGGCAAGTTCCCTAACTCAACCTTGAGTTATATTCATTCAATTATTATAGTGGTTAATTATTGCTAATTATACCACGTCCATGGATTTATTGTTGATTATTCACAGCTAGTGCATGTTTAATAATTCAAATTGAATTACTAATTCGGAAAATATACATTCGTAGAATAACGTTATTGGATATTCATATTCGTAGAAGCTAGAATTGACAGTACAGATAATTCCTGTTTATTATCGAATTATGTTGAGAAATGTCTTAGCCAATTATTCTCAAGTTAGATTTAACATTTGTTAGAACTTGATAGGTTCGAGAAGAGAATTAAATTATTATTAATAGATCGATGCCAATTATTTCGGCTAGATCGAGAAGTAATTAGAAATTAAAATCACAGTATTTCGTTGTTAAATCAAACTCTCGATTCTGAGACTAAGAAGAACAACCTTTTATATAAAGGGAATATTTTATCGGTCGTGTGGTATTCGACCTTTCATGCATGATTAAGTATTATGGATAATATAGGGTATAATAAAGTCGATCACTTTATATACTTGCAGAGGGGTATGATTTAATCTTTATGGTTATCTGATACACCTGGGTATATCAAAGTCCAATCTTTGATAGTTACTCGAGAAGAGAAGTTCAAGATCCAATGGACCACTCAACATAAATCTGGAAAACATTCCACTTTGCTATTTTGTAGAATTAATTTTTGATTATTCATTTGAATATCGATTATTGTTGTGTAGAATGTGAGAAAACCTTGATTTCTATAAGCGTTATACTCTTTCATTATAAATAAAATTATTATTGTGTAGAGAATATGAGAAGAATTGATATTGATTAATATATCTTTATCTTTTTATGTCTTAATATTGTAATGGGGAAAAACTGGACTTATATGCTCAACCTTATTAAATAAAACTTGAATTAGTTAGATGGTATTATATTGTGGATCGTGAAGACCAAAAGGGGTTGCGAAGGCCATGCTTCCTGTGTTAATCATCCGTAATATAAGAAGAACAAAGGAAAAGGCATAGTTATAAATTAATTGTTATAATGAACAAAATGCTACATCATGTATTATTATTATATTGATGGACATTTTTGCATATTGTAAACCCTTTTTGTTTATCCACAAGGAGGGTGAAGATGCTTTACATCTCAAAAATAGCAATGCCCAAACACATAATAAAATAGAAGTATCAAAGGCCTCAATTACTATTGAGCATAAGGGTTTGAAAAACCTCTTTACAAAAACATCAATGCTATATCTTGTTAAAACTAAACTTTTATACAAAATTCAAAACCTTTGTATTGCAAAACATAGAACTATATCCTTATAATTTCACATTGAGTTATGTATTCCTATTTTAATTGAAAAGTGGCGGTCACCATGAATGGATGCTCTGGGGTTAGTATAATCAAGGTATCTAACTAATCTTGGTTTCATATACTACCAAATATGGTCACATCACTAGGTTAATGAAATTGTCGACATATACATGTTAGACCTTTTCACAACTTGTTTTTTCAAACAAATCTCACCTAACATGAGAACACCAAAAGATAAGAACAGAAAAGGGACAAATAAAAATCCCAACGTCGACAATTAGTCAAATAACTAAGGGTAATTCTTCTTCATCTTTTCGTTAAGTTCCCACGTTGCTTCTTTGACATCGTGGTTCCTCCATAACACCTTTACTGAAGGTATAACTTTATTCCTCAGAACTTGCTCTTTTCTATCAATGATTTGAATAGGCATTTCTTCATACGTCAAGTCTTTCTCAATATGAATAGGGTAATACTCTATTACGTGCTTATAATCTGGCTTATAAGAACGTAACACAGATACATAAAAACACATTGTATATACGTTCTAAGTCTGGAGGTAATGCTACCATGTAAGCTACCTCTCCTACCCTTTTTCATATCTCAAAATTGGACTTAACTTTCCCTTCTTTCCAAAGCGTATCTTTCCTTTCCAGGGAGATACCTTAGAAACATATGCGAGCCGACTTCAAACTTCTATTCATTCGATGCGAATCTGTATACTTTTTCTGTCTGTCTTAAGCTGCTACCAATCGCATTCGTATCAGCTTAACTATATCCGTTGTTTGTTGCACCAATTCATGTCCTAGCATTCGGCGTTCTCTTACTTCATCCCAACAAAATGGTGTTCTGCACTTCCTTCCATATAGAGCTTCGTAACGTGGCATGCCTATGCTTGCATGATAACTGTTGTTATACGCAAACTCTACTAGCGATAGATGATCATCCCAACTACCTTTGAAATCCATAACGCAAGATCTCAATATATCTTTTAGCGTCTAAATTGTTCATTCACTCTGTCCATCTGTTTGTGGATGATAAGATGTACTTAACTTCAACTATATTCCCATCTGTTCGTACAAACTTCTCCAAAAGTTAATGTGAATCGTGGATCATGATCTGACACTATCAAAATTGGTACCCCATGTCTGGAAATAATTTCCTTAACATAAAGTTTAGATAACTGATCTAAGTTAAACTTGACTCTTATTGACAAAAAGTTAGCCGACATCGTCAGCTGGTCCACTATTACCTAAATAGCATCGTACCCCTTCTGAGTAGTTGGAAGTCCCACCACAAAGTCCATCGTGATATGCTCCCACTTCCATTCTAGAATCTCCAATGACTTTAATAAGCTGCTTGGTCATTGATGTTCGGCCTTAACTTTTTGACAAGTTAAGCACCTACTTACATATTCTGCTATCTCCCTCTTCATGTTCGGCCACAAAAGACTCGGTCAAAGGTCATGATACATCTTAGTACTACCAGGATAAATCGAGTACCTTGAACTATGAGCCTCTTGTAATACTTCCTCCTTTAACTCCATTTCACTTGGAACCCAAATTATTCCTTCAAATCTTAATAATCCTTCATTATCAAGACTATACTTTATGTCTTTTTCATTTGCTAGCTGCTTCTTCATCTAGTCACACTAATCATTTTTGAGTTGTACCTCCTTGACTCTCTCTATAATGGTAGATCAAATCTCCGTTGTAAACAATCTCTGACCCGACTCACTCAGTAACTTCATTCTAGCCATCTCTATTATTAACTCAGTTTGAGCCGTTAACATAGACAACTTTTCCCGACCCTTCCTACTTAAGGCTCGACGACTACATTGGCTTTTCTTGCATGATACAGGATATCGCAGTCGTAATTCTTTATCAACTCCAGCCATCTCCTTTGTCTTATGTTAAAGTCTTTTTGTGTGAAGATATATTTTAGACTCTTATGGTCCGTGTATATCTCACATTTCTCTATAGATAATTACTCCATATCTTTAAGGCAAATACCACCACTGCTAGTTCCAGATCACGAGTAGGATAAACTTTCTCATAATCCTTCAATTGTTGTGATGCATACGCAATGACCTTGCCATGCTGCATGAGCACGCAACCAAGTCCTCTATGCGAAGCATTGCTATAAACTACAAAATTCCCTGTATCATTGGGTAAAGATAATACATGTGCTTCACTCAAGCTTTTCTTTAGTTCTTAAAAATAGTCTTCACACTTTTTAGTCCACACGTACTTTACTGTCTTCCTTGTCAAATTAGTCAACGGAGTAGCTATCTTAGAAAAATCTTGGATGAATCTTCGATAGTATCCCGCTAACCCTAGGAAACTTCGTACCTCTGTCGGTGTCTTCGGTTGTTCCCAATTAAATACTGCTTCCACCTTCACTGGGTCCACTGAAATTCCATCTCAGTCAGTAACATGTCCTAAAAACTGTACCCTTTCTAGCCAAAATTCACACTTAGTGAATTTCGCGTATAATTTCTCCTTTCTTAATGTCTTCAACACTAATCATAGGTGTTCAGCGTGATCTTCTGGCATCTTAGAATAGACTAGAATATCATCGATAAACACTACTTGATTTAACTTGTCCAAATATTATTCAACACTGCTCATCATATCCATAAATGCAACAGTGCATTCGTTAAACCCAAATGACATTACCAAAAACTCGTAATGGCCGTAACGAGTCCTGAATGCTATCTTAGGTACATCCTCCTTCCTAATCTTTAACTGATGATACCTTATTCACAAATCTATCTTAGAAAAATACTTTGCCCCTTTCAACTGATCAAAGAGATCATCGATATTGGGCAATGGGTATTTATTCTTTATCGTTAACTTGTTTAACTCTCGGTAGTCGATACAAAGTCTCAACAATCCATCTTTCTTCTTCACAATAATACCTACGGTGTTCTATGTATGTAAACACTGTCAATGTATTTTCTATCCAATAGTTATTATAATTGAACCATCAACTCCTTCATTTCATCGGGCGCAAATGATACTATGCGCCTTGAAACTCGGTGAAAGCTTCCCCGAACAATATCTATTACAAATTTGATCTCCTATCCGGTGGAAGACCTGTAATTTCTTAGAAATACATCCACTAATTCTTTGACTATAGGTATTTGTTCCATCGTTGTTCTAACCTCTCTAGGTATCAACAAACATGACACAAATAACCCGCATAACCCTTCCTCAACAATTTTCTAGTTTGTGTATAAGAAGACAACACTAACGTCCCGGATGATTTATTACCGTAAAACACTACATGAGGTCGTCTCAACATTCTAATGTTTTACATTTCTTTTGACAATCTATAATTGCACCATGGTTAAACAACCAATTCATCCTTAGAATTACATCAAATTCTCCCAACTTTATCGGTATCAAATCTACCGATAATTTATAACCTCTTATTTCTACACAACAACTCCTATGAATATTTTCAACATGAATTATTTTTTCATTTGCTACCTTAATATTCAAAGGTATAGGCAATCTTTCGGGAAGTAATCCTAATCGTTTAGCAAAATTGCATGCTATAAAAGAACAAGTAGCACCTGAATCAAACAACACATAAGTATTTATATCGTTGATTGGGATAATACCTGCCACTACATCCCCTGATGCATTTTCATCTTGGACTCTTATATTAAAGGTGCGGGCTATCGGCCTACTCGTCTGAGCTGGACCACTAATAGCTAACTTACCACTATTAGTGCCCTTATTACCATCCATCCCCTTCTTCGGGCAATTCTTTGCCAAGTGATCAGTTGATCCACATACGAAGCATCCATGATTTTTCTTCGGACTCGGACAATTAGGCAAAATTTTCCCCTCCTATCCAAAGTTATAACACATCACTTTTCCTTTGAGACAGACTCCTAAGTGAGTCTTCCCACAATTCCTGCATGCCTCCATCCTCTTCTTAGGATCTTCTTGCTTTACCCCAGTATTCCCAGAGTTAAAACCCTTCCTCTTCTGCCCATTGCCACTCCCGCTAGCTCCCTCAATTTTCACTCCCCCTTCTACCTTATTCTTGTTCTTCTTCTCTCTGTGGTATTAGCTTAAAGTCTCATTACCACCCTGGATAATTATTGCCTTCTCCAGAATGGTTCCAAAGGAATTACTTTGAAACACTGATATCCGACTATAGAGTTAAGGTTGCAAGCCCTGCTCGAATCTCCTTGCCTTCCTCACTTCCGTATCCACCTGATGTGGAGCAAACCTCACCAGTTCATTGAACTTGGCAGCATATTAGGGAACAATCATTTCCCCTTATTTCAGTTCTAAGAACCTCATCTCCATCCTACACTACATACTCATGGGAAAATAGTTCTCGAAGAAAATCTCCTTGAACTATGTCCACGTCATATCCTCCACTCCAGCCCTAACCTGGTTCACCTCCCACCAAAAGTTGGCCTCTCCCTTCATCATGTAGGTAGCAAAAGAAACCTTCTGCCCCTCTTCGACATTTGCAATAACAAATGCCTTCTCAATTTCTTTTACCCATGTTTGGGCTTCTATAGGGTTCGTAGTTCCTTTGAACTTCGACGGACCTACACTCTTAATGAAACAACCCGGGTCAAATCTCGACTTCGGAACAAATCTTGGGTCAAATCCCAAGTCCGAATTGAATCAAATCCATCCAAATAAGGCCTCAAATTGATCGCCCAATAGTATCTTCTTGGGTCATCTAGCCCACCATGTGCTCCCTCAAAAGGTCATGACTTGAAGGTACTATTGGTAGTAACTTATTTCCTTATATGCGCATAAATTTTTTCCCTATCTTTCGATGTGGGACTGGGTGTTACAAACTCCCCCACTTAAATTTCGACGTCCCCGCCGTAACCGATCACACACACGCCCAAAGATCTTTGCCTCTCTAGCCATTGTGGGATAATACCACCACCTTCGTGGTCCCCACCTCCCAGAATCCGACGGATGACCCGGCCAGCTTTCGAGAGTCGGCTCGATACCATATGAAACAACCCGGGTCAAATCCTCGACTTTGAACAAATCTTGGGTCAAATCCCAAGTCCGAATCGAATCAAATCCATCCAAATAAGGCCTCGAAACCATCGCCCAATAGTATCTTCTTGGGTCATCTAGCCCACCACAAAGCTCCCAAAAGGTCATGACTTGAAGGTACTATTGGTAGTAACTTATTTCCTTATATGCAGACAAATTTTTCCCCTATCTTTCGATGTGGGACTGGGGTGTTACACTTAAAATCCTTAAACGTAGTAGCACGTACTACCGCGGGATTTACAGGTATATTAGCCCCATTTCGATTAAAGGTAGTTGTTAATAAATTAACAAACTCCTGCATTGGGTTACCCGGTCCCCCTTCCGATTGATTCACGTTAGCTTCCTAGTTTCGTTGTCTTCTTCTTGGCGGCATCTTTCTGTTACAATAAATAACACTTCATTATTACTTTCTTCTCGTTAATTAGTCATTATTTATTTTTAAACAATAACTTAAACTTATTGCACAACATGTTCAATAAAAGACTTATATTAATATGCTTCTTCCTTGTAGTATAATACTACATCGTTCATCATTACACAGCCTTAGCTGATTACATTACTTTTTCGTAATTACTTTCCAAAAATTGGGATTTATAAAAGACTACCCTTTGATTATACAAAAGAGGGTTTTACGTCACTACATAGATACAACATATGTACATATCTAAACCTACGCTAGTTACTAACTAGCTTACATTTGCCTAATGGCATTCTCATAATCTGCATCGGCAAGACTGGCTATCACATCTCGACTGATAGTATGCCGAGTCTGCCCTACCTCCACAGGATACTCAACAACTTGCCGCTGATAATCCTCATGTGAACTCCTATGAATATAGGACATTCTATTGATCTTCTGCTTCTTAGCCTTTAGCTCCTGCCTAAGCTCAAAATCCTCGTGTTTTAGCTCATGGATCTTGTCCTTTGCTAAAACCTTCTCATCATTCTCTTCCTCCCACATCGTCTCCATGTCTTTATTGTTCGCCAAGATGTCATGGATCTCCTCCTTCAATTCTTTCACTTCTTTCCCCAACTAGATATTCCTATCCAACACTGTCATAAACAACGCTTTCATTGACTCCCCCTGAGTCATCTCCTATGTAGGTACTACCGTGTTAAATGATACTACCTCCACCTCCTCCTCTGACATGCCATCGAACGAGGATGTAAATCCTAAATTATCCGAGTCTTCTGACTCAACCACCACCACCTCTGGCAACATAGCTACATGTGTCGGTAAAATCTCTACTTGATTCACAGACTCTTCACTAACCACATGTATATCTCTATACATTGTGTTATCTCCTGACATCTACAATAAAACAAACTATCTGGATTAGTACATATTGGGTAAAATCTAATTACGCACAACACACAAGTATACGTGGTCAATAAGTAATAAAGTGATGAGTAGAGTATCGTTCCCACAGAGACTAACTAGCAATAATCCTAACTTACAATTACCAACTTTATATTAATCCTAATTTTATTAAGCAAATCAACTCAATGATTAAAATTAAAAACTCTAAATTAAAGAATAATTAAATTATCACAAATAGCAAAATCTGGAATTTTAAACAATTAATGGAGAATTAGACTTATGATTTCACCCTAAGCTTCACTCTGATTTTAACACTTTTGTTCCAATTCAATTCACTATCCCAGTTTATTAATCAAGAACACGAACGTAGTATTAACCACCTCTCGATGTACTAATACCGTATTAACGTCAATCCACAATTAAGATAGAAATCCATTAAACACCTTAATCAACCAACCCGCTATATCTCTATGTGAATTACAATTGTAAAAGGTTTAAGAACAAGTTCTCTATCCGATTACATGCGATGTCAAGAATATTTCTACCTTAACATTCATCAAGATTAAGCTATTCACAAAATTCATGAACACGTGCTATATCAACTAGGTCTAGATTTGAATATCCTCTCTCGATTCCATACAAATCCACAAAGAATTGTTGATAAGGAAATTCATAGATTCAAGCTCAAATCAATATAGATAAACTGGAAATAGCTTATTAAATTAGAAATCAAAGTTTACAAAATCATAGATTCACTCAAAGATCCATCATAATCCTAAAAAGTGAATTAGTTCATAATAAACGAAATAAACACTAAATAAATCATGGAAATCATTCTTTCAATTACAAATAATAGTCTAAGATGAAGAATATTGAAAAACACCCTTCACGTAGCCTAGAATCGCAATCGTCTCAAAAATCTCCTTGAAATACTCCTCCAACGCTTGCTTATAAAAACTGAGATTAATCTTCGTAATTTGCCTTGTGTGTCTTTAATCTCATTGTTTGTTGATAATTATATACTTCCACATGTATTCTAATTACAATTCCATGCCAAAATGAGTCCTAAATCATCACCATCACTTAAGCTCCATGTTTGTAGCATTGGAAACCAACTAAGAGACCTTTTATTCGCATACCCAAGCCCCAGGTTGCCTTTTCCCTTTATAATAGAAAGCCCAAGCTTGCTAGCAATCTGCTAAACTACCCAGGACCCACGCCCCGGCTTGCTATCAAGGCCAAAAAGGGCAAGCCCCAGCTTGGGTACCTTCTGGAAATCTGCTGCAACATCCTCTGCTAAAACTGGCATAACTTCTAATCCGGGAGAAGTTACAAGGCCCGCCACCTATCAAATCGAAGATATCGACAAGATCTACAACTTTTATTCTTTGGGTTTCTAGAAATAACGAACGGATGAAGGTCAAAATTGCACTGGAACTAGCTGCTGTGTAAATGACAAACATAACAACTCTTAGCTTTGATAAAAATGCAATAATCTCACATCCAAACTTCCGATTGGAATGATACAAGATGTTCAAAAGCCAAAAAAAAAGAGTTCTACAACATAGTCTAAGTTCCACGCTACTTAACATGAAATACACATAAAATGAATATGATTTAATTCTTAATGATATCCTAATTGCTTTTCCTTGCAATTTCATACCAATAGTTGCTCACTCAGCTTCCAAACATATAATCTACAAAATGGAAACAAAATGCATGAAAAGTAACTAAGAAACACGAGATTAAGCAAATAATTCAAGTAATAGATGCCGAATAAGTAGGTATAAAACCTACTTATCAAATACCCCCAAACTTAAACCTTTGCTTATCCTCAAGCAAAAACAAAACAAAAATGCAATGGAATGGAATGCAACTAATCTATATGCCTACGAATCCAACAATAATGAGAAAAATAAGTCTTTTCGCCCGGCCTCAGAGAAATCAAGTAAACATGATAATACATAATAACATAACTCATCAGTAATTTCCCGATCAATCATCAAATCTTAGACTGTTATTACTGATATAGTGCGTGTGTGCTCAACAACAATGCTAACTGATATAATGTTAAATACAACACATAATAAATCTCTTTAAAGGCATCATACAGTGCAAACTCACAAAATTCACAAATAAGCTAGATCCAACTAAAGTCAAACATCCACCAAGTTCAAGAGTCCAATCTAGGATACTTATGTTTTACTTTGCATTACGGGGGCTTTTTGCTCTTTTTTCCCTTTTTTTTATTATTTTTTAAAACCATGATCAGGTAATTTCTCATTCCATTAGGCTAACAAGTTACCCCTTAGTGAGCTTTCACCAACGACTCGCAGCATTCATATAAGACCTTAGACGCTTAGGTGTAAAGACAATCCCTCTGGCGCGATTTGCTCAAGTAACAAAGGCCCCAAACAAGACTAGCCTACCAGTATTTTTTTCATCATTTTTTTTTTTTTAAGCTTATATATCCCAAATTTTCCCCAAACTTAAGTTTTTGTCTAAATTTAGCCATCTCCACTGCTCATGTCTTTCATTTATTCAAACTAATATTATCCTTAAGAATTCAATTATGTATCAATTTAAACTTAATCAGTCAACAAAGTTGTCTCTAACGTGTTAACCTGATTATACCAGTTTCAAATAGAAAAAGATACAATTCATAACAAGAAATCATATTAAAGTTCTAATAATCAATACTATACTTGTCTACTCAATCACATTCTCATCATTAGCCAAAATAGACTATAACTATCAAACAGCTGGACTCATGCAAGATGAACATAGTAACTAACTATTATTTTTGAATTTTTTGATTTTGATTTTGATTTTGATTTTTTTATCTGGAAATATGTGGTAAACATAACATGATTGCAAAGATAAATAAAAACTATTTACATTCCTAAGCTACTATGCAACTACATGATTACCTGAATGCAACATTTAATAATCCTAAACATAAACAATGAACTAACATATTCAAACCTAGCTAATGAAATTAAATATGCAACATGCAACTAAATCCCCCAAACTTGAAAATTACAATGTCCTTATTGTATAGATAAAGCAATAAATAAATAAGAGAGGATCAATCGCCTAAGTCCTGGGTGGTGGTGTCTATTGTTCTTCATCTGGAATCATTTGGGTGGGAACCTTCGCATTGGGGTCAGCCGGTATGGGAATTGGGCAAGAGGGATCGGAAGCTCGAGCGAAAGCTGTTCAATGAGGCAAAAGATAAATTCATGGCCTCAAACATGTGGTCCTGCCTCGATGCTAGTCTCCGTATTTCTCTTCATGCTTCCTTGTTGTGCTCATCCACTTGTCGTTGAAGGTTGAGGAACTGAGAGCTAGATATTACTTCGGGCTGTAGTGATATCTCTGTTTCTTGCTCTCCCATTGTCGAATTCTCCTCAAACTCATCGCCATCCGAGGTGTCTCAAAGGCTGGCCACCTCATCCTCCGAGGTCGAGGGAAATACAAATCCTACTCCTCTAAAAAAGCGACTCACCTCCCGCCACACCAAGATATCTTGCAATCATTCTCGAGTCGAGTGTCTAAAGCGACATATGGGTTATCTCATCATCTGACCATCGAAATCCTGCCTATATACACAACCCATAAATGAGTGATGGGTGTGGCAATCCGTTAGAGAATTGTCCTCAAAGGCATTTTCGGATTGAAAAGTTAATTATAGCCCCTATGTCGATGATGAAATCTTGTACCATTGCATACAAGAGCACTGCCTTATCCTTAGGCACATCTGACGTATGAGTAGATGGAAGTAATTTAGTGCATAGAAAGGCGTACCATATCTTCCCATACCGACTGAGATCCTTACTGCGAAAGACAGTGCCTCTATGATTTGATTTTGTCCATGAGGTACCCGGCTTTGTCATCTCCTTCATAATAGCCTCATAATCTGGATCATTATCACGTAAGTGTTGGTACTGATAATGTCTCGGCACTCGTAACTGATAGTACATGTTGATAGCGTCGGTACTAAAAGGAACTAACCTACCCCGTACAAAAGCATTGAAGGGGCCTTATCCTCGGCGTTAGCATAGAATTCTTTGACCACACTCACAAATGCGGCCTCAGGCTCTTCTGTGAATTTATTCCAACCTTTTTGATATATTTATTGCATCATTTCGCCATCCACAGGCTCAGGTACCAATCCCCGCTCAGGTGTGAGTGATTTTGTCACCATATAGTCGTAATGGCTTGCCACATGCAAGCAAGACTTATGAATTTTCGCTTATCAAAGGTTCGTGTTGGTGGTGTGGCCCCCGAACTCTCTCCTCGTTGCCTCTTTGATGCCAGTTTTGGTGCCATTGATTTGGAATTGATGAGTTTTTTCCCCCAAACTTTACTTAAGCAATTTGTCGAATGCTTGGTGTGCGAGACTTGAAATTCCCACAACTTGGTGATTTGGTTCGATCTATGGTAATAGAAATTGAGGAATTAGAAAACAAACTTCTACTTTTAGTATAATTCCAGGTTGATTGTATAGATTTGCACAAACCCTATCCTCAAACTTCCAAATTGGTGTTGTTAGATTGTGTGGTGAAGGGTGGATTTATAGAGTGGAGTTTATGTAGGGAATAGTGGGTGACTAGGTTGTAGGAGTGGGTAAGTGTTTGATTGTTATGAGGAGGTGGGAAGTAAATTGCAGTCGTGGGTGTAGGTTGTGAAGGAGTGGAATGGTAGGAAGTTGAAGTGTAATGGGATTAGGATATCATGTCTGCATCTTTGTAACTGCTGTAACTGCTTTTCAAAATTCAGACCCCCGAGCCCCGGCTTGCTATCTATGCCTTGAGGGGCAAGCCTTGGCTTGCTATCAAGCTCTTAATGCAGTAAGACCCCAAGCCTCGGCTTGGGTCTTGTAGTTGGAAAGGCAAGCCCCGGCTTGCTATCAATCTTCTAATGCTCATTGACCCAAGCCCCGGCTTGGGTTTTGTTCTTCAAGGGGCAAGCCCCGGCTTGCCTGTATGCTGTTAATGTTCCTTTACCCCAAGCCCCAGCATGCCTTTTGTTCTTGGAGGGGCAAGCCCCAGCTTGCTAGTGTTCTGCTAAGGCCCTTAGTCTGCCATTGCAATATAGTTTTCCTCTCCCTTGCCTCCTTATTGTATCCCATAGCTTTTTGAGTACCTGATCAACATGAAAAACATACTCATAAGTAAATTTTGAGCAAATTCAAGCATGGAGGGTAAGATTATTTAAATATCAAATATACTTTAAATACTATTTAATGAATTGACATGACTATATTCTAGACCAAATAATATTCTAAACTACCATCTCACTAGCATGGATAAAATTACTTAAGACAAGAAAAAGAAAGAAAAAGAATAAAAATAAAAATTGGGTTGCCTCCCAATTAGTGCTTGATTTTAAGTCGTTCAGCCTGACTACTCCTGTTTTTAATTAAAGGCCTGCAAGTGTGATAACTATGACGTCCGTGTTGGACTCCGCCACCCCAATAGTGCTTTTAATCTGTGACCGCTGACCTTAAAAGTTTCTAAAGGATTCCTATCAGAGTTCAACTACGCCATGAGAGAACACCCTTTTATTGTAAATGGCCTGCACCATCTTGACTTAAGCTTGCTCGGGAACAATCTCAACCGTGAGTTGAATAAAAGGACCGATTGCCCTTACTCGAATGTTCTTTGCATAATTTTATGGTCGTGCCATCTCTTGACCTTTTCCTTATATAACTTGGAATTTCGTAGAGCTTGAAGACTAAATTGCCGAGCTCATTTAATTGCGTAATCGCTTTCTCCCACAAACGCTTGATCGAAATTGAGTTTCAATCGCCCAATAAGCCTAACCGTCATAGATAGCAATCAACAAATCGATGCATGTGGTCGCCGAAGGCGTCAGACAAAATCTGGTCGCTAAAATGCACATCAATGACCACTATTAGCATTTTAATCGCCTTATCCGCGATCGATATAAGTTTTAACAAAATGGTGGGGATTAATAGTGTAGCCAATCGGAATGACAACCGGTCACCGAAATGAAGTCAAGATGGTCCATAGTCAAGTCGACGTGTTCCACGTACCATTTTTGTCAATGAGCCGCAGACGACCTAAGCGAAGCAATCGCCACGACTCTCACAAATTATTATCCGTCAAGATTGATATCCGATCGTGACGCGGTCGACGATACGTAAAAATAAAATAATGTAATCTTGTTGTTTGCATAAATCCCAAAAAAAACTGCACTGCTTGTACTGCTTTTATCCCAACACACATACACAACAATATAAACATCCATCGCCCACCATATAACACATACACCAAACTAGTATATATCAAAACCATTCAAAACCAATTTGAATAAATATAATAACATTTCAAAACTTGTTTAAGTAATAATATACAAACATCCTAAGAATGAAACAAGTACAAACTTATACTATAACTACAAAATCGATATACAAGCAGTACGCCAAGGATCATCGCCTCGATCATCACCCCGCAATTAACAAAATAATAAAACAAGTTACAAATATATACTAACTATGTTAATATTGGTATATTACGCATAATATATATACAACATATTGATTTTATACCTCATCGTCATTCCCATGTGTGTGATAATGCCGCCGCCCGCTTAACGCTTTAGCTAACTCCTCAGATCCAGAGCCCTCAGATGCCCGCCCAAAGATCGCCGTAAGATTTCGATCCCGACATATAGCTCTCACACAACAACCACCGAGTATGAACAACCTGGATGGCTCGATGATCGTAGACGGGTAAGAAGAGCAAATGAGCCATCAAGGATGGGCGCCGCCGTTGTCCTCGACCTTTAATGTAGTTCTTCTTCACAACAGACGCCTCTCCCACAACTCTCGATCAATAAAGTGACGCGGAGTGCTCTTCAGATAGCGCCATTCAATAAACGCTTATAAGTGTCTCCGTCATCATGTTAACAATAAAATAGTTAAAAATAAATTAATTTTGTAAGCATTGATAAACAAGGTCAAGTTGTTAAAATTTATTACCGCTTATCCGGATAGCCTCAAAGTGCACCATCACGGTGTAATACGCACATATCCAAACCAATGGATAAGTCAATTTTGAGACTCGCATTCTATACAAAAAAAAGCATAATATTACTAAGTAAAAATTAATGTGATATATTTTCTACAATTTAATATGATTGTAAACATATTAAAACTTGTAATTAAATACGCACTCGGCAAAGGATATGTTGCAAATCGTGAAATACTACCACCAGATGTCCCTTTTTTTTTTTTTCGCCATCGGCACACCCGAGGATCCGTTGTCAAGCGGCATTTTTCGCCTCTTCACCCAATTTCTCACCATGGCCCATTGGGCACACATCTCAAATTTATATGGATCGGGTGCACCACTGTGGACTATGCTCAGGCATATAATCTTCTCCCCGGCCCCGATGGTCGATCTCTAAGCATTGTGAAGGGCTTTTTTGTCTTTCTTTATTCAAATTATCTTCGTGCGACCGCGACTTTCGCTGTAATAATGTCTCAGACATCAAGCCTCAAGGCCCTCCCATCTATACCGCTTTCGCAAATAAAACAACAATAATAACATTACTAAATAATTATCCTTTGAATATTATAATATTATTAATATTATCTCATCATAATTAAAAAGGATACCAAATTCAAATTTCAAACAAAGATCCTCAGGGCGATAGTGTGTTTCGCCACGTAATCAAGTGTAAAGCAATTTCGTAAACACAACCGTGATATGCATTTGACGATCTTATTATCCTAAAAAATCACTATAATATACAACATCAATTAGCATATATTAAAGCAATTTATATCTAAGTTATAATATTTATGAACAATTTTCAAACTTATACTTATAATACTTAAAAAAATTCGCCGTAGTCTCCCTACAATATAGACTAGCCACATGCACGACGGCATGCATATATTGACATTTCTAGGCACCCAAGACACAAACCAAGAGAAATATACAAATTTTCAATACAATAAGACCAAAACAATAACGATTGATCGAATGCAAATTAAAGCAAAGAAAAATTCTGCACTCATATACATTACCAATATAATATCAATCAAAACATTACCAATATACAATAAATGGAATCTTAAATGCTTATATATAAATGATATATGCGGACGACGTGTTATTTGAGGAGGGAATAAATCAATAAGAATCCGATCATCCGGATTAGTAGGGCCCTGGGCACTGATTAGTCCTCTACCCAAGCCGCGCTTTTTTCTCATACCGCTTAGAAGCCATCCAGATATTAAATAGTTTAGTACATACACATGATAGTTGATATAAACATGTATATATATGAATATAAAATGACAATAAACAAAAAATTGCATTTAAATAGTTTAGTACATAAACATGACAATGTTGATATAAACATGTATATATATGAATATAAAATGACAATAAACAAAAATTGCATTTAAATAGTTTAGTACATAAACATGACAATGATATAAAAACATGTAATGCTAAACATACATTTCATTTGTTCAAGTGTCAATGTCTCGATTCGTAATCATCTTCAGATACGTGTTGCAGATTCATAACCATCATCCGCTTCAGATTCAAGAGATCACGATTCACCAATAACTCTTCCTCCTCAAAGATCAATGTCATCCGACACAAGTATTGACTCAGATCTAATTCACGTGGTTCATCTCCACCATCTAACCGGATTACTTCATTGTCGCCCTCCACATTTATTATAGTTTGACTATGAAGCATCCGCTTCGTAAATCTCCCCATCAACTAATTCTACACGACTCACGCCACGGAGTATGAATTACAACTTGCCAATCAGAAGCGGGCTATCCCTTTCCTAACAGACTAGGAGTGTAGTATACTTGTATCGCTTTGAGTTGGTAAAACAAACGGTTCGTTGGAGTACGCAGACTCTATGGAGGTCAATATCGACGATTCCATGTCTATCAACACGATCCCTTTTTCTCAATCAAACCAACGGCAAGACTTTGAACAAATGAATATGAATTTCAGACGCGTCCCTTGTACGACAACTCTACAATTTCCTCCAACTCCCCATAAAAGGCACGACCAAGCTCATCAGAATAATCTCCTTGACACACACTCCGTAGTTCGTTGTTCTTTTACCGCGCCCATATGCCTTTTGTGTGAAATTCACAACCATTTATTTTGTAACTATCATCATACCGACTTGGTCCCCTCGTCTGGGGCCCATAGCTAGACTTGTACATTAATTTTAATCGTTGATCCTCAAACCAAAGCCTACAAAAACTCCATCTTATTAAATGAAGTCATAGTTAATATGGAGTGTATATATATATACTACGTGTTTAAAATTGAACTTACTTTGTCCTTTAGCCAAAGTGCAAAGTTTTTATCCCGATTGATTTGAATATCTTTATTAGTTATGCCGGATGCTTCACTTTTAACTCACATCGATAATCTATACCATGTTATAAACATTAAGATATTGGAATAAATTTTCAACTTAAAAGATAAATTATCAAGTTTACATGTGTACTCACAAATTGGCCAATCTCCTCACAATCGAGAAGAATGTAAGTATATGCAAAGATGTAATTTTGCTCGACAGAATATGCGCTTTTCTTTTCCATAAGCGCTACCGACAGACCAAATACAGAGAGTCCCACCATTTAGTTCAACATTTTCCATCATCATGTCTCGATACTCGATTGGCCTTTTGTCAAGATTTCGTCCGGAAAATAGTCTCGAGACAAACGTAGATATCTCATCGAAATCAGATGCCTCGTGCATATCGAACCCTCGACATAAGCTCTATTCTTCACCTTTCTCTTAAGGTTTCCCATCACCCTTTCAAAAGGGTACATCCATCTATATTGAATCGACCCCAACACGAGCTTCATAGGGAAGATGGATTTGCAAATGCTCCATGGAGTCAAAAAACCAAAGTGGGAATATTTTTCCAGCTTTACACGTGATCTCTATGATGTTCTTCTCAAGTACGTATATGTCCTTCTCATTTAATGATTTTGAACATAAGTCTTTGAAGAAACGACTAAGATCCGCCAAAGCATCCCATATTGGTTTATCAAGCAGATCCCTAAATGCTATAGTATGAGCCTCTCCATGAACACACGATACCATGACTCTTCATCCCTTGCAATTTCCCACCCGAACACACCTTGCAATGTTCGACGCAGATCCATCCGGGTAGTTTCAGAGACTTAACCCATGTGCACACATCTTCAACTTGCTTTTTGGACAATGTGTACCTTGATGCGCGGCTTTGACAATCTTACCATTTAGAGATTCAGAAAGTTCTAACCGGACGCTTACAAATATCTTTCATGTCCAAACGCGCTTTATCGTTATCTTTTGTCTTCCCCGAATATTCATCAAGTTGTTAAACACATTGTCAAACACATTCTTCTCAATATGCATCACATCTAGATTATGATTTAATCAAATTTGTAGACCAATAAGGCAGCTCCCAAAAGATGCTTCTCCAACCAAAGCTTATGAGATTCACCAAACCCATTGATTATGTTTGTGGCATCAACCTTACTAAATGGGATAACCTAATCTCATCACACGATCTCAAGATCTCCGTCCTCGATAATCGCAAGCAAGTATATCATTGTCTACTTTCCCTTCTCAAGTGTTCTCTATTTCTTCAAACGGGTGATCTACCGGAAGAACCGACGATGACAACCAAACCAACAAGGCTTTCAACCTTTTGATAGATTAAACGACTTTCAGTATGCTCCATATAATACGGACAAGCCAACTTCCCGTGTGTACTCCATCCAGCCTAACATACCATAAGTCGGGAAGTCACTTATAGTCCACATAATCACGCTTCTAAGGTTGAAATTTGTTTTCGCTGCAACATCCCAAGTCCAGACTCCATCCTCCCACAATACCTTCAACTCGCCTATAAGAGGTCTCAAGTAAACATCTAAGTTCTTTCCAGACTCTTAGACCAGAACCACGAGTGAAAGAAACAAGTATGGTTGTTTCATACACATCCAAGGAGGCAAGTTATACTTGAGTAACAATCACAAAGCCAACATGAGTACGGAATAAAATTGAGTGGCCAAACGGATTGAAACCATCTATGGACAATCCAAGCCTCACATTTCTAGGTTCCAATGCAAATCCAGATGTGCTAAGTTGAAATCTTTCCAAGCCTTCCCATCTCATGGATGATTTAGTTCTCCATCTTTATCGGAGATTTCGCATGCCAACTCATATGTTCATTGTTTCAAGACATGTACAATCTTTTTTAGCCGATGTGTTATTGGAAAATACCTTAGAATCTTAAATCCAGATACTTGATTTTTTTGTAGTCACACCCTCTTTATTAGGCCTAAACCGATCATGACCGCAAAACGTGCACCTTGTCATCTTTTCATTTTCCTTATAAAACAACATGCAATCGTTGGGACACGATCGATCTTTTGGTATCCAAGACCCAACTTCTTCACCATTTTCTTACAAAAGTAATAGTTACTGTGTAATTTTCACCGTCAGCAACATACTCTTAATGGCCTTCAAGAGCGACTCAAAACACTCATGGCTCATGTTGTGATCACTTTGATGTTAAGTAATGTCGCCATCGCAGATAATGTAGTGTGTTTGGTGCAACCATGCCACAATGGCTCGCTACCCTCGCCTAACAACTTAAAGAAGTCTTTGGCATCGTAATTCATAGGTTGCTCTCTCGCCTTTGCTCCCAATCAAAATCTTTCCCCGCAATATCATGAACCATTTCATTCATACGATAAGTACTATCGCCTCAATTGTGTACTTCAGGTGATGCCACCATCTCTTCTCTCGCCCATGTGCCCACCAAATTTTCTTCGTAATTTCTCATGAACCCGTAAACAAGTAAATGATAGTTTACCATGTCTCTCGTCCATATAATTTACATTCTTACACTTCAAACATGGACATCGATTCAAGCGATTTACCATTCATACATTCCGGTGACTATACGATACTCCAAAAAAACACTTGGCAACCAAATTTCTAAATTCACCAGAAGATTTATTCGGGCACTTGACTTTTTCGTCTGTACATCCAACTACTTGGCCTCAATAGAGGTCCATGATTCCACTAAGCATCTACTATGCATAACATTATAAATGTTAACATATGACTTGAGCATACTTGTAACTATATGACTTGAGCATACTTGTAAGCATGCATATGATTAACATTTAAGAATACTTCTAAGCATATAACTTAAGTATACTTAAAGCATACGACTTGAGCATACTTGTAATCATATGACTTGAGCATACTTGTAAGCATATGAATGACATTTAAGCATACTTGTAAGCATATGACTTGAGAGCATACTTTTGTAGTTTTATTCTTGTATACATAAGTGTTAAATACCCTTGTTTTTTCTCGTTATAGCCAAAATAGTCTCTTTATCGACCAAGTGAATCTAGTTACCTTCTCTCGTTGCACTAACAGCTTCCCTAAGATCGCTTATTTTGGCTTAATGTTCTCTAATAGCTTACCATGCTAACAACTAAGCTTGGCTTGGCCCCGTGAGGCTTGGCTAAGCTTGGTGTGGCCTCGTGTGGCGCTCGCAGATGCCAAGCCCAACCCCATCACCTCCAACATCCCCTTAATAGATCCTAACTTGATTTTCTTAGTAGTTTTGGTCATTGCAATGATTAGGAATCATCACAAGCATGAGTTAGCAATTTTATATGAGTTCATTATAGTCTTATAAGATCGTGCACTAAAGGTCACCCAAAACAAATTCACTTTTGGACTTAAATGTGACTTTTCACAAGTTTAATGCTCAAAACAGCTTTTAGCTTGGTTTCTTTAGTCTTGTAGTAGCTTACTTATGTCATATTATGACTATCAAACTTGCCCACATGGTCCAAGTATGGGAATTCTATACTTAAGTCTTAGTTGCCACTTAAAGCTTACTTTTCATGGCTTTTTAAACATGAAATTTGGTCAATACACAACATGCACTATAACTAAGTTAAGGAACACCTTTTAAATGATATGTAGACAATATAGGACTCCATACTGCCTTAAAACTTTAGTTGCAAAAATTTGATATAATAGTTCTCATATAGGCATAGATTTGACTATAATTTCATAAACAATCCACATGTAGGAAAAAGAAACCTTTAGGCATTCAAACAATTTTAAAATCATGATAATAAAATTACCCTATATCCATTATCATGCTCAGATCGCTTAGCTAACTTCTTCACATCCAAAACGGTTCATACAAGGTACTTTAGGCATGATTAAGTACTAAATTATACTAATAAAATCCCCAAGCCTTCCATTATAAATATTATTACATCAAATAATTGCTATAAATATCAATACCTATAATATGATGGCTATACAAATTGACTAAAAATAAAAGAAGAAATAGAGCAAACAAACTTACTGGCGTAGAGTCTCAGTGATAAACTGCTGTGTTGAGTATACACTTTTTTGAAAGCCCCCTTTCCTAGAACCTCTTTATATCGCAAATTACATCACATAAATCGATTGAGGAAAACGTTATAATGCAAAAGAGACTCAACTCAATCACAATGAACACATAATGATAATATCAGAAATGATAACAATTCAAAAGTTTCATTGAACAATACCCTGAGATTCCTAATCGCTAAAATACCCTTAGACTCCAATGTTAGTGGTTTGACATTTATTAATGTAAGTGCAACTAATTCAATTCGATATCATCTCCTCTTCTTTAAAAGTATATAGCATTGGTCCTCATACCACAATTATATAGACCAACTCACCCTAGCGTGTGACCTAGAATAACCCAAATACAGTTACATTAGAAATCAACAAGCCATTGGGTGGGAAATAAATGCTTAAGCATAAATTTTGTCAATCCCAATTATCCTCCTACCCTACCCAACAAGATTTGGACCACAAAGATATCTCTGAAGAGGTATGAAATCTATAATAATTCCAAGTGTCAAACACAAATACCAACTCATGAACCACAAATACCAACATTATACAAAAAATATTAACATTAGAGACTAACCCATTAAACTAACATTATACAAAAAAATATTAACATTAGAGACTAACATTATACAAAATAATTCCAAGTGCCAAACACAAATACCAACTCATAAACCACAAATACCAACATTATACAAAAAATATTAACATTAGAGACTAACCCATTAAACTAACATTATACAAAAAAATATTAACATTAGAGACTAACATTATACAAAATAATTCCAAGTGCCAAACACAAATACCAACATTATACAAAAAATATTAACATTAGAGACTAACCCATTATACTAACATTGGAGACTAATACATTCAATCAAACATTTGAACCACATAAATTAACAAATAATCGATTCAATCGAAACCCACAAGCTACAAAGAGCTAAAAGAAGAAGAAAACCCAAATATTCAAACATAACATAACATAACACACACACACACACACACACACACACACACACACATATATATATATATATATATATATATCAAATATTTGTTATATAATTTGGTACCTAACACCAATCAAGGAGAAAGCCAACCCAATCGCATGACAAAGAACAAGATTTCTTCTTCTCCTCTTTCCCCTTCTTCCTCGCCTCCCTATTCTGGCCTCCTCTTCTTTTTTCCTTTTCGATTCTCGAAGCATCGTCGAGCTTAAAGATCGTTAGATTAAAAAGATCACGATCATCGCCATCAGCCAATCGCACGCGGTCATTGATTTTTAATGACATGGATTTATCAAATGATCGCACGCGGTCAGCCGATTATAAGTGGTCAAAAAAAACTACGCGCCAACATTTCCCGCCAATTTTGGGTGGAAATTTGTTATATGACCGATCAACCGCATAATCGATATATATAAGGTCATGGGATATAAGGTAGCGACGGAATATAATATGGTCACGGGATATGCGCGACCGATAGGTCAAGTTTTCTTGTAGTGATACCAATGTTTTACTTGCGTAGTATATAGCATGAAACACCTTGTCTCGACGTCGTTATTAAAGCAAAGCCCCAACCGCGAAGTCGCTTGCATCACACATAAGCTCAAATGGCATGCTTCAATCCGGTGCGACTATAACAGGGGTTGTAGTCAATTTTCTCTTTAATACGTCAAAAATTGTCTTGCATTCTTCATCAAAGCTGAAAGTCGCATCTTTCTCTAAAAGACTGCATAGAGGTTTCGCAATTTTAGAGAAGTCTTTTATAAACCTCCTGTAGAACCCAGCATGTCCCAAGAAACTCCTAATACCCTGAACCGATCTTGGTGGAGGCAATTTTTCAATAGTTTCCAGCTTTGCTTTTTCAACTTCCAGTCCTTAAGCCGATACCTTATGGTCCAAAATTATTCCCTCTTCCACCATGAAGTGGCATTTTTCCCAATTTAGTACGAGGTTCGTATCCTTGCAGCGCTGTAATACCATTACCAAATTCCCTAGGCATGTATCAAAGCTGTCTCCATAGACCGAAAAGACATCCATGAAGACCTCAACAATTTTCTCCACCATATCTAAAAAAATGGCCATCATACACTGTTGGAAAGTTGCAAGTGCATTGCATAGCCCAAATGACATCCTCCTGAATGCGAATGTGTCATAAGGGCACGTGAATGTGGTCTTCTCTTGATCCTCTGGAGCGATGACTATTTAGTTGTAGCCCGAGTACCCATCCAACAAACAGTAATATTGGTGTCCCGCCAATCTATCCAACATTTGATCAATAAATGGCAGCGGGAAATGGTCTTTTTGGGTTGCCTTGTTCAATTTTCTATAATCCATGCAAACCCTCCAACTCATCAACGTTCTAGTCGAAGATTAATTCATTGTCCTCATTACTGCACTAATCGCTATTCCTCCTTTTTTTTTACACTTTGACCGAATAACCCATTTGCTGTCGAAAATCGGGTAGATGTTGCCGGCATCTAACCACTTCAAAATTTCCTTCTTCACAACTTCCTTCATAATTGGGTTAAGTCATCGTTGTTGCTCCACCGTTGGTTTTGCCTCATCTTCCATTAAGATCTTGTGCATGCAAAATGAAGGGTTGATTCCCTTTATGTCTGCGATTGTCCACCCAATAGCTGATTTATGTTCCCAAAGCACCCTCAGCAACTTTTCTTCCTGCATTTCATTAAGTGCAGCTGAAATAATAACAGGTAAAGAATTTGAATTGCCTAAATATGCATACCGAGGTGTTTAGGAGTGGCTTAAGTTCCGACTTTGGTGGCTCTTCCAATGATGGTTTTCATTTTCTCATGGTTACCTCCTCGCAAAAGTGGTTCAAACGGTGTTCTAAATCTGGAAACTCGTGGCAATGAGTCTAGAATTTGTAGGTAATCCACCAATTCCGGATCGTCAACCTCTTCATCCCCCAATAACGTTGTTTCTAACGGATCGTTTACCAAACTCTTGCTCATGTCATCACTGATGATTTGCTCAATTAAATCCATTCGAAAACATTCTTCCTCATCCGTAGGGAATTTCATAGCCTTAAACACATTGAATTTTACTTCTTGATCTTGGACCCTCATAGTGAGTTCTCCTTTTTGTACATCTATGAGTGTCCTGCCCATAGCCAAAAATGGTCTCCCTAGGATAATTGGGATGTTCTTGTCTTCCTCAAAATCCAGAATGATAAAGTCCGCGGGGAATATAAACTTATCCACTTTCACTAGAATGTCCTCTACTATGCCTCTCGGATATGTGACTGACCTATCCGCCAACTGTAATGTAATGATCGTAGGCCTTGGTGCAAGAAAACCCAATTCTAATTATACTGACAATGGCATAAGGTTTACAGTCGCCCCCAAATCACATAAACACTTGTTGAAATGCATATTCCCGATCGTGCATGGAATAGTGAAGCTCCCCGGGTCCTTGAGTTTTGGTGGTAATTTCTGCTGTAACACTGCACTACACTCCTCTGTTAGTGCCACTGTCTCAAAATCTTCCCATTTCTTCTTCCTTGACAAAATCCCTATCATAAATTTTGCGTAGCTCGACATTTGCTCTAGGGCTTCTGCAAACGGAATATTAATCTGAAGTATCTTGAATACTTCCAAAAACTTTGCAAATTGCTTGTCTAATTTCTGTTTTTGGACCCTCTGCTGAAATGGTGGTGGTGGATAAGCAACTGGCTTATTGTTTAGCTTTGTTTCCTCACCTTGCTTATCCTCACCTTTGCTTTCTACACTCACGTTCCTATCATCAACTTTTTCATCGGGGAGTTCTTTGAATTTTACGCATTAGTACCTTCGAGATGTTTTCCACTCCGCAATGTAATTGCTTGAAACTGTTCATAGTTACCCTTCAGATTTCTCTCTGTATCGCTTGGTAGGGTCCCTTGTGGCCTGCTGTTCAATGCCAACGCAATTTGTCCTATCTGATTCTCCAAATTCTTGATCGCCATCTCTTGTGATTTCATAGCCATCTCTTGTGATTTTATAGCCATTGCTTGATTTTTCATAGCCACCTCATTGCTAGTTATGTATTTTGTCACCAACTCCTCTAGATTATTTCCTTTCTTGATATTGAGCTGGTTGTTGCTGGTTCTAAAATCCTGGTGGATATGATTGTCGTGAAGCTTGATTTTGCTGGTTGTTGCTCCATGAGAAATTCAGATGATTCCTATTTCCTTGATTGTATGTGTTCTGGTATGTGTTCTGTGGAATTCTGTTGTAATTGCTGACGAACTACATAGATGATGGATTAATCGCAAATTGATCTATTGGGTGCTCTCCCGCGCACAACTCATATATTATTGCCACTTGCTGTGCTTGTTGTGCTTGCGCCTCTTTCATCGAATCTAACTTCTTTGAAAGTGCAGCAATCTGTGCTTGTATAGCTATCACACCATCTACTTCTAACATCCCAGCTTCCTTTGCCTGTGCCATTCTCGATGTGGGCCACTGGTAGTTATTAGCCTCCATGGTTTCAATCAAATCATAGGCTTCCTCATAACTCTTAGCCATGAATGCTCCGCCCGACGCTGCATCAATACTCGTTCTGAGATTCCCATGTAGTCCGTTGTAAAAGGTGTTCATTTGTAGCCACTTGGGCAGTCCATGATGTGGGCATTTTCTGAGCAATTCTTTGTATCTCTCCCAGGCCTCATATAACGACTCCCCATGTTGCTGTTCAAACATCGTTATCTAATTCCTCATCTTTGCAGTTTTCGCCGGTGGAAAGAGTTTTGCGAGGAATTTTTGAGCTAAATCCTCCCATGTAGTTATCGAACCGGACGGTAAACAATGCAACCAACTCTTCGCCTTGTCCCGTAAAGAGAATGGGAACAATCGAAGTCTCACCGCCTCATCCGACACCCCATTGAACCTAAAGGTGTCGCACATTTCCAAAAAACTGACTAAATGTTCGTTCGGATCGTCATTTGCCAATCCCCCAAGTTGAACTGAATTCTGAATCATTTGTATTATCCTAGGCTTGATTTCAAATGTGTTAGCAGCTATTGCGGGCCTAGTGATGCTTGTCTGCAGTTCAGTCACCTTGGGTGTGGCGAAGTCCCTTAATGCTTTCCAATCTTCAGCTGCCATTTCCTCTTCTTTTTCAGATGTTTCGAATTCTTTCCTCGTTTCCTTGATGCACTTACTCAACCTCTGAAACCTTTTCTCAATGTCGTCCTCAAAAGGCAACAAGTCTAGATTTTTGGACCGAGTTTGCATAAACTGCTTCCAACACCTGAAATAAGAAGCACAAAATAAAAATAAAAATGTCTAAGCAAAACTGGATTAATTAAACTGATATTGTAAAACTACTAATATTAATACTAAATAGTCCCCGACAACGGCGCCAAAAACCTTTTGGGTAAAATCTAATTACGCACAATACGCAAGTATACGTGGTCAACAAGTAATAAAGTGATGAGTAGAGTATCATTCCCACAGATACTAACTAGCAATAATCCTAACTTACAATTACTAACTTTATATTAATCCTAATTTTATTAAGCAAATCAACTCAATGATTAAAATTAGAAACTCTACATTAAAGAATAATTAAACTATCACAAAATAATCACAAATAGCAAAATCTGGAATTTCAAACAATTAATGGAGAATTAAACTTATGATTTCACCCTAAGCATCACTCTGATTTTAATACTTTTATTCCAATTCAATTCACTATCCCAGTTTATTAATCAAGAACATGAACGTAGTATTAACCACCTCTCGATGCACTAATACCGTATTAACGTCAATCCACAATTAAGATAGAAATCCGTTAAACACATTAATAAACTAACCCACTATATCTCTATGTGAATTACAATTGAAGAAGGTTTAAGAACAAGTTCTCTATCCGATTACATGCGATGTCAAGCATATCTCTACCTTAACATTCATCAAGATTAAGCTATTCACAAAATTCATGAACACATGTTATATCAACTAGGTCTAGATTTGAATATTCTCTCTCGATTCTATACAAATCCACAAAGAATTTTTTATCAGGCAATTCATAGATTCAAGCTCAAATTAATATAGATAAACTGGAAATAGCTTATTAAATTGGAAATCAAAGTTTACAAAATCATAGATTCACTCAAAGATCCATCATAAGCCTAAAAGTGAATTAGTTTATAATAAACAAAATAAACACTGAATAAATCATGGAAATCATTCTTTAAATTACAAATAATAGTCTAAGATGAAGAATATTGAAAAACACCCTTCACGTAGCCTAGAATCGCAATCGTCTCGAAAATCTCCTTGATTTACTCCTCCAACGTTTGCTTATAAAAACTGAGATTAATCTTCGTAATTTTCCTTGTGTGTCTTTAATCTCATTGTTTTTTGATAATTATATACTTCCACATGTATTCTGATTACAATTCCATGCCAAAATGAGTCCCAAATCATCACCATCACTTAAGCTCTATGTTTGTAGCATTGGAAACCAACTAGAAGACCTTTTATTCGCATACCCAAGCCCTAGCTTGCCTTTTCCCTTTGTAATAGCAAGCCCCAGCTTGCTAGCAATCTGCTAAACCACCCAGGACCCAAGCCTCGACTTGCTATCAAGGCCAAAAAGGGCAAGCCCCAGCTTGGGTACCTTCTGGAAATCTGCTGCAACATCCTCTGCTAAAACTGCCATAACTTCTCATCCGGGAAGAGTTACGAGGCCCGTCACCTATCAAATCGAAGCTATTAACAAACTCTACAACTTTCATTCTTTGAGTTTCCAGAAATAACGAACGGATCAAGGTCAAAATTTCATTGGAAGTAGCTGCAGTGTAAATGATAAACATAACAACTCTTAGCTTTGATAAAAATGCAATAATCTCACATCCGAACTTCCGATTGGAATGATACAAGATGTTCCAGAAAGCCATGAAAGAGTTCTACAACATAGTCCAAGTTCCACGCCACGAACATGAAATACACATAAAATGAACATGACGGCCCGAATGATATCCGGAATTGCTTTTCCTTGCAATTTTATACCAATAGTTGCTCACTCAGCTTCCAAACATATAATCTACAAAATCGAAACAAAATGCATGAAAAGTAACTAAGAAACACGAGATTAAGCAAATAATTCAAGTAATAAATGCCGGATAAGTAGGTATAAAACCTACTTATCAGTACACATCATTAGAATAGTAAAAACACATATCACATTTAATGCATTTTTAGGGTTAACTTCATCTTTTTACTTTTTTAACTCTTCTTAAGGTTATGGCTTAAGGTTCTTTTCCCCCTTAAGTTTTATAACCTATAGCTTTGATATCAACCTGTGACGCCCCCAAATCCGGGTAGTTTGCAACCCGACAGATGGTGCTACACGGTGCTACAGTTCACACATACATTCAATTGAAATACCTCAAAAGAGTGAATATCATCTATATATTACAAATTAATATTTCCCTTCCTAGGTTCTTTGTAACCATTACATATGTTCTTTGTCATAATATCAAATAATTACAAATTTCATACTATGATATTACAAAGACAACTTATTTGTCTGCCTTAGCCTTTCCTTTATCCTTACTGGATCCTTCAGTCCGTTCGGTCTTAGCTGCATTCATATGGTTCAAGCAAGGGTGAACATAACTAGCTCAGCAAGTATAGCAATTTCATTTGACCATTCTGTTTGAATCATATGAATATATATCTTCTATAACTAATCAATAGTTATGAAGTACTATAGATAATTCAAAATAGCACTTCTCTTTTCTTTAAAATGTTTAACAATGAACAACATAGGTTAAACATCGATTTTTGTCCAAGGCCTTGAGCACTTCATTCTTTCTTTAAAAAGGACATCCCGGCACCAAGTCCGTAAGTCTGGTATTTCTTACGAGCACATCTAGGTGATCAGCCTATAATACTCTATGTTGTACAACACTACTTCATTAAACGTATCTACGTTTAAGTTTTGGCAACCTTACATGCCTGTCGATTGACGACAAAATGTTTGTTTATTCATACTCAGTCTTTCTTTGAAATCCATACCAAAACATTTGGCAAAAGATAGCAACATTGATGATATTTTGATAGATTATAATGAAATCCACAAAACACATTAAGTCTAGCCGAAGGAATTTTCTTTGACTTCGTTATACATTAATTCATGCTTACACATGCATTATAAAGCTTCTCCACAAGGAACATAGACAAGGGTTTAGAACACTTGCCTTCAGCGTCTTCTACAGTTAATTCACTTTTCTTTTAAGTCTTTACAGATTCTACAATACATAATTACATAACATACCACATTAGGTCATAAATAATCATTAAGTTAATTAAGGTAACAATTCACCTTCAATCAACTTCCACTTTCTTTACATTCATTTCCATTCTTTACTGTCTTTTTCCTAGTGTTGGCCATTTATTTCAGCCTCTTATGTATATCTTCTTACTTGTGATGTGAGTTAAAGATGTCTGGGTCTCGGTCTCAGTAGCTTCACGCGCCAAACTCTTTAATATCTGCTACATCGCTATATGCACTAAACAGTGGGTGGATTCTTCTTGGCCATTTACACTGTGGCCAAATGAGCCATAGAGAAATTTTAAGGTTTTCAACTGCAAACCTTTTCGGGCTCATAACTTAATTGTTATAAGTCAGAATTGGCTCATTCAAAAGCCGTTATCTCACATATCTCATATACTATTATTTTATTAGGATAACTTACGTTTTCGAAGATGTTAACATTGAATTCACAGTTTAAGTTCTTTATTATGCGTTCGATAAACGTTCGTGAACATTCATAGCTCATTTCTTCGTTTGAAGTCAGAATTCGGCCATTCTTGAGTCCGCAACTCTCAAATGCAAAGTTAAACTATACGCCATCAAAAACTAAGGTTTCCGAGTTAAACAGCGACTTTTAACTTTCATTCTGAGAATTTCACGATTTTGACGATTATCGTCTAATCTCGTAAATTTTGCCATAATTTCGTTACTTGAGAGTTTTACTCGGAACGAAATTATGTCGGGTAACGAAACACATACCATATACCTTGAACTCCTAAAATGGCAAAATGGAAAGTTATAACGGGTATTCAACTCAGCTTTACAAAGTTTGAAGAATCAGAGATAAAGTTCAAAGACATACTTGAACTTGTAAAGGAAGTTGGGTTCTCTGAGTGCCTGGAGGCCAACACTCCGCTTTTATCTGTAACTAGTAAATCAGTTCTACTCAAATGCTTCAACGAACTCTGGGCTTCTGACTACTAAGGTGAAAGGATCTAGTCTGAAGATAAAAGCATCAGACATCAATCAATGTCTAGGGGTTCCAAATCAAGGTCTGATAAATCTGGATGAAGTCGACATTGAAGAAGGCAAGAGGCTTATGCGATATCAAAGAAACCCTAGTCTGAAGGATATGAAGAAGAAGGAATTTCCTGAGGAATTTGAATTCCTTGCTGAGATAGTGGGAAAATGCATATTGTGCAAAGATACTGCACACAACACTGTACTCGACCAACAGTTGAAAATTATGTTCTGCCATAGTTCTGAAGAAGCAAATCAACTTTGAAGTTATCCTGATCGATCAAATCTCCAAGTGGATAGAAAAAGTTGAGTTGAAGAAATCCATAGACAAACCACTGACAAAAGTGTTCCATGGTTCTTCCCATGGATGTCGTGGTTAAAGGCTCATACTGATAAGGATGAGAGCTATTTCAGCTGGTGTTACTCTCAATTTCCAAATCTAGAGCTGGTGTCACAAAACTTCCCAAGAGTAAAGAAGTTTGCAACCATGATGATCAATGACAAGCCTCACTACAAGATCTACAGACAAGCTGGAAATCACTATATTCCCTATGATCATAGAGTTGACACTGAAGGCAGATGGACTATGGCCAAAGGAATAATCATAGAGTCTGTTTACTCTACCATTGATGATGTTCAAATCCAAATTGAGAAGTCTCCATCTGCCCAAGCTTAGATATCTAACATCCCTTCATCTTCCAATATCTGTTGGTACTCAACTATTTCTCAGATTGTCAACACTTTCCACAATCTATCCAAGGATGAAAATCGTAGAGGCCAAGCTAGTGTTCAACAAGAAGCTGCCAGATCAGATGACCAAAATCCTGTGGAGCAGGAGCTGTTGAGGAATTCTGTTGAGCTGGCTGAGAAGATATTTCAAATGAATGAAGAGTCAAAGCAGTTAACAACAACAGAAGATAGACTCCAAGAAACTATGGCTGATATATCTCTCAAAATCAAAGAAAGAGATCACATCTATCTGAAAGCCATACATGATCAGAAAGCTACAGCTCTATGAGCACAAGAGGCAAATGAAGAGAAACTCAAAATCCTCTATGACAAGATTGACAACATGAATCAATCTTTTTCTCAACTGATTAATGACAAAAAGGGGGAGAAAGAGAGGCATAGAAAGAGGTAGCCAAGAAAGGGAAAGAAGAGCATGAGCAAACAAGAAAGGAAGATAAAGAAGAAAAAAGCATAGCAAGAAGATAGTTCATCATCTAAGGGGGAGCTAAAGGATGGTGAGCCTGGATTTGCAAAGACTGAGGGGGAGCCAGAAGAAGAAGAAGAGCATACATCTGCAGAGGAGCAAACAAAAGAAATGAAGTTAACATCCCAAGGTGAACAGGTGCAAGAAGATCAAACAGATGAATAACTGATCAACAGACATCCTGGAAGCATACATGGAACCAAAGAAGTACATCTCTAACTAGTTAGGTATGTTCTGGATCCAGGATATATAAAATGTCAGTGTATATCAGTGTATTAAATTTCACAACATTATAAATGACATTCATGATTATCTGTTTTAGAAATACAGTTGCTCATTGTATATAAGATTCATTCATAACATGCATATGCACTTATTGTTTTTGTCATAATCAAATAGGGGGAGATTGTCAGGAATAAGCATGTGAATGATATTCCTATTTACATATGATTTGATTATGATATATATATATATATATATATATGAATGAATATGCAAGTATGCTTGCATTAACAAAAGCTATAAAGTCCTTTGATAGATAATAGAAACATATGTACAAGGACTTAGAATGAATTGATCAAATGTGTTGATCCTACATAAGCAAAACAGCTTTGTAAAGTCCTTAAAAAGAAATGATGTACAAGGATTATAAATATATGAAGATCAAGCATGTTAGATTGATCTTATGATGCAATAGATAGACTTGTCTCGATCACGAAAGCACCGCACTGTAAATCGAGTCTCCGCCAGAGAGTCAAGGAAAACTCGAGAGCTATCGAGGCAGAATCGTAGTCTGCAAGATAGTAGATCTCGGAGTTCGTAGACTTCCAGGAGAGACGAGGAAGGATCGTAGTGTGTCGAGGAGAACTTCCTCAGGGCCGTAGTCTGCTGAGGAAGTCATGTTCAGAATCGTAGAGACAACCTGCCTACAAGCCGACCAAGTATCTGCCAAAGCTAAGTCAAGAATCGTAGACTACACTCAGAGTCGTAAAGTCTGATAATCATACCAAAGGCATAGATCAAAGTCGAGCAAGATCAGATGAAGATAACAAGCACAATGACAGAAATAGTAGAGTGTCAAGATCTGATCTCGAAGTCGTAGTGTCTGCACAGCCAAAGCTGAATCGTAGAGTGCAGAACTAAGATCTCAACAGATGTTCTCACAATGCCAAGGCAGAATAGTAGAGCAAATACGATTCTCAACGAATAAGCACTCCCAGAATATCCAAAGGAATGAAGCCTCTGGTTGTAATCGCATAGATACGCCCCAGGAAGGAAAACCAGAGAGCACTCAGCGAATGGCATGCAAGCTAACAGAAGATCTAAGCACCAACCCAATCAAAGATCAAGATTGAGTTGTGAAGCCATTCGAGATGAAGTCTTCCACAAGGAGATCGAAGAAGACTTCAGAATCGACTAAGAAAAGTCGAGCCAAGAAGTGCGATGGTGTCAGCCAGGAGACAGAAGACAACGATCTTGGAAGTTACCAGGATCGTAATGATTGACAAACAAAGAAAGAACTAATGGAGTGCATACAAAGATACTGGACAACTTTTGAAAAATAAGGCTAAAGTGATTAAGCATTGGGTCAGTCCATTGATGATAAGTGAACGGGAGATAACAAGGAGAAAGCGAGCTGGACACCCCACAAATCTTAAGTGTCTTGTTATTTAGAAGGGGCCAGAGCAAGAAGTCAAGCCATCAATATCTAAGAGCTGCTGAGGCAAACAGAAGTGTTGAAGCACTGCACAAGAGAAGGAAGAGGTGTTCTACATGAAAGATCAAATCAACACTCTTCAAGATCGTAGTGTCATCTCTACCAGTCAATAAGACACTACGATCAGGTCCATGAAGACATGCATCAGAATTGTAGAGTTCGAATAGTTGAAGACTGAAGCATTGGCAATGGTTCAATCAGAAGGGTAACATTCGGACAAGAACTCATTGAGAGCATCGATGCAAGGACAACCTCTGATCGAGAAATTAGAAGGGTAAAATAAAGTCGTCGACCTGCCCAAGATATCAAAGTGTCATATCGGACAGGGTTGGTGAAATAGTAGACTGCAGTGTCAGGAAGTCAGAAAAAGATGTCATGTCACATCTGCAGTCTGCACCAAATAACTCGAGATCTGCGAAGAAATTTGAATAGCTTTCAACGGCTACTTTCCAACGGGAAGATTGGGAAGCAGTATATATCAACAGAGCTTCAAAGATCAAGAGAAGCTGATGATTGCATTGTTGCAGAATCGTTGAGTTGGTGAATGCTATTGTTGACTCTACGAATTCCACCAAAGATCAATAGAACAAGTCTCGGTGACAGTGAGACTACCAAGGTGGAAGTGAAGCAGCTTTGAAGAAGGAATCAAACAGATCAAAGCTTCACTCAACAAAGATGAGAATGCCACTGAAGATGGCAGCCAAGCTGAGAGCCGAGAAGATTAAGAGAGCCACTCTACGAATCACCATGAATCGAAAGCTAAAACGGAACAAATGCAGAACCATGTCTGCAAAGTATTCAAGAAGGGTTCAGGGATTGTTAAGTGCCAGACAAAGTCTAATAAAAGCACAGAGACTTAGCAAACCCAGATGGTGATGGTGCACAGCTGATACCAGATGAAGATGAGCAGAAAAGAGTGAAGATCAGCTGCACCAAAGAAGATGTGGTCCAGACCCAAAGCAGAATGCAAAGAGGACCACACCAAGCTGCTAAGTACAAAAGATGTTTAGAGCCTAATGACATCTTACCAGCTCAGCACCAACAACATCAACAACTACAACAACAAGAAGCCAGGGCCTGAGGGGTCCTTGTCCGAAAGGACTAAATGAAGTTCTAAGCTTGCTGGGCTTGAAGAGTTCCTAGGGAATTAGAGAAGTTCCACGGTTGCTGGCCTTGAAGAGTTATTCGTGAACTGAAGTCCCAAGGTTGCTGGCCTTGAAGGAATCTTAGTGATTCAGGGTGCTGCCCTTCCTTAGTGGAAATCCTGCTAGTTGAAAGCAGAAGAGTGGATTAAGAGCTTGAGTCTCTAAACCACTTAAAATCCCTTGTGTCTTTTACTTTATGTCATTTACATTATGCACATTAACTGCTATAACTTCTATGTATGTTTTAACTGCTTACCACTGAACTAACTCTACGAACTATGTATGTATGATTATGAATATATCAATGAAGGGGATCTTTTACTTATTCCGCTGTGCTTGAAAAGATTCTTATGTTTGTCACATGCTAAATTATTAGCAATACAAAATAAATCAGAAAAGTATTGACATCAAAAAGGATCTATTCAACCCCCCCTTCTAGATCTATTGTGCCTACTGGGAACTAACAATTGGTATCAGAGCAGGTTCTCATGCTATATTCAAAAACTAATTGTTTTGAGTCTAATCCTAGGCACAAACATTGTTCTAAACTTAGTTTAGTAGTAAGTCACTTGTTGTATGCAGATGAGCTCACACGTTGGAAATATTGTGTATAGATAAATGTGCATTTACACCTAAAGCTGCTCAGATTGGTCCATGTCTTTGATTATCATATCAACAAGACCAATCCCTGCTCGATGTCAATCTTGTTGTCTGAAGACCAGGATAAAAAGCTCAAGAGATATCAACAAAAAAGATTCAAACATCCACCAGCCTGAAAAGATGAAAAGGCGATACATGTTAAGCAATACTTATCCAGAGAAGAAAGAAGAACTTCTCAATCATATGTTTGGTCAAACTGCAGCTGGATGTAAACCTTGTGAACTCAAGGATGTCAAAGAATTAGAGATGCTGACACTCTCTTAGCTTGTATCTTCAAGACCACGACTGATTGATGAATCAAGATCAACCTGGAGCAATCGGGTCGTCGTAAGAAAATGAGAAAACATGCACAATCAATGCCTAAACTCAGTATATCTAAGATAAATGACTGATAAGGAACTAACAACAAAAAGGTATGGTTCCTCACTAATATAGATATGAACATTATATTTGCACCTTACTTAAGAACTATAACAGTTTTCCTTCAGGTATTCATAATCTATCTAAAAAGGTGAAGAGAGAAAGTACACTGATAATGGAAACTCAAATGTCTATAAACTTTCTCTCCATCCAAGTTTTAGGTTGAAAATGATAAATTGAAAGAGACCTAAAATGGTTTTAAGAGCCTCACAGGTCGATTGAAAGTGAAGTAATCTTTGTTGATAAGTTAATGTGCTTTGTACATCCTATGGTCTAAATGTTTAATGACACATAAAGTATGATTAGATCTACAAGAAAATCTTGAAGATTCATAGAAACTGATCACCTCCATGAATCAACCAGATACTAATAGATCGTAGAGTTGATTCTCACTCTGTGAACATTTAAACCCCGTGATCATAACTCAGCAAAAGATGAAACCATCAAGGAAAAGAGTGTTTTATTAAAATGACACATTTCTCTCACACTCATCCCCATGCATCACAAAATGTATTATCTAAATAGAATATATGCATGAATATGGCTGATGGTGGTCAATATAATGATCATCCAAATATATGAGGAACATGGGTTTTAGTAAACTAACCTAGTAGGACCCATTTAACCATGGGTACCAAAAATAAAAATGTACAACCTGCAGGTACTTGATCTATCTGATCACACTAAGGAATGCTAAAGCAAAAGACTTCAATCAAGAAGAGCCAACTAGCAGAAGGCTTAAGACTGATCAGAAATAATTCTGACAAAACTCCTACATCTCAAAGCCTGTCCTTGAAGACCTGCTGAGCTAACCTAAATGAACCTTAAATGGCTGAAAACTTTTATATGAAAGCAGGCCACTCGACCAAAGATGAAAAAGGGTCTGAGATGCTCAAGCATGCAAAACATGTTCTCAAGGAAGCTCACACCAGAAGATTATCGAGCATCAAACTTTAGGAACCTGTTACGGGAGCAGAACTCCACGAGCACAAGCGGATAAGGAAGACTACATTCAGAAGTGTTAAAGAAAGGATCGTAGGATGATCAACCCTGAAGATACTCATCTCTACGATACAAGAAGATTCAATGACCTCCATCAGAAGGAGATATGCAGGGATGCTCCCTTACGTACACGAAGAAAAGGAAAACACACCTCACTGAAAAGACAACATCAATCATGGGGAGTAGTGATCTGTCAAAGATCAACAACACTGAAATAGTCTGGAGCAATGTACCAGCTAGAGTCTCAAAACTTTGTGGCTGATGAACCAAATGAAGATCCATAGTCAGTAGGAACGTCTCAAAACATACTACTGATAACCTTTCAGCCACCCAACTCAAAATCATGAAATGCCTACAATCAAACAAATAATCGTAGTGTAAAAACATGAAGACACCACGATTACAGCAAATGTAATTGTCTAAAATTGACAAAGGATCTCCTCACCAGAAAAGGTCAAAAGAGATATTAGTACAAATTACTCCTAAAAGTAAACTCATCTGGAAAGCGCCTCAGAGGCAAACTTGACCCTTAGCTCACTCTAAGAGGTTGGCCCTTCCTAAGCTACCTTATCTCAGAAGTATTGCTTAATCAAGTTCATCTCAAGGACCAAGTCAGTCAACGATCGTAGAGTAGAGGTTGAAGAGAACTCCACGATCGTAGTACAGTCTTAGCAATCGTAGAAGCAGACTCGACGACCGTAGTCCTATAAAGAGGCTACTCCTAACTTACAAGGAGTTGAAACAGGAAAATTGCTTAACCATTAAAATTATGAGGACATAAGTTTGAAGGCTGGTTGGAAAGAGGCACTGCTGAAGGAAAATGCCCAAGGCTTCATAAAGCACAACAGTGGATGAGCCATAGAGGTTCAAAATGAGAAGTAACGTCAAAACCATCCACTATAACATCCTTCAAAGAATTGATCGTTGAGCCAATAAGAAAAACTGTTGGGTAAAATCTAATTACGCACAACACGCAAGTATACGTGGTCAACAAGTAATAAAGTGATAAGTTGAGTATCGTTACCACAGAGAATTATTTAATAAAAATCATCAAGTACTAACCCATGACCAATTTAATCTTATTTAAACAAATGATTTAATAATTTAATTTAAAATAATTAAATAAACTATTACTAACTATCCCTAGAATGAAACAAGATATTGAAGACTTGAGATTACAATTTCACTTATTGTTACATTTAAATCAACACACTTCCTGTTAAGCCAAATTATTTATACTGGATTGTTAATCAAGAACACGAAAGTAAAATATGGCCATCTCTCAATGCACCACACTCATATAAAATCAAATCCACATATGATAGAATCAATTTGAACACCCTAATTAACTAACCCACTATATCTCTATGTGAATTACAATTAAAAAGGGTTTAAGTTCAAGTTCTTATTAGACTATATATGGTGTAAAGGCATATCTCTATCCTAAACACGAATCATGAATTCCATCTATGCAGAAATCACAAACACATGTTATCATGATCAGATCTAAATCTATACTTCATCTCGCGAGTTCATATAGATTATCACGGTAATTGTTAGCTAGGCAATTAATCAGTTCATTACAAATCATAATAGACAATCCAAATATAGCTAATAAGACTAACAAAGAAGCATATCAAAGTAAACTACACAATAAGATCCATAGTAATCTCAAAATAGAGTTTAATTCATAAATGAACTAGAATCCATCATCCACAATTGACTAAGCATTAAAAGATACAAATAAATAAGAAAAGAAATTAGAATTGAGATAAACAAATCTACATTCTCTTGCTTCCAATTTGATTCTCCAATGATAATCAATAGCTTCAATCTTCAATTCTAATCTAATCTAGGGCTCCTAATCTAAGAAAGAAAGTATAGAATTAGATAATAGAAATCTATCCCAAGAGGGATTTTATAAAGTCTTAAAATTAGCCTCCCAATCCAAGTTAAACTCAAGTATTTAGAATTCTAATGGACATCCTAGCAAGTTAGGCAACTAAGAATCCTATTCTAGCTCAATTTGGACACCAAATAACCCATTTTCACTCCTTTCCCTCGCCGCTTTAAGCTTTTCAAAGACCGACCCTAGACCTTCTGGCGCAATTCAAGGCGCTCTGTGGTCAGAAACTCTGGTGTCCTAGCGCGCTCAGTGCTAGGCGTAGCGCAGTCAGGGCCACTCTATTTTCTGCTGCGACGTCCTTTGGTAAAACAGGCATAACTTTTGATCCGATTGGAGTTACAGGGCCTGCCACCTATCAAATCGAAGATATCGACGAGATCTATAACTTTCATACTTTGAGCTTTGATAAATTCGAATTCTATAAAGGCGTAAATCGGGCTTGAAGTAGATGTTATGTAATTGGCAAGTATGACAACTCTTAGCTTTGATCTTCGTTGATAAAAAGGCCATAACTCTTGCATCCGAACTCCAATTGGGATGATTCAAGATGTTCCGGAAAGCTAAGAAGTAGAGCTACCATAAAATCCAAGTTCCAAGCCAAGAACATGCATCCAACTTGGTGTTAAAAGTCCTTCAATATTCCCTTCTTGAATTTGCTTGCGTATTTTAGTCCAAAAGATGTCCGAATTGCTTTTCCTTGCTTCTTCATGCCAATGTCATGTCATAGCCTACAAAATAACATAAAATGTATGAAAAGTAACTAAAAACATGAATATAAGCAACTAATTCAAATATGAATCTTTGGATAAGTAGGTATAAGACCTACTTATCAAATACCCCCAAACTTAAACATTTGCTTGTCCTCAAGCAAAAACACGAATTAGACAGATTCATCCTCTAGCAATGATCTACCCAATCAATGAATCAATATGAATTCGATCAATGGCCTCAAAGGTTACAACAAATTATAACCCATGGAAAATTTCAAAACAATGTCATGTCTAAAATTTCAACAACTTTCATTAGATTCACATTTACTCTTGATCCTTTAAGTCCGTGTGTGCATCCATATGTTCAATCCAGTCATGATTTAGATTAAATCAACCAATACTCATAAAAGATTTTCAAAAACGACTTTCAAAACTTCTTATCACACCAATCACCGCTAATATAGGCATAACACAAATTTTTCTTGAGGATCAGCTGGATATTTAAAATTTTAAGCACGTACGAACACTTCCCAAGTATTTCAAACTTACATATTTTCTTTTATCTATTTAGTGAGTGCGTTTTACGCTCCATCTCACTTTCCACTTTTCATCGAACGAGTGCGTTTTACGCTCCATCTTGCTTTCCACTCTTCATCGAACGAGTGCGTTTTACGTTCCATCTCGTCCCACCACAAAATTCAATTATTCAACTCGGGAAGGTTCTAATAATTTTTTTTTCATAAATACCCCAAGATTTCCCCCAAACTTATGTGAGTGCCTAATTTTTACTTCGAATGATGCTCAAATAAGATATCTCAAGTTGCAATGGTATCTTTCATAAGAAATTAGCCAAAAAAATTTTCAATCCCAACTGGCTAAACAAATGGATATGTGTAAAAATTTTCAAAAATTTCGCAAGTAATGTGAAACCCAACTAACTAGTTAAAATATAGACTAAGCGTGCTCATCAATTCTCCAAGAGTTAACAATATCAACCACCCACTTATCATCGGCCAAAATCAAATTCCATCAAAACGTTGCCCAGGTAAATACTAAACATGATAAATACCCCCAAACTTAAAACAGACATTGTCCTCAATGGCTAAGATAGGAAAAATTAAAAGAGAGGACTTCCTTGACATATAGCAACTTATCTCCTTGTCTGTGAAGTTTGAAGAATAGGTTAAGCACATTGGAATGAATCGGGCATCACACTTGAGTTTGACTTGCATAACCTTTCTATAATCTTTTGGTTGTCCATTGAACCTCCAATACCTGCAATGAAAAGAGACAACATGGTTTAGAATAACACTTTGGATTGGTAAGAGAACTTAATAAGAAAATTAATTCTTATCTACTAAATAAACTAGTAAAGAAAATAAATAGAAAAATTCTTGGGTTACCACCCAGTTAGCGCTTGAATTATAGTCTTTCAGCCTGACTTTTTCTGGTCAATGCTATCCAATTCCTCTTCGATAATTGAGGAACCCTCCATCCATCGGAAATAATGTAGCTTTTGGTAGGTTCCCAATTGTGATAGCCATTGCTTTAAAGTCACCTAGCATGCTCTGATTTGGTATGATCTCAATCAAGAATGTCCCCCATCTAGGTGTTTTCTCCATTGTGTATGTGATCACTTTGGGGAATGGAAGCTTGTCACACACAATGGGCTCTCCATCTATCCTCTCTTTCTCGTCCCACCATGGCTTCAAAATTGTACTCGCTCTTTTGTCATCAAGAGCTTCGCCGACAACATGACTACCAAGTGGGCATGATTTTGTAAATCTGACTGACTCGTTGATCTTTAGTGGAGACCCATTTAGATCTTCGTGGACCTCTATTTCATTGTCCCCAATTGTCTCCACACTTCCTATATCTTGTGGCTCATCCAGTCGTAGATTCGGCTCGGGTTCTCCATCAATTTCGGAATCCATGTCATAAAGCCAAGTGTTTGGAGGAAGGTTGTTTACGGCGTTGGTCATTTGCTCTATCTGATCCGCAAGATTTTGACTTGTCCTCTCTTAATTACTCATCTTCTCCTCAGCTACTATGAACTTGGACAATAATTCCACCAGCCTTGAATTTTCTGTTTCTGTCTCGGAAGCCATGTATTGAGGACCATTGGTTGAGGTAGTGACGAATTGTTCCATTCGATTATTAAAATTTTGGGTTGATAACTCCTGACTCATTATCATCTCTTCTTTTTCTGCTTTAATCCTTAACATGGATTCCTTGAAATCTGAATTGTCTTCTTGTTGCATTGGAGGTGGATTTGAGAAATTTGAATGATATGTTTGATTTGGAGCGTAGTATTGGTCTTCATAAGTATAGCTCCATGATGAATCCGGGTGATACCCCCAAACTTGATTATAATTAGCATATATATAATCGTTGAGGTATTCACCACCGTACTGTACCGGTCCAAGATTGATGGTGCATTGATTACTCGGGTGATTGCCAGCACAATAGTCCCACATAACTGCCATCCTTCGACTCCTTTGGGCTGCAAAAACATCCAACTTCCTCGAAAGTTCTTCAATCTGTGCTGATATTGCGGAAAATGCATTAAGTCCATCAATCCCCGTTTCCCTTGGTTGAATCATGTTCGTGTATGGCCATTGATACGCAAAGTCATCCATGATACCTGAAAAGAGAGAAATATAGTAAGAGAATTAAAATTAAAAATAAAAATATTTAAATTAAGACTAATTTGATTGAAATTAATATTGGTAAAAAATATTAAACTAATTCCCCGGCAACGGCGCCAAAAACTTGTTGTGTAAAATCTAATTACGCACAACACGCAAGTATACGTGGTCAACAAGTAATAAAGTGATAAGTTGAGTATCGTTCCCACAGAGAATTATTTATTAAAAATCACCAAGTACTAACCCATGACCAATTTAATCTTATTTAAACAAATGATTTAATAATTTAATTTAAAATAATTAAATAAACTATTACTAACTATCCCTAGAATGAAACAAGATATTGAAGACTTGAGATTACAATTTCACTTATTGTTACATTTAAATCAACACACTTCCTGTTAAGCCAAATTATTTATACTGGATTGTTAATCAAGAACACGAAAGTAAAATATGGCCATCTCTCAATGCACCACACTCATATAAAATCAAATCCACAGATGATAGAATTAATTTGAACACCCTAATTAACTAACCCACTATATCTATATGTGAATTATAATTAAAAAGGGTTTAAGTTCAAGTTCTTATTAGACTACATATGGCGTAAAGGCATATCTCTATCCTAAACACGAATCATGAATTCCATCTATGCAGAAATCACAAACACATGCTATCATGATCAGATCTAAATCTATACTTCATCTCGCGAGTTCATATAGATTATCACGGTAATTGTTAGCTAGGCAATTAAGCAGTTCATTACAAATCATAATAGACAATCCAAATATAGCTAATAAGACTAACAAAGAAACATATCAAAGTAAACTACAGAATAAGATCCATAGTAATCTCAAAATAGAGTTTAATTCATAAATGAACTAGAATCCATCATCCACAATTAACTAAGCATTAAAAGATACAAATAAATAAGAAAAGAAAATAGAATTGAGATAAACAAATCTGCATTCTCTTGCTTCCAATTTGATTCTCCAATGATAATCAATAGCTTCAATCTTCAATTCTAATCTAATCTAGGGCTCCTAATCTAAGAAAGAAAGTATAGAATTAGATAATAGAAATATATCCCAAGAGGGATTTTATAAGTTCTTAGAATTAGCCTCCCAATCCAAGTTAAACTCAAGTATTTAGAATTCTAATGGACATCCTAGCAAGTTAGGCAACTAAGTATCCTATTCTAGCTCAATTTGGACACCAAATAACCCATTTTCACTCCTTTCCCGCCGCCTAGCACACTCAGTAGCAATGACCCTAGACCTTCACGGCGCGATCAGCGCTCTGAGGTCGAAACTCGGTGTCCTAGCGTGTTTCGGTACATTAGGCGTAGCGCAGTCAGCGCCACTCTATTTTCTGCTGCGACGTCCTTTGGAAAAACAGGCATAACGTTTGATCCACTTGGAGTTACGGGGCCTGCCACCTATCAAATCGAAGATATCGACGAGATCTATAACTTTCATTCTTTGAGATTTGACAAATTCGAATTAGATAAAGGCGGAATTCGGGCTTGAAGTAGATGCTATGTAATTGGCAAGTATGACAACTCTTAGCTTTGATCTTCGTTGATAAAAAGGCCATAACTCTTGCATCCGAACTCCGATTGGGATGATTCAAGATGTTCCGGAAAGCTAAGAAGTAGAGCTATCATAAAATCCAAGTTCCAAGCCAAGAACATGCATCCAACTTGGTGTTAAAAGTCCTTCAATATTCCCTTCTTGCATTTGCTTGCTTATTTTAGTCCAAAAGATGTCCGAATTGCTTTTCCTTGCTTCTTCATGCCAATGTCATGTCATAGCCTACAAAATAACATAAAATGTATGAAAAGTAACTAAGAACATGAATATAAGCAACTAATTCATGTAACAGATACCGGATAAGTAGGTATAAAACATACTTATCAAATACCCTCAAACTTAAACATTTGCTTGTCCTCAAGCAAAAACACGAATTAGACAGATTCATCCTCTAGAAACGATCCACCCAAACAATGAATCAATATGAATTCGATCAATGGCCTCAAAGGTTACAACAAATTATAACCCATGGAAAATTTCAAAACAATGTCATGTCTAAAATTTCAACAACTTTCGTTAGATTCACATTTACTCTTGATCCTTTAAGTGCGTGTGTGCATCCATATGTTCAATCCAGTCATGATTTAGATTAAATCAACCAATACTCATAAAATATTTTTAAAAACGACTTTCAAAACTTCTTATCACATCAATCACCGCTAATATAGACATAACACAAATTTTTCTTGAGGATCAACTAGATATTTAAAATTTTAAGCACGTAAGAACCCTTCCCAAGTATTTCAAACATACATATTTTCTTTTTTCTATTTAGTGAGTGCGTTTTACGCTCCATCTCACTTTCCACTTTTCATCGAACGAGTGCGTTTTACGCTCCATCTTGCTTTCCACTTTTCATCGAACGAGTGCGTTTTACGTTCCATCTCGTCCCACCACAAGATTCAATTATTCAACTCGGGAAGGTTCCAATAATTTTTTTTTTCATAAATACCCCAAGATTTCCCCCAAACTTATGTGAGTGCCTAATTTTTACTTCGAATGATGCTCAAATAAGATATCTCAAGTTGCAATGGTATCTTTCATAAGAAATTAGCAAAAAAAAAATTCAATCCCAACTGGCTAAACAAATGGATATGTGTAAAAAATTTCAAAAATTTCGCAACTAATGTGAAACCCAACTAACTAGTTAAAATATAGACTAAGCAATGCTCATCAATTCTCCAAGAGTTAACAATATCAACCACCCATTTATCATCGGCCAAAATCAAATTCCATCAAAACATTGCCCAAGTAAATACTAAACATGATAAATACCCCCAAACTTAAAATAGACATTGTCCTCAATGGCTAAGATAGGAAAAATTAAAAGAGAGGACTTCCCTGACATATAGCAACTTATCTCCTTGTCTGTGAAGTTTGAAGAATAGGTTAAGCACATTGGAATGAATCGGGCATCACACTTGAGTTTGACTTGCATAACCTTTCTATAATCTTTTGGTTGTCCATTGAACCTCCAATACCTGCAATGAAAAGAGACAACATGGATTAGAATAACACTTTGGATTGGTAAGAGAACTTAATAAGAAAATTAATTCTTATCTACTAAATAAACTAGTAAAGCAAATAAATAGAAAAATTCTTGGGTTACCTCCCAGTTAGCGCTTGAATTATAGTCTTTCAGCCTAACTTTTTCTGGTTAATGCTATCCAATTCCTCTTCAATAATTGAGGAACCCTCCATCCATCGGAAATAATGTAGCTTTTGGTAGGTTACCAATTGTGATAGCCATTGCTTTAAAGTCACCTAGCATGCTCTGATTTGGTATGATCTCAATCAAGAACGTCCCCCATCTAGGTGTTTTCTCCATTGTGTATGTGATCACTTTGGGGAATGGAAGCTTGTCACACACAATGGGCTCTCCATCTATCCTCTCTTTCTCGTCCCACCATGGCTTCAAAATTGTACTCGCTCTTTTGTCATCAAGAGCTTCGCCGACAACATGACTACCAAGTGGGCATGATTTTGCAAATCTGACTGACTCGTTGATCTTTAGTGGAGACCCATTTAGATCTTCGTGGACCTTTATTTCATTATCCCCAATTGTCTCCACACTTCCTATATCTTGTGGCTCATCCAGTCGTAGATTCGGCTCGGGTTCTCCATCAATTTCGGAATCCATGTCATAAAGCCAAGTGTTTGGAGGAAGGTTGTTTACGGCGTTGGTCATTTGCTCTATCTGATCCGCAATATTTTGACTTGACCTCTCTTGATTACTCATTTTCTCCTTAGCTACTATGAACTTGGACAATAATTCTCCCAGCCTTGTATTCTCTGTTTCTGTCTCGGAAGCCATTATTGAGGACCATTGGTTGAGGTAGTGATGAGTTGTTCCATTCGATTATTAAAATTTTGGGTTGATAAATCCTGACTCATTATCTTCTCTTCTTTTTCAGCTATAATCCTTAACATGAATTCCTTGAAATCTGAATTGTCTTCTTGTTGCATTGGAGGTGGATTTGAGAAATTTGATGGATATGTTGGATTTGGAGCGTAGTATTGGTCTTCATAAGTATAGCTCCATGACGAATCTGGGTGATACCCTCAAACTTGATGATAATTAACATATGTATAATCGTTGAGGTATTCACCACCGTACTATACCGGCCCAAGATTGATGGTGCATTGATTACTCGGGTGATTGCCAGCACAATAGTCACACATAACTTCCATCCTTCGACTCCTTTGGGCTGCAAAAACGTCCAACTTCCTCGAAAGTTCTTCAATCATCTTGATATTATGGAAAATGCATTAAGTCCATCAATCCCGTTTCCCTTGGTTGAGTCATGTTCGTGTATGGCCATTGATACGCAAAGTCATCCATGGTACCTGAAAAGAGAGAAATATAGTAAGAGAATTAAAATTAAAAATAAAAATATTTAAATTAAGACTAATTTGATTAAAATTAATATTGGTAAGAAATATTAAACTAATTCCCCGGCAACGGCGCCAAAAACTTGTTGGGTAAAATCTAATTACGCATAACACGCAAGTATACGTGGTCAACAAGTAATAAAGTGATAAGTTGAGTATCGTTCCCACAGAGAATTATTTATTAAAAATCACCAAGTACTAACCCATGACCAATTTAATCTTATTTAAACAAATGATTTAATAATTTAATTTAAAATAATTAAATAAACTATTACTAACTATCCCTAGAATGAAACAAGATATTGAAGACTTGAGATTACAATTTCACTTATTGTTATATTTAAATCAACACACTTCCTGTTAAGCCAAATTATTTATACTGGATTGTTAATCAAGAACATGAAAGTAAAATATGGCCATCTCTCAATGCACCACACTCATATCAAATCAAATCCATAGATGATAGAATCAATTTGAACACCCTAATTAACTAACCCACTATATCTATATGTGAATTATAATTAAAAAGGGTTTAAGTTCAAGTTCTTATTAGACTACATATGGCGTAAAGGCATATCTCTATCCTAAACACGAATCATGAATTCCATCTATGCAGAAATCACAAACACATGCTATCATGATCAGATCTAAATCTATACTTCATCTCGCGAGTTCATATAGATTATCACGGTAATTGTTAGCTAGGCAATTAAGCAGTTCATTACAAATCATAATAGACAATCCAAATATAGCTAATAAGACTAACAAAGAAGCATATCAAAGTAAACTACACAATAAGATCTATAGTAATCTCAAAATAAAGTTTAATTCATAAATGAACTATAATCCATCATCCACAATTGACTAAGCATTAAAAGATACAAATAAATAAGAAAAGAAATTAGAATTGAGATAAACAAATCTGCAATCTCTTGCTTCCAATTTGATTCTCCAATGATAATCAATAGCTTCAATCTTCAATTCTAATCTAATCTAGGGCTCCTAATCTAAGAAAGAAAGTATAGAATTAGATAATAGAAATCTATCCCAAGAGGAATTTTATAAAGTCTTAGAATTAGCCTCCTAATCCAAGTTAAACTCAAGTATTTAGAATTCTAATGGACATCCTAGCAAGTTAGGCAACTAAGAATCATATTCTAGCTCAATTTGGACACCAAATAACCCATTTTCACTCCTTTCCCGCCGCCTAGCGCACTCAGCACCGACCCTAGACCTTCTTGCAAGTGCAAATTCAAGGCGCTCTGTGGTCGAAACTCTGTGTCCTAGCACGCTCGGCCATTAGCTAAAGCGCGCGCGCCGCCACTCTTTCCTCTTTGCGACATCCTTTGGTAAAACAGGCATAACATTTAATTCGCTTGGAGTTACGGGGCCTTCCACCTATCAAATCGAAGATATCGACGAGATCTATAACTTTCATTCTTTGAGCTTTGACAAATTCGAATTCGATAAAGTTGAAAATCGGGCTTGAAGTAGATGCTATGTAATTGGCAAGTATGACAACTCTTAGCTTTGATCTTCGTTGATAAAAAGGCCATAACTCTTGCATCCGAACTCCGATTGGGATGATTCAAGATGTTCCAGAAAGCTAAGAAGTAGAGCTACCATAAAATCCAAGTTCTAAGCCAAGAACATGCATCCAACTTAGTGTTAAAAGTCCTTCAATATTCCCTTCTTGCATTTGCTTGCGTATTTTAGTCCAAAAGATGTCCAAATTGTTTTTCCTTGCTTCTTCATGCCAATGTCATGTCATAGCCTACAAAATAACATAAAATGTATGAAAATTAACTAAGAGCATGAATATAAGCAACTAATTCAAGTAACAGATACCGGATAAGTAGGTATAAAACCTACTTATCAAAAACGTAGAGTCAATAGTTGTCCTATCATGCTACTCTACGAACTAAAGAGGTCAAAGGTCAATCCACGTCAATCAAACGTCCACTTTTCTGAAAGAGACAGCTAACTGACAAGTTACTAGGGAGTTACAACTCATTATTGGGCATCGTGCAACCAATAACTAGTTGACACGTCATAGTGTATGCAGTGTAAGAAGGAACTGCCATAAAGATAAATTCAAAATCTGCAAACAATAACCAGAACTCATTGAACCTCTCTCCTCCTCCCTTTTTCAAACCCTAGAATCCTCTTCAAAGCCAAACCAATCAAACTTCCAGAGCCCAAAACACACTCAGCTAAATCTCTCCGAACCACATACCATATACCTTGAACTCCTAAAATGGCAGAATGGAAAGTTATAACGGGTATTCAACTCAACTTTACAAAGTTTGAAGAATCAGAGATAAAGTTTAAAGACATACTTGAACTTGTAAAGGAAGCTGGGTTCTCTGAGTGCCTGGAGGCCAACACTCCAGTTTATACAGAACTAGTAAAGCAGTTCTACTCAAATGCTTCAACGAACTCTGGACTTCTGACTACTAAGGTGAAAGGATCTAGTCTGAAGATAAGAGCATCAGACATCAATCAATGTCTAGGGTTTCCAAATACAGGTCTGATAAATCTGGATGAAGTCGACATTGAAGAAGGCAAGAGGCTTATGCGATATCAAAGAAACCCTAGACTGAAGGATATGAAGAAGAAGGAATTTCCTAAGGAATTTGAATTCCTCGCTAAGATAGTGGGAAAATGCATATTGTGCAAAGATATCGCACTACGACCTTAATGCTTTCGACCGGTGAGTTGAAAATTATGTCTTCCATAGTTAAGAAGAAGCAAATCGCGTTGGAGTTATCCCTTTCGATCAATCTCCAGTGGATAGAAAAAGCTGAGTTGAAGAAATCCACAGACAAACCACTTACAAAAGTGTTCCATGGAAGACTGTTAAGCATAATAATGAAGCAGAAGTTAGGGAACAAGATCAAGGATAATGAGGGAGAACCTCTGAATGTGCACAAAATAATGTCTCCACAACTTTGTTTGTGAATTGGAAGAAGAACCTAAAAAAAAAATAGGAGGTCGACAACTGGAAGCGGCGTGAAGAAATCATCTGCTGCAAAGAAGAGGAAGGCAAAGGAGGTAGAAAACTCGAGTCGATAACTCTCAGACCAACAAAAAACCACACCGACCGGAAGGAAATCCAAAGGTGTGGGGAAAACTGAGGCTCCGCCAAGAAGTTTCTCAATTGACAATTTGGAAGAAGAGGAAGAAAAGGACTCAACTGCAAAAATAACAAAGAGAAGAAGTAACAGATTACTTCAAAGGCCACACAAAAAGAAAGCAAAGGTGATGAACAGGCCATCCCCAGTTCCCCAAGAAAGCCTATCTTCAAAAGACGAGAACGTAGAGACAGCGAAAGAGGAGGAAACTGAAAGCCCCAACAATGTGTCTCCAAAGAACGAATCCAGCAATAAAACCGAGGCAATATTCATAGAAGAAAATGCAGAATCTAACAATGAAGAAAAGCTACAAAATGACCCATCTAAATCTCCAAGTGCAAATGTTCAAATAAACTCTCATTATGAATCAAAAGATGATGAGATCAAAAAGGAAATACATGCCCATATTGTTGCTAAACATCAAGCTAGCATGTTTAGTGATATAAATGAAGATGATTCTGAAGAAGAAGGACATGCCCTCATCAATGATGAAAATCAAGAAAGTCTGCCCGATGATCCAAAGGCTTCAGAGTCTGAAAAGGAAGAAGAGTCTGACTCTCCTATAGCTGAACCTCCAGGAAGAAGGAGGAGCCACCGATTGATAGCTCAATTTGCTTCCAAAAGGAGAAGTGATCACTCTAATGCAGTCATTGAATTAAGTGATGATGAAACTGAATCTGATAAAGAAAATGATGAAGATACAATTAGTGATGAATCCAAGGAAGATACTGCTGAAGAAGGTTTTGAAATTGAAATTCATCAAGAAGACTTCACTGAAGAATTTGATTCTGGATCAAAGAGGGAAGAAATAGGGAAAGAGTCTGATTCTGCACTTCAGGAATCAGAGGAACAAGAATATTACCCTATTCTCTCTCCAGTTAGAATTATCAGAAGAATTATAGTGGAAGGCTTTGATGAGCCACAAGTCGAACCAGCTGCAAGATGGATAAGTCATGGAAATGAACAACTTCGAGTTGTAAGGATGACTACATATGAAGTACTTCATAATTGGAAAAATATGGAGTTAGATTGCACAACAATATTGTACAACTCTGAAGATCCTCTGATGAGATGGTTCTTCCCATGGATGTCATGGTTAAAGGCTCATACTAATAAGGATGAGAGCTATTTCAGCTGGTGTTACTCTCAATTTCCAAATCTAGAGCTGGTGTCACAAAACTTCCCAAGAGTAAAAAGAAGTTTGCAACCATGATGATCAATGACAAGCCTCACACAAGATCTACAGACAAGCTAGAAATCACTATATTCCCTATGATCATAGAATTGACACTGAAGGCAGAAGGACTATGGCCAAAGGAATAATCGTAGAGTCTGTTTACTCTACCATTGATGATGTTCAAATCCAAATTGAGAAGTCTCCATCTGCCCAAGCTCAGATATCTAACATCCCTTCATCTTTCAATATCTGTTGGTACTCAACTATTTCTCAGATTGTCAACACTTTCCATAATCTATCCAAGGATGAAAATCATAGAGTCCAAGCAAGTGTTCAACAAGAAGCTGCCAGATCAGATGACCAAAATCCTGTGGAGCAGGAGCTGTTGAGGAATTTCACAAAATTTGGTGAGAAGATATTTCTAATGAATGAAGAGTCAAAGAAGTTAACAACAACATAAGATAGACTCCAAGAAACTATGGCTGATATATCTCTCAAAATCAAAGAGAGAGATCACATCTATCTGAAAGCCATACATGATCAGAAAGCTTCAGCTCTATGAGCACAAGAGGCAAATGAAGAGAAACTCAAAATCCTCTCTGACAAGATTGATAACATGAATCAATCTTTTTCTATGCAACTTGAGCTAAGTCAACAAGAAATCAAGAATGAAGTTGGAAACTCCTCCTACATGATGGAGCATCTTATGTTCAACATGGAACAGCTCTCTCAACTGATTAATAACAAAAAGGGGGAGAAAGAGAGGCATAGAAAGAGGCAGCCAAGAAAGGGAAAGAAGAGCATGAGCAAACAAGAAAGGAATATAAAGAAGAAGAAAGCATAGCAAGAAGATAGTTCATCATCTAAGGGGGAGCTAAAGGATGGTGAGCACGGATTTGCAAAAGGCGAGGGGGGAGCAGGAAGAAGAAGAAGAGCATACATCTGCAGAGGAGCAAACAAAAGAAATGAAGTTAACATCCCAAGGTGAACAGGTGCAAGAAGATCAAACAGATAATAACTGATCAACAGACATCCTGGAAGCATACATGGAACCAAAGAGGTACATCTCTAACTAGTTAGGTATGTTCTGGATCCAGGATATATAAAATGTCAGTGTATATCAGTGTATTAAATTTCACAACATTATAAATGACATTCTTGATTATCTGTTTTAGAAATACAGCTGCTCACTGTATATAAGATTCATTCATAACATACATATGCACTTATTGTTTTTGTCATAATCAAATAGGGGGAGATTGTCAGGAATAAGCATGTGAATGATATTCCTATTTACATATGATTTGATTATGATATATATATATATATATATATATGAATGAATATGCAAGTATGCTTGCATTAACAAAAGCTATAAAGTCCTTTGATAGAAAATAGAAACATATGTACAAGGACTTAGAATGAATTGATCAAATGTGTTGATCCTACATAAGCAAAACAGCTTTGTAAAGTCCTTAAAAAGAAATGATGTACAAGGGTTCTAAATATAGAAAGATCAAGCATGTTAGGTTGATCTTATGATGCAATAGATAGGCTCATGCGATCGAAAGAGATCTTGCTTGCACAGAAATCGTAGTCCGCCGGGAGAGTCAAGGAAAACTCGAGGAGCTATCGAGGCGAGAATCGTGATCCGCAAGATAGTTGATCTCGGAGTTCGTAGACTTCCAGGAGAGACGAGGAAGGATCGTAGTGTGTCAAGGAGAACTTCCTCAAGGCCGTAGTCTGCTGAGGAAGTCATGTTCAGAATCGTAGAGACAACCTGCCTACGAGCCGACCAAGTATCTGCCAAAGCTAAGTCAAGAATCGTAGACAACACTCAGAGTCATAGAGTCTAATAATCATACCAAAGGCATAGATCAAAGTCGAGCAAGATCAGATGAAGATAACAAGCACAACGACAGAAATCGTAGAGTGTCAAGATCTGATCTCGGAGTCATAGTGTCTGCACGACAAACAAATTTGAATCGTAGAGTGCAGAACTAAGACCTCAACAGATGTGCTCATAATGCCAAGGCGTAATCGTAGAAGCAAACACGATTCTCAGCGAATAAGCACTCCCAGAATATCCAAAGGAATGAAGCCTTTGGTTGGTAATCGCATAGATCGTCCCAGGAAGGAAACCAGAGAGCACTCAACGAATGGCATGCAAGCTAACAGAAGATCTAAGCACCAACCCAATCAGCATCAAGATTGAGTTGTGAAGCCATTCGAGATGAAGTCTTCCGCAAGGAGATCAGAAGAAGACTTCTATAAGCGACTAAGAAAAGTCGATAAAGTGCGATGGTATCAAGCGGATGCATGAAGACAACGATCTTGGAAGTTACCAGGATCGTAATGATTGCCAAACAAAGAAAGAACTGATGGAGTGCATACAGAGATACTGGACAACTTTTAAAAAATAAGGCTAAAGTGATTAAGTATTGGGTCAATCCATTGATGATAAGTGAACGGGAGATAACAAGGAGAAAGCGAGCTGGACACGCCACAAATCTTAAGTGTCTTGTTATTTAGAAGGGGCCAGAGCAAGAAGTCAAGCCATCAATATCTAAGAGCTGCTGAGGCAAACAGAAGTGTTGAAGCACTACACAAGAGAAGGAAGAGGTGTTCTACAATAAAGATCAAATCAACACTCTTCAAGATCGTAGTGTCATCTTAGTGACAAATCAACACTCTTCAAGGAATCTTAGTGATTCAGGGTGCTGCCCTTCCTTAGTGGAAATCCTGCTAGTTGAAAACAGAAGAGTGGATTAGGAGTTTGAGTCTCTAAACCACTTAAAACCCCTTGTGTCTTTTACTTTATGTCATTTATATTATGCACATTAACTACTATAACTGCTTTGTATGTTATAACTGCTTACCACTGAACTAACTCTACAAACAATGTTTGTATGATTATGAATACATCAATGAAGGGGACCTTTTACTTATTCCGCTGTGCTTGAAAAGATTCTTATGTTTGTCACATGCTAAATTATTAGCAATACAAAATAAATCAGAAAAGTATTGACATCAAAAAGGATCTATTCAACCCCCCCCCCCCCCCCTTCTAGATCTATTGTGCTTACTGGGAACTAATAACAAATAATCCAATTTTCTCTATCGTCACATAATCTGAATTATACGTGAACGATTACAAGCATCTCAAGATCGACATAAGAAATACGCGTATCCACATCATCAATAAAGAAACTTTAGCATAGGAAGCCATTTATTCTTGATAGTGTCCCCTTGGAAGGGCAAAATACGTTTTGGCAAGAAAGGAAAATTGAGTATGAGATTCATTGGACCATTCAAAATTTTGAGGAAGATAGTTGAAGTTGATTATGAGATAGCACTACCTCCTGATTTAAATCATATTCATAATGTGTTTCATGTGTCCGTTTTACGACCATATAAACTCGATTATAAACACGTTATGAGCCGATCCAAATCAAAGAAGATCTTTCTTACGTAGAAGAACCTGTGCAGATCATCGACCGTAAAGAGCAAGTACTGAGAAATAAAGTGATAACATCGATCGGTCAAAGTGATTTGGAGGAATCAGAATGTTAAAGAGGCTACATAGGAGCTCGAAGAAAAAATGCGAGAGAACTATCCCCAACTATTTACTTAACTTGTACTTTAATTTCGAGGACGAAATTCTTATTAGTGGGAGTGAGTCTGAAATCCCAAAAATTTAAATAAGACTCGGTTATGTAAATGCAGTATTATTAATAAAATCTCTCTGTTCTACAAGTGTTTTGTGTTATTATATACTCTACTAAACAATAAAGTCAAATAATTTTTTGTCCAAAATTTGACGTGTTTGACACGTTGTGCTTAAAATTTTTCTTTCGAAAATGGACTTTTCAGTATATGTATTTTAACAAGCTGCTTTGTCGTGCTTATACTAACAAAACACTTTGTCGTGCTTGTTAGGATTTGTGAAAAATATAAGTTAGGAACCCTAACCCTAGATTTATAAACCCTAACCCTAATTTATAAACCCTAACCCTAATTGGTTAGACTAAACCCTAATTAGGTTATCCTAAACCCTAACCATGATTATTAAACTTCAATTAGGTGTTAATAAACATCATTAAGCAACCCTAATCATAAAAACCAAAACCCTAATCAAGATTAAAGAGGATTAGGGCATAATTAAGCTACTAATTAGGATGAACTAGCTCACAAATAGGTTACTACTCACCACATCAAGTCCCAAGATAGCACATGACATGGTTGCAACTCCCAAGAAGCACAAGTATCAACCATAAGATCTTTGTAGTGGGAAGAAGGTGAAATAATGACTAGAAACCCTAGCTTGGCAATTCTATAAATAGCATCCTTAGATCAGTGCAAACCCACGAAATTTCTAAGCCTAAATACTCATATATCATACCTAAACAAGCCTTGGTGATAGCAAGAACAGAAACAAAAGTCAGAAATCAAAATTAAGCAAGAAAAGGTGTAAACCCTAATTTAAACCTAGACCTTTGATGCTATGCTTAATTTGTAGTTTATGTGACAACCCAAGAATTTATAGGATTTATAAAATCTTAATTGATTAAATAAAGGTTAGATAATAAGACCTAGACAGGAAATAAGTTATGGATTTCAAATATTTGTGAAGGATTTGTATGAATTACAAGCTGTAAGTGAATATCTGATAGCGAGGTATAGGGTTTTGTGTATGTAATTATATGTGTATATGTGTATGTGATTAAGGGTCAAGTATTAAGAAGATTAAGCTATAACATTGGCAACCCTAATGATATATTAAGAACTTCTATGTTCAGTTAGTAAATCCTAACGATTGGTTAGAAACCCTAATTCCAGCTCTAGAAACCCTAATTTCAGTTCCGAGAATCCTAAACCCTAATCGGGAAATTCAAAACCCTAATTGGGAGCTCAAATGCTAAGTATAAAGACTTAAGGATTAAAAGATATGGGATATATGTGAAAAGACCAAATTACCCTTCAAATTGTAGGGAAAATGACCAAAATACCCTTAGTAGCTGCGAAATGACTAAAATTCCCTTTTACTTAATGTTTAGGTAAAAGATTTGCCAAATCTTGGTGAGTCACCAAGCCAAGTTTATCCCATGTGTTTAAATTCTTACCAAATCAGATTTCTTGCCACCTTGCAACCACTACATACATTGAATCAAAAGATTAAACTTAAAAGTTTAGAAAATGTCTTTACTTTATTTTCTAACCTAGCCAAGCCTTTTCTCTCTCTAACATCCAAAATTTTGGAGAGAAAGTAAGTGTTATGTTGAGCCAAGAACAACTCTTAGCTTGCCAAGAATAGATTCAAAGATCAGAAATCAAAGATTGAGCATTAAAGGTATAAAACCCTAGCTCTATCTAAATCTTTAAGATTTAAGTTAATGATGTGATTTGTTGTTTAGATATGTGTTATAAGGGGTTATTTAGTAATCTATGATGTTATATCATAGATCCATAACATCTAAATGTAAGAAAATAGAAGTTTTTCAAAACATTCATGAACCCTAATTTTGTGGTCTGATAGCCTAATGTCAGGGCCTATAGATCTCAACCTGTTAGATGTTAGGTTGTATAAGTGTATTCTTCATGTTCTATGCCAGGAGGAGAGTAGACTGGAAGTGGAATCAAGTGCATACCATGTCTAGATCTCAAGTTATTGATGGTCAAACATGGTTGACCAAGCACAAGTTCTGGAAATCTGGGCAACCCAGAAACCCAGAACTGTCTGACAACCACTTTGTAGGCCTTAGATCTTGCTATTGTTAAGTAGTTAGGCCATGAAAGTGTATAGGTTTTATAGACGAATATATAGACTACACAACTATTCCAATAGAACACCTATATCATGACCAGAATCAATGATAATGATGGTCAAAGTAGGGTTGACCAACTGCGTGGGAAAATTTTTGGAAAAACCCAGAATTCATGAAGAACAGCTTCTGACATCAGTTTGACTGGCCTAGATCTTTCAGTTGTGTTGTTGTTAAGCTATAAAAGTGTATTACTTTTGTACCTTGACATACATACTACATAGTCGTGGCACTTAAACACACTAAGAAAGCCGATGAATCAAATATATTAAGATCCAAAGTAAGACCCTTGCACTGTTTTCATTTTTTGGGTAACCCAGAAAATGAAGAACACCTCTGACAACCACTTTGATGGCTTATAACTTACTGTTGTGATGTAGTTTGGCCATGAAACCTGTTTGTGCTTGTAGTATTACATCAATACTACATAGCTATTACATATACATGCCTAGAAACATTAAGATCAAATATTTAGAGATGGTCAAACTAGGCTGTAAGACCCCAACTTATTATAAATAAAATTAAATTTTCTCTATTCATTATTCTAAATTAATAAGGTGTTAATTTGATATAACGCTTTAGTTATGGGTGAAATGTGCAAATTTTACAAAATAAGCAAGTGGTTATAAAATATTCATTTTTGTCGGGGAATATTCTTTTTGTCGGAGAATATTAAATGCAACGACGGCTTGCCGTGACCCATTCGTGGGGCTCATAACAGAATAATTGTCGGATGAAGAAAACGACAAAGTATGAGTTTTTATAAATAACGGCGTAATTATTACTGTTAACCTTTGTTGGATTACACGGTGGTTAAAATACGATGTCTGGCGTGGTCGCACAAAAGAGATACCTTACAGTATTACAGTGTTGTTGAATTATTGATTCGTACGTAAGAAGGCTCTACTCAATAATTTTTACAGTAGTTACTATTCAATTTTTATTTTATTGATTCAATAATTGCTGCATTGATATTTTATATTATTGTTGTTTCAATAATTGTCACTGCACAGTATTTTCCATTATCAGATCAATAATTCATATTATTTGAATAATATTATTAGATAACATTATTGGCAATGTCTAGAAAGTTCTATCAATGAGAGGTTTGGTCACCTTATTGCGTGCCAGTAAGGAGAAATCCTTATCGGAAAGCCCCCTCTTTCCTGAGAACTGCCTGGTTGGCATAATTGTAATTCTGTAATATTATTTGTGAATAATTAATTATTAATTTATATGATAAGGAAATATTTATTTGATGTGGATATAAATGATGTATCTATTTATGTGGTTATAAATGAAAGAATTAATGCTGAGGTGTTTTATCAGTATTTTGTCGGAATTGAGGTATTAAAAATCATCCGTTTGTAGATTTCAGATATTTTTGGTTTGGAATTTGGAAAAACTCAAAGCTACAAAGTTGTAGAGAATTCGATTTCGTGTGGAATGGACATAGAATTCGTATTTTTCTAATAAATGAACTATTTTCTATGAATTACTGAAGTTTCGGAAAATAAAATAATTTTTATTAATTTATGGGTGGGACCCACTTTTTGGTTGGTGTTGAATACACATGTGGGCTGCTAATTTTGTTCAAAGATGGCTGATCTTGATTTTCAAACCTAGCATGCGTAGGAGAAAAGAAAAGAAAATATTATATTTTATTATTTTAGTCTCCTATGGCGTTCTAGCATTTTCCTATAAATAGACGCTTAGGTTAGAATTGAAAATCACACCAGAAACAAGTTTTCTTTGTCTCTAGATTATCTAGCGTATTTTTGTGAGTATTTTGATACTTTGAGAGTTGCTATTCAGTGCAAGTTTCTGTCAACACTATATCCGAAATTCAGTTAGAAGTATCGCTATTTTGAGGTAAGGGATGTTATTTTTTTTCTTAAATGATATTTTTTTTTCTTCAATATCATTATGCCAAAATATTGGTGAACTTTTTAATCAAATTTGAAACTTTTTGTGTCGGGGTTACTATTCATGTATACGGCATTATTCACGTATACGGCACTATTCACCGAAAAATTAAAATTTTCTTTTTTGTCCAAGATGTCTATTTTGGCTACTATCTTTGATTGTATCCATGTTTTGATCGTTATTTTTGAATTATACTTCATAATTGGTTATTATGAAGTATTATTGATCTTGGATAAACTGTTATACGAATCCCTAATATTTGTCCTTACATCTCCTTTGGATTCGTTTTCTTTAAAATAATTTTCATCATCTTGGTCTTAAATGATGATATTCTTGAATATCTTTGGCTTTTGTAGTGCAAAGATGAATGATTAATCGATGAATATCCTTGGCCCGTAGTGCAAAGATGAGCAGTGTTGAGATGAACATGACCATTTGGTGATCTAAATGAATATCTTTGGCACTGTAGTGCAAAGATGAATATTTGATTAAAGATGTATATTGATTGTTGTTACAGGGATAAAATATTAATGATGAACTTTTAAATCTTAGAAGATAGAAGAATTCATTCTCTACGTGACTCTTCTAATGAATTGATGTTTCCGCTGCAGTTGTTGATCTAAAATTTGTTGTCTATTGTATTCTATCAGATTTTTTCCTGTTAAAGACTAATGATAATTTATTGTATATTATCTTAGTCATAATATTCTTTACTGGGCTAGTTGAGCTCACCATTTTCCTTTTTGTTCCATTTTTCTTCTCAGGAGGTGAGAACATAGCGAGGATCGAGTCGGGGTATGGAGTAATGGTTCTAGAAAGATGTTTTTGATCCTCACTATTTACGTAAAATAGTGTATGAATAATTGTAATGAGGACTTATTTGAGTGTTGATATTGTCTAGAAGACAATATTTGTATTTAAACTCATAGTATGTGTTGTCGTATTTTGCACGACAATTGTATTGTTGAAGTTGTAGTTTGCTTTTTATACTATGTATTTGGCGACTCAGAATGGGTGTTGTATACCTATTTTGGGGGCGTCACATAGGCACCCTGGTCACTGCCTTTGAATGTTCTTAAGGCTCAATAACACCTATAGCGACAGTTTTGTCATTATAGATCTCTTTAGTGACAGTTTATATAAAAATTAATTATTTTAATTGAATAATTAGAATAAAATGGAAAATAATTATGAAAAATTCATAATTAATTTGTAAAAATTATTTTAAAGTATAAAAATTGATTTTTAATAATTTGGGACATATTTTATTAATATTTTAATTTATTTAAATATTAATGTTATTTAATTTATTTAATGGTTATATTAAATAAATTACTTTAAAATGATTTTAATATTTTAAAAATCATTTGAAAATATATTAAAGTGTTAGAAAATATTTTAAGTTATTTTGAATGACTTTTAATATTTTAAAATATATTTTATTAACAATTTAATACTAAATTTTTTAATAATTATATTAAATAAATTATGGAAAAATAGTTTTAATGTTTTAAAAATCATTTAAAAAATGATTTAAAGGTTTTAAAAATGTTTTAATTTATAAAACTTAACTTTTAATATTTGTTATGAAATAAATTAATATTTTAATATTAATGATAGTTATTCAAAAATGGTTTTAAATGTTTTAAAATCATTTAAATGTGATATTAAGGTATTAAAAATACTTTTGAGATATTATAAATAACTTATAATATTATGTCATGTATTTCATTAATATTTGAAATAAATATTAATGATAACGAATTATGTGATATTTAAATCATATAAAAATGATATTTATGATTAAAAAATCATTATAAATGATAATAATTATTTGAAAATTATTATGAGCTTTTGAAAAATGTTTTGATTCAATAATAAATTATCTAAGATAATATTGAAGTGTTTAAGTAGAGTCTTACTGATAATAGGCTCGATAATTATCCGATTAAGCAATCGGGATGTCAAAATAGTACTGAACTCAACTTAGACTGGAATAGTTTAACTTGATACCAGGTCTTATGTGTTTTATTGACTATTAGGATTATGTGATAATGTGTTTAGGTTATTTTATAACTGTAGTTAATAGTAGTAATTGTGATGATATTATTCTAATTGGGAGATCGATATTAACTACTTATTAAAACCATTTTTGAAGCTACTATTATTAACTAAAATAATAGGTCTTCAGCTGAAGCTAAAATAGATTGCGTAGCAGTAGTCGATGGTGCATGCAAGTTTCCTAACTCGAACTCGAGTTGTTATTGTATTGTATGTTCGTGATTTATCATTGTTGATTATATCACATCTATTAATTATTGATTCACACATTGTGTATGTTGCATATGTTCATCAGGTATGAAAGGCTTATCACCTTCATTACCATTTGGTCCAGTTATAGTTGTTCATGTTCAATGTTGGCCATTCATTTTTATTGTCTCGATCGTTCAGTTATGAAAATTGATTCATGCTTCTTCACAATTATTATATTGCTGAAAGTTTGTCAACCAGCATTTATTCTTTCAATCATGATATATCTTTCTTGAACTAAAACTTGCTGGGCAAACTTGTTGCTCACTGATAGGTATACTTTTATTTTAGATTTTGATGATAACAATTATGTTTTAAATAAATATATAATTATTTATTTATTTTATTATTTTTTGTTTTTACTTAAATTAATTTTTGTTGACCTTGATAAATTATATGTAAAGTATTAAATAAATTAATTCATATATTATTCAAGGCAATGATACCCTATTTCTTTTTCTTAAATTAAAGTTGGGCAAAAAGTTTTTATGCATAAAATACTTATTATATATGTAACCAAATATATATATATATATATATATATATATAAGTGTGAATTAAAATGCATGTGATGTCACCTTCTTGTTGAAACCGTGTGTGTGCAAAAGTGACTTCATTTTTGGGACAAACGCGTAAAGGCTTGTTGGCTATCTTAGAAACATGTGGTCAAAACTTTACAATAAATGATAAGTTGATGATTTGGCGACCGGGCGAAATTTAATCTCCTACCGCGTAAAAGCTTAGTTAATCTGGACCATTCTATTCAAAAATACCTGATCATAACCGTGCATTCAAAAATCAATTTTCATAATTATAATTTTGCCCCAACTTCTAAAAATTCTATAAATAGGGAGTATTTCATTCATTTGATTTTTACCAATTTACTGAAAAGAAAATCATACTCTCATTGCCTACATTCTCTCTAAGCTTTATATCTCTTCTTACAAAAGCTCTTAATTTTTGAAGATAAAAATTGGTCCAAGTATTGAGATAAGTTTGATTTCTGTTAAATTATTTCTTACTTGTATTTTATCTATAGATATACAAATACATATTGTTCTACACAATTCTATATATTCATATTTCATCTATTTATCAAATAAAAGGATACTTGGGCATCACAAGGCTACGGAGATAAACCTCTACGGAGAGGAATCCGACCATACAATTCCTTATAGTCTTCAGTAACCTTTTATTGATATTATTTATATAAATATCTTAAAATAGATACGACACTTGATAGCTCAAAACAAAACTGAGATACTGCTCCAAAAAGAGTAGTCATCTGAACCGAATTTAAGAATCGTAGTGATCTATTTAAAATATTTATATAAATATCAACTGTGAAAATTATAAATTTTGTCATACTTAGACGCCGCAAGGCTATGGAGATAAACCTCTACGGAGAGGAATCCGACCGTACGATTCCTTATAGTACTAAGTGACATTATTTATAAAAGCTCACATAATAGATAAAATATTCTTATATATTATTTGAGTTAAACAGTAATATTTGTTATATCAATTTGTGATTAACTGATTAGATTTAATCCTTTTTACAAGTATTTGATTCATTAAAATAATACTTGGTAAAGACTAACTAAGAAACAATTCTATATTATCCATAGAAAAATACTCTTTATTTTATAGAATTGTTAATTCTTTATAAAGTGCTTTAATATCGTATACTTGCTTAATCAGAAGCATAAGTGGATCTAAACAAAAGTTCTATCTGCTTTAAAGAAGTTTTTTATTAAATATAAAATTCCTTGAACTTTTATACTAAAATATTTTTTCTTAACTTTCTATCTGCTTATTTGAGAAGCATTACTCTGTACTTAACTTGTATTAGCTTATTAAAGAAGCATTTTGTTGTAAACCTTTTTGTAAACAAAAGAAAGGATTATAGTTAGTTTATTTTATGTACCTGTGAGAAAGACAAGTAATTCTTCGACCAAGACCAGAGTCTTAGAGAGGTCAGCGGGAAGTTGGGTCTCTAGTGTACTTGTTAGGTGAGGAAGAGGCTGTTGTTTCAAGACCAGATCATAAAATATAACTAATCTCAAAAGGGTGGTACAACTAGACTTGAGGAAGGAGCGGGGAGCTTGCTGTCCCAGATAGAATAGTTGAATAGTTAAAAGTTTGTCTATAAAACTTTGTAAAGGCTTCTCCGCCTGTTGAAGGAGTTGTTATTACTGATAGTAATAGGATCTCAAGTTCCAAGTAGGGACATGAGACTGGACGTAGCAACATACCAAGGGGTGTATGTTGTGAACCAGATAAATCTCTGTGAATTGTGATTGAATTTTTTATTATCTTGCATGCTAATTGCTAAAACTGCTAATTAATAACTAAAAATTCAAAAAGGCCTAAATATAATTTTTAACTGGTAATAATCTATTCAACCCACCCTTCAAGATTATTATTGACCTTTCAATAATTTTCAAGATTGTTTGTTGAGTATATACAAGCATACCTAAAGAGTAGATCCATGGCCTACAATGCTACTGGTTGCGGGGAAGGATTATCTATGTCCAGACCTCCACTATTTGATGGTACCAATTTTTCCACATTGAAAAATAGATTCAAAATCTATGCCAAATCCCAAGGAATCAAAATTTGGTGTGCCATTGAACGAGGTGTACAAACTCCAACCAAAATTGAAGGAGAAAAGACTGTCGAGAAAGACATATATAAATTCACCACTGAAGAAGAAGAGATCATGAATATTGCATCCCGAGCGAAAAAAGTGCTAACCAGTGCTTTGATTGAAAAAGAATACAAAAGAGTCAGTAATTGTAAAAATGCAAAAGAAATTTGGGAAAAATTGATTATAACCTATGAAGGTACCAATCACATCAAAGAAACCAGAAAAGATGCTCTAATTCAAGAATATGAAAATTTCAAGCTTGAAGAAGGAGAAAAGATCATTGATATGGAAACTCGGTCTTCCAGAATCATTGATGAGCTAGAGCAATTGGGAAAAGCATACACTACAAATGAGAAAAATAGAAGAATTCTCAAAGCCCTTCCATCCATTTGGAAAATGAAGGTTACAGTAATAAAAGAAATGCAAGATCTAACCACATATCTTATGGATAATCTCATTGAAAATCTTCATGCCTACGAAGTTGATATGTTCGTTGAAAAAGCTGGATCAGACACAGATCTCAAAAAGAAAGGAATCGCCTTGAAAGCTCTCTTGGTGGATCAAAAAAGTGACGATGAAGAATTAAATGAAGAACTTCTCAGTCTAGACAACAATGAAGTTGCCTTACTGTCTAGACAACTCAAAAGAGTAATTCAAAGCAAAGCAAGAAAATATGGCAAAGGATTCATGAAAACAAACAACAACTTCAACAACTTCAAAGGCAAATAATTTTTCAAACCAAAGACGCAAGGAGGAAATTTCAAAACAAATAACAACAACTTCAGAAGTACCAATCCAAATGAAAAAACATGTTTCGAATGTAAGCAACCTGGACACTTCAAGAAAGACTGTCCAAAATTAGTCAACAACAAAGTTTTTGTAGCTGAAGAAGGATGAGATTTAAGTGACGAGGAAGAAACTGTAGAGCAAATCGAAGAAATTGCAAATCTCTGCCTTATGGCAAATAATGACTCATCACCAAGATCTGAGGTAAATTCTGAACACCAACTGCCTAGCACTTCATTTTCTTCATACACATTAGAAAATATAAATGAAGAACACTATGAATTACAAGAAGCTTACAGTCATTTATATGAAAGTAATGAACTGTTAAAAGAAGAATTAGATAGATTAAGAAAAATAAATACAAGCCTTGAAATTGAAAATGTTAATTCAATTATCACTAATGAAAGCTTAAATGAAATAAACTTAGAAAATAAAGAAGAATTAGAACAACTTAGAAAAATTAATAAAAATCTTGAAATAGAAAATTCCTCACTTATTATCTCAATTGAAAATTCAACACTTGCTGTAATCAATGAAGATAATCAAGTACAAGATCAAGCTGTAATTGAAGGAATTAAAAATGAAAATTCTAGTTTAAAGTTAGAAATAGAAAACCATAAGTGCATAATTGAAAACTTAACCAAAGAACGTGAAGATTTGAATAATATAATTTATAAATTTACAAAAGGAAAGGAAAATCTTGATGTCATGTTAAATCAACAAAAATGTAGCTTTAATAAAGAAGGTTTAGGATATACCGGTGAAACAAGTGAATCAAAAGATAAAGGATTATATCACGTTAAAATTAAAGAAAATGAAAATCATATATCTCCCTTCACAAAATGTTCCTATTGTAATAAAAATGGTCACTCTTTTTATATGTGAAATGCTAGAAATGGAAACTATAAAGGAAAAATGATTTGGGTTCCCAAAGGAACATATACTACACCAACCATCACAAGAAGAGAATTTCACAAACAGCATTATTATACTTCTCACAAACCAGTTACTCATAGAATGCTTCTTTCTACAAAGATTGATTATCCTATGCCGAGTTTTATAAAAGAAACTTCAAATATTACTTATACAAAATGGAAAACTCACCCTAAGGACCCTTCAAATTAAAGGGTACCAACTTGTAAAAATAGTACATATATTGCAGGTGTGTCTTACAACTGATATGAATAAAAGCAAATGGTATCTTGATAGTGGATGCTCAAGACATATGACTGGAGACAAGTCCAAATTAAGAAATTTGCAAGCTACAGACCTTGGTGAGGTAACTTTCGGTGATAAAAATAAAGGTAAAATAATCAGAGTTGGATGTGTTGGTAATAAACACATAACCATTTCCAATGTTCAGATAGTTACTGGACTCAGGTATAATCTTCTATCTATCAGTCAACTATGTGATAGTGGTTTTAAAATATCCTTTAGTACACATAACTGTTCTATTTTTAATCAAACTGGTAAATTGATCATAGTTTGTCCTAGATATCAAAACGTGTATACTTGTGACTTAGATGCATATTCTCATTTAGATAACATTTGTCTTGTATCTGCAAATGAGGACCCTTGGCTATGGCATCGCAGACTAGGACATATCAATATGAAACTCTTAAATAGCATTTCTTCTAAAGAACATGTTCGTGGTCTTCCTAAATTAAAATTTTTTAAATACCACATCTGTGAAGCTTGCGAATTAGGAAAACAAATTCATACATCACATAAACCTAAATTTACTGTATCAACCTCTCGACCCTTAGAATTGCTACACATGGACCTTGTTGGACCAATCCCCAAACACAACATGGGTGGTGCTGTATACATTCTAGTTTTGGTTGATGATTATTCATGATTCACATGGGTTGATTTTCTAAAATTTAAAAATGAGGCTATTAATTCTTTTTCTTTTTTGTGTAAAAAGATTCAAAAATCAACAGGGAAGCTCTACTGTTTATATTAGATCTGATCACGGAAAATAATTTGACAATTCTGATTTCATTATGTTCTGTGATGAGAACGGCATAAGTCATAACTTCTCTGCTCCTTATAGACCTCAGTCAAATGGTGTAGTTGAAAGAAAAAATCGCTCTTTGCAAGAAATGGCTAATACCATGTTAAATGAAAACTGTCTTCCAAAGTATTTCTAGGCTGAAGCAGTGGCAACATCATGTTACATATTAAACAAAGTTTTATTAAGACCTGTTCTGCTCAAAACTCCCTATGAGCTCTATTATAAAAGAACTCCAAAAATAAACTATTTTCATATTTCTGGGAGCAAATGTTTTATTCTAAACACCAAAGGACATTTATTGAAATTTGATCCTAAATCTGATGAAGGAACTTTTCTTGGATACTCTCTTAAAAGTAAAGCATACAGAGTTTTCAACAAAAGAAGTCTAGTTGTGGAAGAATTAATGAACGTGACTTTTGATGAAACTCAGCCTCATCCAAAATACAAAGAACTAACTGATACTGATGTTGTCATTGAAGATATTCTCAGAAATATGGAAGAACCAAAACTAGATAATGCATCTCCACCTATTGTTGAGAATCCCCTTGAAAATCCAAACCCTCAGTTGAATGATTTGCCTAAAGAGTCTCATATTATTAAAAATCATCCTATAGAAAATGTTATTGGTAATATTGAAAAAAGAGTTATCACTAGATCACAAACACATAATCTAGCTGGTCATTTGTCTTTCTTGTCTCAAATTGAACCTAAATTGATAAAAGATGCCTTACTAGATGAAGACTGGATAATGGCTATGCAAGACGAACTTGAACAATTCACTAGAAACACAGTATGGGAATTAGTCCCACAACCTGAGGATGTTTCAATCATTGGAACTCGATGGGTATTTCGTAATAAACTTGATGAAAATGGAACTGTTATTCATAATAAAGCAAGATTAGTTGCACAAGGATATAATCAAATGGAAGGAATTGACTATGATGAAACATATGCTTCTGTTGCTAGAATTGAATCTATTCGTATGTTATTAGCATTTGCATGCCATAAGAATTTTAAATTGTTTCAAATGGATGTGAAATCTGCTTTCTTAAATGGTGTTATAGAAGAGGAAGTTTATGTTAAACAACTTCCTGGATTTGAAGATTTTAGTCATCCTGAATATGTTTATAAATTACATAAAGCTCTATATGGTTTAAAACAAGCTCCGAGAGCTTGGTATGAAAGGTTGAGTAAATTTTTGTTGAAAAATAGATTTAAACGAGGAACTGTTGATATTACATTGTTTACTAAAAATAAAAATGATGATATTTTGGTAATTCAAATATATGTTGATGATATTATTTTTGGCTCTACTAAAATTAGTTTGTGCAATGAGTTTTCTGAAAGTATGAGTAAAGAATTTGAAATGACTATGATGGGAGAATTAACCTTCTTCCTTGGACTGCAAATCAAACAAGGAGAAAAAGGTATTCATATATCTCAGTCTAAATAATGTAAAGAAATAATCAAGAAATTTGGCCTAGAATCAGCAAAACCTCTTAACACTCCTATGTCAACGACAGATAAATTAATTATTGACAAAAATGGAAAATATGTTGACTCAAAGAAATATAGAGGAATGATCGGAAGTCTACTATATATAACTGCTAGTAGACCTGACATTATGTTTAGTGTTTGTAAATGTGACAGGTTTCAAGCTGATCCTAAAGAATCTCACTTGACCGTAGTGAAAAGGATTTTTCGATATCTTAAAGGAACCACTGAATTGGGTCTATCGTATCCTAAGGATCAACCTTTTAATCTAGTATGTTTTTTAGACTCTGACTATGCAGGTCATCATGTCGATCGAAAAAGTACCAGTGGCACCTGCCAAATCCTAGGAGGATGTTTGGTTTCTTGGTTTTCTAAAAAACAGAACTTTGTATCTATTTCAACCACCGAAGCGGAATACGTTGCAACCGCACGATGCTGTGCTCAAATACTGTGGATGAAACAGACTCTTGCTGATTATAACTTTAAATTTGACTGTGTTTCAATTTTATGTGATAATACTAGTACCATAAATCTCAGCAAAAATACAGTCTTGCATGTTAGGTCAAAACATATAGACATTAGGCATCACTTTTTACGCGATCATGTTAATAACAGAAGTATTAAGCTAGAACATATTGACATTGAATTAAATATAGCTGATATATTTACTAAACCACTAAGTTCGGACAAATTCTGCAAATTAAGAATTTAGTTAGGAATGCTAGATATTTCTAATTAATTATTTTATTTTATTTAACAAATTTTGAATTAATTATTTATATATATACATAAATAAATATAGTATTTTTGTTAATGTATATTTTTATATACATATAATTTTTAATCAATTTTTAACGTCTCTTTCTCATAATTGTATGTATTAAACTAGATATATATATTTATACAATTATTTTAAAATTTTATTATTAAACTAAGTTATGAATGTAAATAATTTTAATGTAAATGGTTATTTTATTATAAGGTATATATATATATATATATATATATATTAAGGATTAAATCTACATCATCAAAATTTATGCATATCTAAGGGCCAAAAATTGATCAATTCGCGTCTCTATCATCAAACCAATCAGACTCCACCATCATGAAGCACACGGATCATGATTCAGAACCATCCGATCAAGACTGAGCATTAATCTGAGCCTTTGGATCATGTTTTAAAAGGAAACACATATCAGATTCATTGATAGCCGTTGATCTTGATCTGCGCAACCTTTTCCACTGTTGAATTTTCCTGGTAAAATAAACTATATATATACAATTTTTATTTTTTAATTCATTTCTCTTTCTCTCTCTTCTCAATTCACTCATCCGTCTCTCTCTCTCTCATCTCTCAGTTCGTTCCTCTCCGGCTACCCTCTATCGTCTCTGATTTCTCTCTCAAGCATCATTCTGTTTCATATATCGATCTCCTCTTCTTCCTAATCATGATTTCCTGCTAATTTTTTTTCTTAAGACCTCTATCAAAATGATTTTCTGTCCAGATCTAAGATTGTTAAGAATCTTAAAGTTTTAATAAATTGTCTTTGTTTAAGTTTTCAAAATTTTTCTTGTTTCATCGTCTCTGTCTTAGATTCAAAAGATATATATGTTGGATTTCGGGCAATTTTTGATATGCTCAATCGATTTTTTTAGCCAGTTAAGGTTTTATTGAACCTTTTCATTCTTGTTCTACAATTTTTTTTTAAAAAAAGGGTACATGTGTTCTTCTCAGTCTTCCGAATTTTTACCAAAAATCTTTTCACTAGTCTTAAAATTTTAGGGTTTTGATCAAATTTTTTAGGATTCTCGACCACTTGCATGTGTTCCTTTTGTTCATTTTAAACTTAGAAAATCACCTATATGAAATTTTTAAGGGTTAGGGTGTATTAGTTGAACCCAAATTTGTTTAAATTCCATCTCATTTCTAGGGTTTCTGTCAACAAACATTCTATTTTATAAAATAATTCATTTTTTTGGCTTAATCTCACAATCATATCTGAATCATTATTCAAATACATTTTTTTCTGACCTTAAAACTTACCACAAATTTTTTCTTTTCTGAAATTTCAATTACTATCTTATTTTACCGATGCCAGCCATTTTGTCTACTTCATCACAATCACTGTAATTACTGGTAAGCTATGGAAAGATCTGTTGATTTGTTTTACCCCAATTTTTTTAAAAAAAACAACAACCCATTTTTGTTCATCTTTTAACAATAACCTCATTTTATTTATAAAAAAAAAAGGGGAAGAAAAAAGATTTTACCAGATTTTTTATTAATTATTTTTTTTATTATTTATTTTTTTACCCACCATATTTTTAAAAAAAAAAAACCAATTATCAATCTTCATGTTCTTAAAAAATTTTTTACTTATTCCATCATAATAAAATGTTTTATATATATATATATATATATATATATATATATATATATATATATATATATATATATATATATATCACGTATATATATATATATATATATATATATATACTATCTATATATCTCTACATTTTTGTTGGGCTCACTACTATTTTCATCAAAAGATAAGTACGAAGACGAACTTAGTATACTTAAACTGGTATATTATTGATATCACCTCAGGTATACCTTCGCTATCTCTATGTATATTCTTACTTGTGTGGATATTGATGTCCACTAGATTAATTTATGTGTCTTATATAATGTGTGACTACTGATATTCAACGGGTTGTTCATTGCATTAACTTGTAAGACCCCAACTTTTATGAATAAAGAATAATTTTCTCAAAATATATTTTTTTGAATATTACGGTGTGGATTTGATATAATGTTATAGTTGTGGTTAATATTTACAAATTTTGCAAAGTAAGCAAGTGGTTATATAATATTCGATTGGTTTGGGAATATTCATTATAACGAGGGGAATATTAAATGCACGACCAAGCACAATCATTAGTGGACCCCCTAGCGGAAGTATTGTCGTAGTAGTAAGAAAACGATAGAATTATCTATTTATAAAAATAACGACGGAAGTGTTACCGTTAAAACTGCATTGAACTACCCTTAGTAAAAAAGTATAATAACGCGATGGTTGCATAGTAGTATTACCAGTATTGATTATTGATGCTTACGTGAGAAGTCACTCGCTTATACTCAATTATTACTACGAAGAATTCTTCGCATCATATCTCTCATATTATTCATTCAATTATTGTCACAGTATCATTTGCATAATATGATATATTATTAAATCAATAATTGAGACGGCAAAGTTATTCATATTATTATTTTCAATATTGACAATGTCTAGAAAGTCTGTCAAGGAGAGGTTTGGTCACCTAATTGCGCGCCAATAAGGAGAAATCCTTATCGGAAAGCCCCCTCTTTCTTGGGAATGACCGGTTGTTAAATATTGTGAATTATAATATTAATGATGAATAAGTTTGTGTTGATTAAAGATGAAATTGATAGTTCCATTGTGTTGGAATTATTAGTGTTAGTGAAAATCGACATTTATTTCATAATTGATGTCTGAAGGTTATATTGACCAATCGAGTATTTAATCGGATAAATGAGGAATTAATTGCTATTAATTCACATGATTATAACTATTTGTTCACATGTATGTACTATTAATTCACATGATTTACTATTAGGGGAGGTGGTGCAAGTTTAATAATACTTACAGGACTAAATTAAAAATAAAGAAAAAGAGGGAGGTATTATACTGTAATATTTTGAGCCCCAAAATGTGCAATTATTGAAACTATATTTTCTTATAAATAGAAGCTCATTCTTTCTTGATTTCTCACCAATTCACTAAAGCAATAAAGCAATTATTATAGAGAGAAATTATAGAGAGAAAGGAGAATAGAAGTCTGCTACCTCACTATTCAAGTATCCGATTTTTTCTAAAGTAAGGGGTATTATTCTTTCGTATTCATGAAGAGAGTTATTTTCTTTCAATACTCGTAAGAGTTGTTATTCCATTCTTTATTATTATGTTGGAATAACCTATCTATGCGAAGTACCGCATACATGGTAAAATTCTTCTGTTATTCCATTCTTTATTATTATGTTGGAATAACCTATCTATGCAAAGTACCGCATACATGGTGAAATTCTTCTGTTATTCCATTCTTTATTATTTCATTGGAATAACTTTTATCGTATGGACTATCGCATGCACAGTGAATTCATTGTTATTCCATTCTTTATTATTCTGTTGGAATATCTTGTCTGTACGGATTACGCATGACCTAGTTCCATTCATTATTATTTTGTTGGAATATCCTGTTTGTGCGGATTACGCATGACCTGGTTCCATTCTTTATTATTCTTTTAGGAATAACCTGTCTGTGCGGTCTATTGCATGCATGGTGAATTCTTCTGTTATTCCATTCTTTATTATTCTATTGGAATAACCTGTCAATGTGGATTACCGCATGCATGGTGAATGATCATTTGTATTCATTCCTTATTAAATTGTGGAAATCATCCGTCTACGTAGATTACCGCATAGCGGGCGAAAATCCACTTGTAGTTTCATATATTCTATTATACTCAGTTGGTTAAAGTTTTGGCTTCTATACTCCATGAAATTAGTAGAACATCCTGGATATTTGCACTTCATCCAGTATCTTTTCATGGAAATATTCTTCTGAGCATTCTTGAATTTTACTCTACAAAGCAGTATCATGTTAACAATTTGGACGTTATTGATTTTCCGATAAATTAAATTATAAATCTTTAAAATTTATCATTAAACTTGTTTTATTGAATTATTATGTCATTGTCATCATCCTCATGCTTATAATGTGACTAAAGTCATCTTTGGCTTACGTGCATAGATGGACTTGGTATGATTATGACCAGGGATTATTCGGTATAATCGTGACCGTAATGTGACGAATGATGTGGTAAAAGTCCTCATTGGCCTGTAGTTCATTGATGGACAGTTGGTTGTCTGATTATGACTAGGGATTATTCGGTATAATCATGGCCATTGATGATTACATGAATATCCTTGGTCGTGGTGCAGGGATGATGTGGTTTATTTATTAAGTTGATTCTCAGCAATAAAGTTGATGAAAATCTTTTTAAATCATAGAATATAGTAGATTTTATACTCTACTTGACTCTTCTAATGGATTGCTTATTCCGCTGCAGTTGTTGATCTAAAACTTGTTGTCTATTATATTCTATCAGTTGTTATACTGTTGAAGGCTAAGAATAATTTATTCTGCATTATCTTAGTCATAATATTCCTTACTGGGCTAGTTGAGCTCACCCTTTGCTTTCATTGTTCTCTTCAGGAAATGAGAATATAGTTGGGACTAGTCGGGGAACAGAGTAACGGTCCAGATGATAGCATTAGTAGTCCTCACTATTCTGTTAAATAGTGTGATAATAAATGTAATGAGGACTCCATTGAGTGTGGATATTGTATAGATGACAATATTCTTATTAAAACTCTTAGATTATGTTTTGTCGTATTTTACAAGACTGTTGTATAATAAAGTTGTATTTGAATTTTGTACCATGTATTTGGCGACTCAAGATGGGTGATGTATACCTATTTTGAGGGTGTCATAGTTGGTATCAAAGCTTAGGGATATGATCCCTGGCTGAGATGTGAGACAAGAACTAGGAGGGGAGAGACGGGGAATTCCTTCGCTAATATGACCTACCTAAGTTTATTTGGTATTTAATTGGTCGGTCAGAATATAGGGATAATATGTGATATGTTAATTAACCCTTATTTTTGTGGCTGTATTTGAAAATGGCATCCGAAAATGTTGAGATAAGCAATGAAGCACATGAGACCGTTGAGTCACCGACGATCAATACCCAGGGTAATGTGCAACAGGAAGACAATAATTCTCATGTAAACAATAACACCGGTGAAATGGTGAACGATGGGATGTTCAGAGGCTTTATGCAATTCATGCAACATCAGGTGAGGGCGACTTCTGACCAAAATACAGGTGGAAACACTGACAACTCTCGGACGGTCACCGCTAAGCAGTTCAAGGAGCTGGGACCACCGGATTTTTTTGGATAGCCAAAACCACTTAAGGCGGAGATGTGGATAAAGCAGATCAACAAGATATTTGATGTCTTGGGATGCTCTGAGGAGCAAAAGGTTCTCTTTGCCACCTTCATGTTGCGAGCAGAGGCAGATTATTGGTGGGAATCTGTAAAGCGTACTCAATCTGTCGCACTGAAGATGTCTTGGGAGAAGTTCCAAGAATTGTTCAACGACAAGTACTTTCCCAAAAGTATTCATCACATGAAGGAAGTAGAGTTCATCAAGCTTGAGCAAAACAATATGACCGTGGCGCAGTACGAAGCTAAGTTTGCCGAGTTGTCCTGGTTTGCGTCCCACTTGGTTGATAATGAGGAGAGAATGATGCGGATGTTTCTAAGAGGTTTGAAACCCGAGATACATCAATACCTAATTTCTCACAAACTGTGTTTGTATTCAGATGTTGTGAATAGGGCTCAGTTATTGGAGCACGATAATGAGTCAACCCAACCAAGAAAGAGCAGCCGACAAGTCGATAATACCAGTGGTAGCCGTCATCGAAGCGATGACAACAAGCGTGGAGGGAATCAACATGTCAGAAATGGTAATCACTTCGGTGGTAATCATGGCCATGACAATAAGAGTGGACATTTCAAGAAGAGGGGATTCAACAATGATGGAAAGACGTCAGCACCAGCACATGTTGTTAAGGAAGGAGAACGACCGCCAATCGTATCTTACAAATGCGGAGCGGAGGGACATATCAGTCCAAACTGCGTGATGCAGTCCAAAGTGTGTTATAATTATAGAAAAGAAGGTCACCTAGCCAGATTTTTTCGTGCACCAAAGTCAAGTCCAGCTGGGATGGAGGCATCAAAGGGTGTCCCAGACAAGACAAAACAGGTAGTTTAAGGGAGATCGTTTGTCGTAACCTCCCAAAAAGTGAGGAATCCGAACGAGGTGATCACGGGTAAGTTAATCATAAACTCTAGCGAAGTTTATACTTTATTTGATACCGGTTCTACCAATTCTTTTATTTCTCCTACTTGCGCTCAACGTTTAAATTTAACTCCGGAGAAATTAGACTTTGACTTATCTTTTGAAACTCCGTTGGGAGAAACCTTCATTACATCCACTGTTTATAAGTCTTGTTTGATTCAAATCAGAACATATACGTTACTATCGATCTTATTTCTTTGAAAATACTTGCATTTGATGTGATTTTAGGGATTGATTGGTTAACTACTCATCATGCTAAAATCGATTATTTTCGTAAGGTTGTTAGCTTTCATATTCCTAACCAACCTATTATACGAATTCAAGCAACCAAACCACTAAAGTCAATCACTGTCATATCAAATCATAAAGTTATTCGTTTATTGAAAAATGGATGTCAAGCTTTCTTAGCCCATATCACAGATTTAAATAAAAATATGTCAAATTTGAATGATATTTCTATTGTTAATAAATTTCCTGACGTATTCCCTGAAGAACTTCCTGGCCTACCCCCAGAGCGTGAAATTGAATTTTGTATCAACCTTGAATTTGGTACAAAACCCATTTCCAAAGCCCCATATCGAATGGCTCTATTGAACTTCGTGGAGTTAAAACCCAATTCTGATGGAATTGTTAGACATCGGTTTCATTCGTCCTAGTACGTCTCCTTGGGGTGCTCATGTTCTATTCGTGAAGAAGAAAGATGGAAGTATACGACTTTGTATTGATTATCGGGAGTTGAATCATGTCACCATAAAAAATAGGTACCCATTGCCTCGCATTGATGACCTGTTTGAGCAGTTGCAAGGAGCCAAATTCTTTTCAAAGATTAATCTTCGTTCCGGATATCATCAGTTGAAGATTAAAACTGATAACATTCTAAATACTGCTTTCAGAACTCGATACAGGCATTATGAATTCCTTGTCATGTCTTTTGGATTGACTAATGCTCCTGCTGCCTTTATGGACATGATGAACCGAGTATTCAAGGAATATTTGGATCACTTTGTGGTCGTCTTTATTGATGACATCCTCATATACTCCAAAACCCATGAAGACCATGAGCAACACTTGAGGCTGATACTCCAAAAGCTTCGTGAAAACAAGCTATATGCCAAGTTAAAGAAATGCGAGTTCTGACTTGAGGAAGTTGCATTTCTTGGGCACGTAATATCAAATCATGGAATATCTGTTGACCCGGCAAAGATTGAAGCAATTTAAAGCTGGGAGCAACCTAAGTCAGTGACCAAAGTACGTAGCTTTCTCGGCTTAGCTGGTTATTATCGGAGATTCATAGAAGGATTTTCTCGAATCGCTACTCCATTAACTCAGCTGACTTCAAAAGATACAAAATTCGTTTGGAGCGAGGAATGTGAGAAGAGTTTTCAAGAACTCAAGAGGAGACTCATTTCAGCACCTGTTCTGACAATACCATCTGGCTTGGAGGGATTTGTCATCTACAGTGATGCTTCGGGCAAAGGGTTAGGATGTGTTCTCATGCAATATGGGAAAGTCATAACCTATGCCTCACGACAACTCAAAGAATATGAGAGAAATTATCCTACTCATGATCTAGAGTTGGCAGCAGTCGTTTTTGCGCTTAAGATTTGGAGGCATTACCTGTATGGAGAGAAGGTGGAGATTTATACGGATCATAAAAGCCTCAAATATTTCTTCACTCAAAAGGAACCCAACATGTGACAATGACGATGGCTTGAGCTGTTCAAAGATTATGATCATACCATCCAATACCATCCTGGAAAAGCGAACGTGGTAGCTGACGCATTGAGTAAAAGATCATATGCGGGTATGAGTGTGATATTGTTAACGCAAAGGCCCATTTTGTATGACTTACAAAGGATGGAGATAGAGTTAAAGACTCTAGGGACCTATATGATGATGGAAAATATACGAGTAGAACCGACTTTAATTGATAAAGTTAAAGCTGCTCAAGCTACAGACCTGGAGCTGATGCGTATGAGGAAGAAAGTGCAAGAAGGTGCTATTCCGGAAGCAAGAATCGATGAAGAAGGAATACTTCGAGTCAACTCCAGACTTTGTGTTCCTAAAGATTCTGACTTGAAGTATAAAATCACGATGGAGGCACACAACACACCGTTTGTAATCCATCCTATGAGTACCAAAATGTATCGTGATCTTCGACATACATTTTGGTGGAGCAATATGAAGAGAGAGATAGCGGGGTTTATCTCAAGGTGTCTAACTTGTTAATGAGTCAAGGCAGAGTACAAGTGCCAAAAGGTCCTTTGCAACCACTTGAAATTCCAGAATAGAAGTGGGAGCACATTACCATGGATTTCGTTACTGGTCTTCCCAAGGTTTCTCAAGGCATAGATGCGATTTGGGTCATTGTTGATAGATTGACCAAGTCTGCTCATTTTTTACCGATACGAGAAACTTATACACTTGAACGTCTTGCTAGTATGTACATAAACAAGATTGTAAGATTGCATGGTATGCCAGTATCCATAGTTTCTGATTGAGACCCAAGATTCACTTCACGATTTTGGGTTAGTTTGCAAAAAGCTATGGGCACGGATTTAGGATTTAGTTCGGCATATCATCCTCAAACGGATGGGCAGTCGAAAAGGACTATTCAAACTCTTGAAGATATATTAAGACTCTGTGTCCTTGACTTCAAGGGGAGTTAGGACAAGTTCTTACCATTGGTGGAGTTTTCCTACAACAATAGTTATCAAGCAAGTATTGGCATGGCTCCATTTGAGGCATTGTATGGAAGAAAGTGTCGTTCTCAATATCTTTGGGATAAGGTGGGTGAAGCAACATTGTTAGGGCCCGGAGTTAGTGCGTATGACTACGAAAAGATTCAAACGATCCAGAGAGCGTATAAAAACCTCACAAGATCAACAAAAGAGTTATGTTGATCTTCATCGAAAGGACGTGGAATTCAATATTGGAGATCATGTGTTGTTACGTGTTTTCTCCATGGAAAAGAGTTACGAGATTTGGAAGAGAGGAAAGCTCAATCCTCGATTCATTGGCCCATTTATAATCCTCGATCGAGTAGGGCTGTGGCCTATAGACTACTTTACTACCGCTAAATATGTCTCGTGTTCATAACGTTTTTCACATATCTATGTTACGTAAATATGTGAAAGACCCGAACCACATTATTAAATTAGAACCAGACGAGATAGAGGAAGACTTAACGTATGAAGAGGTACCTGTTAAAATCTTGGATAAGAAGGATCATATTCTACGCTCCAAGGTTATACCTCAAGTCAAAGTTTTGTGGAGAAACCACGATATGGAAGAAATGACCTGGGAGTTAGAATCTGAGATGAAGTCAAGATATCCTCACCTCTTCGATATACCAAGTACATACCCTAATTTCGAGGATGAAATTTCATAAGAAGGGGAGGTTGTAAGACCCCAACTTTTATGAATAAAGAATAATTTTCTCGAAATATATTTTTTTGAATATTATGGTGTGGATTTGATATAATGTTATAGTTGTGGTTAATATTTACAAATTTTCCAAAGTAAGCAAGTGGTTATATAATATTCGATTGGTCGGGGAATATTCATTATAACAGGGAATATTCGTACGAAGGCACAATCATTGGTGGACCCCACAACGGAAGTATTGCCGTAGTAAGAAAATGACAGAATTATCTTTTTATAAAAATAACGGCGGAAGTGTTACCGTTAAAACTGTTGAACTACCTGGTAGTAAAAGTACAGTAATACGTGTGATTGCATAGTAGCACACGGTATTGATTATTGATGCTTACGTGAGAAGTCACTCAATTATACTCAATTATTGCTACGGTAATTGTTGCATCATATCTCTCATATTATTGATTCAATAATTGTCACAGTATCATCTGTATAATATGATATATTATTAAATCAATAATTGAGACGGCAAAGTTATTCATATTATTATTTTCAATATTGACAATGTCTAGAAGGTGCATGAGGAGAGGTTTGGTCACCTAATTGCATGCATGATAAGGAGAAATCCTTATCGGAAAGCCCCCTCTTTCTTGGGAATGACCTGGTTGTTAAATATTGTGAATTATAATATTAATGATGAATAAGTTTGTGTTGATTAAAGATGAAATTGATAGTTCCATTGTGTTGGAATTATTAGTGTTAGTGAAAATCGACATTTATTTCATAATTGATGTCTGAAGGTTATATTGACCAATCGAGTATTTAATCGGATAAATGAGGAATTAATTGTTATTAATTCACATGATTATAACTATTTGTTCACATGTGTGTACTATTAATTCACATGATTTACTATTAGGGGAGGTGGTGCAAGTTTGATAATACATACAGGCTAAATTAAAAATAAAGAAAAAGAGGGATGTATTATACTGTAATATTTTGAGCCCCAAAACGTGCAATTATTGAAACTATATTTTCTTATAAATAGAAGCTCATTCTTTCTTGATTTCTCACCAATTCACTAAAGCAATAGAGCAATTATTATAGAGAGAAATTATAGAGAGAAAAGGTGAATAAAAGTCTGTTACCTCACTATCCAAGTATCCAGTTTTTTCTAAGGTAAGGGGTATTATTCTTTCATATTCATGAAGAGAGATATTTTCTTTCAATACTCGTAAGGGTTGTTATTCCATTCTTTATTATTATGTTGGAATAACTTTTTTGTCATGCAATACCGCATACATGGTGAAATTCTTACGTTATTCTATTCTTTATTATTATGTTGGAATAACTTTTAATACATGCAAGTACCGCATACATGGTGAAATTCTTCATTATTCCATTCTTTATTATTACATTGGAATAACTCGTCATGCACGGATTATCGTATGCTCGTGAATTCTCATTGTTATTTCATTCTTTATTATTACATTTGGAATATATATCACATGCATGCGGACACGCATGACTGGTTCCTTTCTTTATTATTCATTGGAATATCCTCGTCTCATGCGGATTACGCATGACCTGGTTCCATTCTTTATTATTCTTTTAGGAATAACTTTATGCATGCGATCTATCGCATGCATGGTGAATTCTTACATTATTCCATTCTTTATTATTACATTGGAATAACTGTCAATGTGGATTACCGCATGCATGGTGAATGATCCTTTGTATTCATTCCTTATTAAATTGTGGAAATGATCTGTCTACGTAGATTACCGCATGGCGGGCGAAAATCCACTTGCAGTTTCATATATTCTATTATACTCAATTGGTTAAAGTTTTGGCTTCTATACTCCATGAAATTAATAGAATATCCTGGATATTTGCACTTCATCCAGTATCTTTTCATGGAAATATTCTTCTGAGCATTCTTGAATTTTACTCTACAAAGCAGTATCATGTTGACAATTTGGACGTTATTGATTTCTGGATAAATTAAATTATAAATCTTTAAAATTTATCATTGAACTTGTTTTATTAAATTATTATGTCATTGTCATCATCCTCATGCTTATAATGTGACTAAAGTCATCTTTGGCTTACGTGCATAGATGGACTTGGTATGATTATGACCAGGGATTATTCGGTATAATCATGACCGTAATGTGACGAATGATGTGGTAAAAGTCCTCATTGGCATGTAGTTCATTGATGGACAGTTGGTTGTATGATTATGACCAGGGATTATTCAGTATAATCATGACCATTGATGATTACATGAATATCATTGGCCGTGGTGCAGGGATGATGTTGTTTATTTATTAAGCTAATTCTCAGCAATAAAGTTGATGAAAATCTTTTTAAATCATAGAAGATAGTAGATTTTATACTCTACTTGACTCTTCTAATGGATTGCTTATTTCGCTGCAGTTGTTGATCTAAAACTTGTTGTCTATTATATTCTATATTAGTTGTTATACTGTTGAAGGCTAAGGATAATTTATTCTGAATTATCTTAGTCATAATATTCCTTACTGGGCTAGTTGAGCTCACCCTTTGCTTTCATTGTTCTCTTCAGGAAAGAGAATATAGCTGGGACTAGTCTGAGAATGGAGTGACGGTCTAAATGATAGCATTAGTAGTCCTCACTATTCTGTTAAATAGTGTGATAATAAATGTAATGAGGACTCCTTGAGTGTGGATATTGTCTAGATGACAATATTCTTATTAAAACTCTTAGATTATGTTTTGTCGTATTTTACACGACTGTTGTATAATAAAGTTGTATTTGAATTTTGTACCATGTATTTGGCGACTCAAGATGGGTGATGTATACCTATTTTGGGGAAGTCACATAACTGCTATATGATATCTCCATCTAAGATTTGCTATAAAGGTTGCAATCTTGCACTTTACCTGCTTCTTTGAAAAATTGGTGTCGGAAATAATAATTTCTTGCCGTGTTTTATAAATTTTTTTTAGACTTTAGTAATCATTCTTACATTTGACTGAGAGATTTTCGTTTCTGTATTTTTCAAATGACATGTGGAGATTATTTTTACTGATCATTGTTTCGTTTTAAAATAACAATTTTTAAACAGTGTTTACCTTACTATTTAACTTAAATATTTCCTGCCCCTTGTTACTGTATCATCCTATTACTAGTTCCTACATCAACTTATTAATTACTGCTTCCACTTGATTACTTGGCATGAATATTATCTGCCGCATATCATTTTTCCCATTTATATATATATATATATATATATATATATATACATCAGTCACTTTCAAAAATATGCATTCATATGTATAAGCTCTTCTTAGTTTAATACTTTCCCCTCTCCTTACTGCATCAATACTCACTATGTCTAATATATTTTCTTCCAAACGAAAAGTTCTACCCCTCAATTCTGAACTCCAATTTTCAAATGTTGTTCCTCATCTTACTACTATCTCTGCTCAATCTAAATATAGATCTATGAGACACAATCTGTGTCCTAGCAATGTCATCACATTTCACGGCTTTCTAAAATTATTTGAAAACTTTAAAAATGTTGGATGGGACTGCTTGGTTTCTTTCAATGACAAATCCATTTATCCTAGTCTCATTGCTAAATTTTATTCTCATATGGAATTTTCAACTGACTCCTCTGGTTTACTCAAAAGCATTACAACTTGTATTCAAGGACAAACTCATATTATTGATGAATTGCTTCTTGTCAATGCACTGCACTTACCTCCTTCCACTCTAGAATTACCTAGGATAAATTCATATCTTCATCCTTCTGGAATATCTGTCAAAGACTGCATGTTTTTCAAGTTCAATCTGTCAGTGGTAACGATCAAATGGTACCTGCTATTTTATTTGACTATCCATGCAAAGTTAGTCTGGAGTTCTTCACTGCTGAATGTCAATTTCTAGGCAAAATTTTAAGAAATAATTTTATTCCTGTCCGTGATGATCGAAAATTGTTGCCCTTTGATCTGGAAATTATCAAGAGTCTGTTAAATGAATGTATGCCCTACAATCTGGCTTATTTCTTGTTGTCTTAGTTCGAATTTTTTTTTCAAAATAACTGTCTTGGTTTTGGTCTCCTTCTCACACAAGTGTTCCATTATTTGAATATTCCTCTGTCCAATCATCAATCTCAACACGTTCCCACTAGCAATATCATATCCCACCTCAATCCGCCACAACAGCCTCTCATTATTTTTAAACCCCTTGACAATGAGAATATTGAAACTACCATCAACATGACTTCAAAAATTGACTCACTCAATAGTATGCACCAACTTCTGTTGCACAACCAAACTCTAATGCTGGCAAAATTAGAAGATCTTTAGCTCTCTCTACACACTGTCAATTCTGTGGTCTGCTTGTTATTTGAGCACAACAATATGCTACTGGATCCCTTCAATGCCGATACCACGCCTGCCTTCACTGATCCGGTTCCTCCACAAGATGATCCTAACAACAATATTCTTGATCTTTCTCATTTTTCTCCTCTTAACTTGGAAGATATCTAACTATTTGCTTAAACTTGTCTAACTAACTATTCGGATAACTGTAATCCTTAATCCCTTACCCATCTCTTACTACACTAACTACCACTGCTACAAGTACTACTTCTACCTCTTATCCTTCTATAAATTTGTTTTGGTTAACTAACTCTCAGTGCAGGTTTTTCTAACATACTTTCTGCAGATTTCAAATTTTCTTTTACCCCGTCATTTTTTATGATGACAAAGGAGGTGAAGAAAAATATGATGATCTGATCTGCCATGTATGGAATATATATGAACTACCATGAATGGATTATATATGAACTGCCATGAATGAATTATATATAAACTTCCATGAACTGCTATGATTGATTCTAAATTGTTATGCATGGAATATATATGAACTGCCATGAATGGATTATATATGAACTGCCAGGAATGGATAATATATAAACTGCCATGAACTGCTATGATTGATTCTAAATTATTATAAAAGGGTTCACAGTTTAAGGGGGAGTTTTTCTTAAAAACTATAAACATTTTTATATTGTCAACATCAAAAAGGGGGAGATTGATAGGTATACTTTTATTTTAGATTTTGATGATAATAATTATGTTTTAAATAAATATATAATTATTTATTTATTTTATTATTTTCTATTTTTACTTGAATTAATTTTTGTTGACCTTGATAAATTATATGTCAAGTGTTAAATAAATTAATTTATATATTATTCAAGGCAAGGATACCCTATTTCTTTTTCTTAAATTAAAGTTGGGCAAAAAGTTTTTATGCATATATACTAAAACATATAAAATACTTATATATATATATATATATATAGAGAGAGAGAGAGTTCGGATCTTAAGCTCACCCTTTATCAACTCACTGAGCTCACCCCCTTTAGCGACGGATTGTCGACGGTTTGACGGTTATCAATCAAAGTAAATACATACTTTTAGCGACGAACAACATATAGTGTCGCTAAAAGTATATGCAAAACTATTGTATGACCAAACCGTCATTTGGGTTAATCGCTAAAAAAGGTGAGCTTCAGTGAGTGGATAAAAATGACTTAAGATCTGATATATATATATATATATATATATATATATATATATATATATATATATATATACATAGTGTGTGCGTTAAAATGCATGTCTTTGTCACCTTCTTGTTGAAACCGTGTGTGTGCTAAAGTGACTTCATTTTTGGGACAAACACGTAAAGGCTTGCTGGCTATCTTAGAAACATGTGGTCAGATCTTTACAATAAATGATAAGTTGATGATTTGGCGACCGGGCGAAATTTAATCTCTTACCGCGTAAAAGCTTAGTTAATCTGGACCATTCAATTCAAAAATACCTGATCATAACCGTGCATTCAAAAATAAGTTTTCAAAATTACAATTTTGCCCCAACTTCTAAAAATTCTATAAATAGGGAGTATTTCATTCATTTGGTTTTTACCAATTTAGTGAAAAGAAAATCATACTCTCCTTGCCTACATTCTCTCTAAGCTTTAAATTTCTTCTTACAAAAGCTCTGAATTTTTGAAGATAAAAATTGGTCCAAGTATTGAGATAAGTTTAATATCTGTTAAATTATTTTTTACTTGTATTTTATCTATAGATATACAAATATATATTGTTCTACACAATTCTATATATTCATATGTTATCTATTTATCAAATAAAAGGATACTTGGGCGCCTCAAGGCTACGGAGATAAACCTCTACGGAGAGGAATCCGGCCGTACGATTCCTTATAGTCTTCAATAACCTTTTATTGATATTATTTATATAAATATCTTAAAATAGATACGACACTTGATAGCTCAAAACAACAACGAGATATCTTGCTCAAAAAGAGTAATCATCAGAGCAGGATTTGAGAATCGTAGTGATCTATTGAAAATATTTATATAAATATCAATTGTGAAAATTATAAATTCTGTCATACTTAGACGTCGCAAGGCTACGGAGATAAACCTCTACGGAGAGGAATCCAACCGTAAGATTCCTTATAGTACTAAGTGACATTATTTATAAAAGCTCACATAATATATAAAATATTCTTATATATTATTTGAGTTAAACAGTAATATTTGTTATATCAATTTGTGCTTAACTGATTATATTTATTTCTTTTTACAAGTATTTGATTCATTAAAATAATACTTGGTAAAGACTAACTAAGAAACAATTCTATATTATCCATAGAAAACACTCTTTATTTTATAAAATTGTTAATTCTTTATAAAGTGCTTTAATATCATATACTTGCTTAATCAGAAGCATAAATGTATCTAAAAAAAAGTTCTATCTGCTTTAAAGAAGCTTTTTATTAAATATAAAAGTCCTTGAACCTTTATACTAAAATATTTGTTCTTAACTTTCTATCTGCTTATTTGAGGAGCATTACTCTGTACTTAACGTGTATCAGCTTATTCAAGAAGCATTTTGTTGTAAACCTTTTTGTAAACAAGAGAAAGGGTTAGAGTTAGTTTATTTTATGTACTTGTGAGAAAGACATGTAATTCGTCGACCAAGACCAGAGTCTTATAGAGGTCAGCGAAAAGTTGGGTCTCTAGTGTACATGTGAGGTGAGGAAGAGGTTGTTGTTTCAAGACCAGATCATAGAATAGAACTAATCTCGAAAGGGTGGTACAACTAGATTTGAGGAAGGAGCGAGGAGCTTGCTGTCCCAGATAAAATAGTTGAATAGTTAAAAGTTTGTCTATAAAACTTTGTAAAGGCTTCTCCGTCTGTTGAATGAGTTGTTATTACTGATAGTAATAGGATCTCAAGTTCCAAGTAGGGACTTGAGACTGGACGTAGCAACATACCAAGGGGTGTATGTTGTGAACCAGATAAATCTATGTGCATTGTGATTGAATTTTTTATTATCTTACATGCTAATTGCTAAAACTGCTAATTAATAACTAAAAATTTAAAAAGGCCAAAATATAATTTTTAACTGGTAATAATCTATTCAACCCCCCTTCTAGATTATTATTGACCTTTCACTCACCCTTGCTATATCATGATAAACATTACAGATTAGGACGAATACTTCGGATACATGAAAAGGCAATTAACATTGTAAGTCCTTTAGGATTTGAATTTGTATATTAAGTTAAGGTTATCGATCTTGGGGATTATGTGTAAAGGTTAATGTATAAATAATTTATGTTTATATCTTCCGCATTAATTATAGAATTAGTGTACCAGGTTCGTGGTTATTAGTATCCGGATTTGGGGGCGCTACAGTTTAGATGTTAAGATATGTGTAATAACATGTTAGTATGTATGATAAGTAGATAGAACATGTTTTCACAACATCTAAATGCATCAAAATGATATTTTAAGCAAATTAGAAATTTTGGAAAAACAGATCTGACAGTCGAATGTCAGAACCTGTAGATCTGTGTATATTAATAGTTAGGTCTATTAATTGTATGCTAGTTGTAGTATTACATGAGGTCTTTAATCTGGAAAAGAAAACAGGTCTATTAGAATCATATATTGCAAGATATAAGTGGTCAAAAGTGGTCGACCGATCACGAAGTTCTGATTTTCGGGTTACCCAGAAATCTCAAGAACAGGTTGAACCGGTTACTTTGACCAACCATTTAATTGCTTTCTGTTTGTTGTTAGGATATCTAAGTGTTATGAATTGATACCCTGATATACATACTACATATCTATAACACTCAAACGCTTAATCAATTCATAGGATTACTAGAATTAATGGTCAAATATGGTTGACCGAGCATGACTGCGTTTTCTACGTTACCCAGAAAACTGAAGAACACTAAGAACAACCTTTGGCTGCACTTTGACCAACATAAATCTAGACCATAGGATCTTACTCTGTCCAAACAAGTGTAACATATATGTACCTTGGTATATAAACTACATATTACAACAATCAAAATACAAATCTATCACACGGATTGAAATTATTAAGGCCATAAGATCGTTGTTTGACCTTGACCACTGTTCTGGGTTACCCAGAAACCCAAAAACAGCTTTGACAGTGACTTTGAGCATGAAATTGGTATGTTGTTCAAAAATAATTTAGACAGAAAAGAAATCAATTTTTATCATGAATAGTACCCCGGGTGAATAGTACTCGAGTGAATAGTATCCCGTGAATAATACTTTGTGAATAGTACCCCGTAAATAGTACCCGGCCTTAAAAGATTAAAATTTAACAATAATGTCCAGAAAATATTCCCGTGGAAATATACTCGATGAAGCGCAAATTTAAAGGATATTCTACTAATTTCAAGGAGTATAGAAGCAATACTTTAACAAAATGAGTGTAGAATTCAGAATCTGAAACGAAATAATATTACTTACATACTACAGAGTATGGAGGAAAATATTATTTCTTACGAATATTGAACAAAAATAATATCTCTTACCTTAAAAAGGAGAGTATTCCGTCTGGTATAGCGGGGATATTCTTGAAGACAACTTATACTGTTTTCTACGCTCAAAGCTTCCTTAAACTCAAAAGAATTACGCACAATATTATAAAAGAAGAATTCTCTGATTCTGGTCTAATTTTCAATTCTAAACTAAGCATCCTATTTATAGGAGAATGGAAGGATACTATTTAAAAAATAAAATCACGAACGCACAATAGTTTTTATTTACAGGCGTAACCATCGAAAAATTTAAATTTTTTTATTTTACTATGTTGCACTATGCACACAATATGCAGTACTATGCAACACTATACAGTACTATGCAAATAATATATAATATACTCTATTTTATATAAAAACAAAATTTATAAAATATATATAAATATATAAACCTTTGCCCTCACGATAAAGGCCACACACGAAATATCTTATATATATATATATATATATATATATATATATATATATATATATATATATATATATACCGAATAACTTTCTACCGATTATTTTGAAAAATGGTGAGGGTCCATACAATAAGCAAAATTTACAACAAATACTTCATAAAAATCCCCTCTATTTATCTCAATTCACTTGGCTTCACAAAACACATTTTTTATAATATTTATCATTAATATTATAACTCACAATATTAACAACCAGATCATTCTTAGGAAAAAGGGTGCTTTTTGATAAGGATTTCTCCTTATTGGCGCACAATTAGGTGACCAAACCCATTTCCTCGACATAACTTTCTAGACATTGTCAATAATGCAAATAATAATATGAATAACTTTGTCGTCTCAATTATTGATTTAATAAAATAAAATATTATGACAATAATTGAATCTATAACGTGAGATACTATGCAGCAATTACTGTGGCAATAATTGAATAAAACTGAGTGACTTCTCACGTAAGCATCAATAATCAATACTGTGTGCTACTATGCAACCACGTGTATTACTGTACTTTTATCACCGGGTATTTCGACAGTTAACGGTAAAACTTTAAATCACGTTATTTTTATAAAAGATATTTGCCGTTTTTCTAACTCAATGATAATTAATTACATTTTGGGGTCCACCAATGATTGTGATGTCGTATGAATATTCCATCATAAAACGAATATTTCCGACCAATCGAATATTTTATAACAACTTGCTTACTTTGCAAAATTTGTAAATATTACCCACAACTATAACATTATATCAAATCCACACATTATTATTCAAAAAGATTTTGAGAAAATTAAATTTTTATTCATAAAAGTTGGGGTCTTAGTTGCTGAGCTACTATAGAAGCATACATAGAGTGTAGTAGGTCCAATTCAAGCTCAAGAAGGTATAGATTTTAACTATGTTCTTGAAATGGGTCTAGTTTAGTTCTTGAAATTTCTTAAATTCGTATGTCAATCAATGTGTGTTAACATGTTATAATGTGTTTAGGAAGTAGACTTACCTATATGAACTCTTAAATGATGGTATTAAACATGTTTAAATCAAGGAGAAAGGTTGAGGTTTGATTCTGCAAAGCAGAAAGGTGTTATCGCTTCGCTTGCTATAGGCATGGCAGCAATTGCGCCCTATTTGTACTTAGGAGTGCGGTAGCAATTGCTGCACTGCACTCCAGAACCACTTCTTCGGGTTTCTATTTGTGATATGTGTTACTAACTTGATGTTATGACTTAGATACATACCTATAGAGGAGTATAACATGATATGTAAAGCTTTCGTATGTGGTATGAAGTAATCAACTTGGATTAGTAAGGAAGTTGTAGCAAAACTTAAAGTTTTCAAAACTAACTTTGTGGAAAACTTGTGTTCACAAGTCCAAACTTATGAGACCACTTACATGACTGATGTGGAACCTAAATGAGCATGATATGTGATTCATAGAGTTTGTATCCATGACCAACTTGATAAGCCTTGTGCTAGAACTTAGTTTGAAAAGAAAAGCTTAGTACAATAAGGCTAATGAACATAAATGCTAAAGAGATATAGATTCTGATCTTAAAAGGAGGTTAACATGACTTAACTCCTTATGATAAGAGTTTTGGAGTTGTCTTATATGTGCTATCTTCCATCATTCGTGCTAATATGATTTCAAAGACAACCTTGAACATGTTTTCAAATATAAGTTGCATATTATGTGAGTACTTAGATACTAAAGTAGTAAGATGTCATGTTATGGCTATAATACTCCTAAACATGATTCATATGTATTAAGCATGATGGTTACATGATTTTTATGTTTTAATGACATATAAATTGTAAGTTAAATTTGTGGTAATGAACTCAAGAATGATCATGTGTTATATGTGAAACTCTAGCATGTATGTATGTTAAAATAGGTGTGTAATTAATGTGTTAGAGTTGGACTGAAGTCAGGAGAACAAAGCTCAAACCTCTGGTCTAGCTAGGATAAGCCTTGATTGCGCCTCCTAAGCTAGACAGACCAGCATTCTTGCGCCCATCCTGCGATACAAATATATTCTATTTTTGATTCTGAAATTCAAGGCATGCTTATATGATTACTTTACCTTGTAATGTATGACCAATATACTTTGTAATGTGTTAAGAAGCATGCTATGTGAAGGCTTGAGTATTGTAAGTACAAAATTATTACGATTTGGACGAAAAAGAAAGAATAAGTAAACAAACACTACCTTAATAAAAAACATACATGTCCTCAATTTTAAACTTCTGCATCATCAGCTCACCAGAATAATCCAACTTTACCAAAACTTCATCATCTTCACTCACCTCGATTTTTGTCGATCCATTCTCCAGAATAATATACCCATTCACTCACCCTCACTTCCATTCATCAGCATTCACCATTTTCTCTCTATATCCATCACTTTCTCTCTCCATATCTATCTTCACCATGCAAGCTCTTCAACCTTCCCACCTCCGACCCTCCCCGCTCGACCCACTTCGCAAAAACTCCGGCGCTGCCATTTCCAATGCCAAGCCGCCGAGAAAGATCTCATTCATCACTGCTTCATCCACCAATTCCGCCCCCAAGAGAGAGAAAGATCCGAAGAAGCGCGTGGTAATCACTGGAATGGGCCTAGTCTCTGTTTTCGGTAACGATGTTGATGCTTATTACGATAAGCTGCTCTCCGGCGAATCAGGTATTGGGCCAATCGACCGCTTTGATGCCTCCAAGTTCCCGACCCGATTTGGGGGCCAGATTCGTGGGTTTAATTCGGAAGGGTATATTGACGGGAAGAATGACCGGCGGCTTGACGATTGTCTTAGGTACTGCATTGTTGCTGGCAAAAAGGCACTTGAAAATGCTGATCTTGGAGGCGATAAGCGGACTAAGGTAATGGTTTTGTTGAATTTTGTTTGATTTTGGTGTTTTTAAGTGAATTGGGTTAGTGGGTTATGCATTTTTTGCATAATTTCTAGTAATTAGTGGTGAAATTGAACGTGCATGACTAAATTATTACATATTGAGGTGTTTGACATTTTGTTTTAGTAAACATGCATGGATGTAATGATGATTTTTTTCAGTGTTGGCATTTGGTTTTAGCTTTATGTAGAGTATAAATTTTTATGCTTTCATATATATTCTATAGGTGCTTTTTGTTTATGAATTGGATAATTATAGGTGGTTGTAAATTATAATGCATTTAGTTTAGGTTTCTTGTAGTGATTTGGAAATGCTTTTTATTTTTAATCAAGGGGTTTCTTAAAAGACAACTTTTATCCATTTCATTTATTTAGTATCTTTCAAAGGTGTATACTCCTCCTATAGCAATACTTGGTTCGGGCTAAAAGCTTTTGTGAATGCTATTTTCAAACTTCATTATTATGTTTGATCAACTATAGTGTAACTACAAAAACATGGTTCCAGGTCTTCAATCAATGAATTAACTGTCATTAGTTATGCTGTTACGGTGGACTGTGGAAACAAGCAATTTAGTTTACTTTGTTTTGAAAATCATTTCCTTGATCACAAACACCATCCATTTGCCATTGTTACTTTTTGTAGTCGCACTTTAAGCATTTGTGCAAAAATGATTTGAACAGAATTTTCTTTTAACAGATGACTATCGAGTAAAGATTCATACAAAAAGTGCCCTTGGGTGTTTGCATCCCAAAACCTTGTATTTACATTTCTGTTGGTAAATTTGATTATTTTTACGATTGAGACAAACCTATGATATGAATTTTTCTTGATAAAGCTTAGGATTTGATCGGTAGACCACAAATTTGCATACACCATCTTGTTTTTTTTGTTTTCTTTTTAATAGGTAATTTCTGTCACTTCTTCTTTTAGTAGATCAACTTATAGATTCATGCATACTTGTCAAAATAAAAATAAAAGAAGAATGTATAGTTTCATGGATACGGTGCACAAAGATGCAACCAACTCAAATAAAAGGAGGAATATAGAAGACCTGTAGAAAAGGAAATAAAGAAAATGAAAATTTTCCTTCAGAAAATAAGTACAGAAGTGAAAAAGTAGTTCCTTGCATTTTATGCACTTTTTTCACCATCCCCCTCCAACACCCCCCCCCCCCCCAAAAAAAAAATAATAATAATAATAATAATAAAAAATCTAATAGTATTTATCTTTAGTTCATGCTATTTCTATGGTAGAATTATAAGGTATATTACCTGCCCTAGTTTGTGGTATGAGCACTGTGTTCATTAATAACATTTTATGAAAGATATGCCAGCTGGATAAGTCAGTGTTGTGAGTCTCATTTACTTCTTTTTGGAGCATAAACTTGCCTCACGGAATTATTTGTTATCTGTTCTTCAGATTGACAAGGAGCGTGCTGGTGTTCTTGTTGGAACTGGGATGGGTGGTCTAACAGTATTTTCTGATGGGGTTCAGGCTCTCATAGAGAGAGGTCACAGGAAAATCACCCCGTTTTTCATACCTTATGCCATTACAAACATGGGGTCTGCCTTGCTTGCAATTGATCTTGGCTTCATGGGGCCAAACTATTCAATTTCAACTGCTTGTGCCACCTCTAATTATTGCTTTTATGCTGCCGCCAATCACATCCGTCGAGGTGAGGCCGATTTGATGATTGCTGGTGGAACTGAAGCTGCTATTATTCCTATTGGATTGGGAGGCTTTGTTGCTTGTAGAGCATTGTCTCAGAGAAATGACGATCCAAAGACTGCTTCTAGGCCATGGGACAAAGACAGAGATGGCTTTGTTATGGGTGAAGGTGCTGGAGTTTTGGTATGTTTTCTCCTTTGAGTTTGTTCACTGTTGTAGTTGAATTGAGAGCGTGCTTTTTACTTTTGTTTATATTGGTCCTCACACAAGTATGAAAATCATAGATGGATTAGGCTTTCAGCTGATGCTTTTAAGCTCCTAATGTCTAGGAATCTAATTATGTTTGAGGCTTCTACAACTTTGTGTAAGGTTCCTTGATTCTGCCTTAGAGTAGACATAAAGCACAGGTGCAGCTGCGGTGTATTGGCCCTGCACTCTGTAAAGGAAAATGCCTATGGGATAATTACTCAAGAAAAAGCCTATAGAATCTGTTCTCTTTAAGTTATCATTTGTGTTCAGGCTTAAGCTAATTAAAGACCTTGACAATAATAATTTTTTTTCATAAACTTTATCTTCATTTGTTGTTAAATTACTGCCCATCAGTTCACTGGTTTGAATTAGCTAACATGGGGAAATGCTAGAACAGAATTCCTTATAAGTTTTTTCTCTTTTTATGCTTTGATTTTCAGTTGACTGAACTATTTATGTTATCCTGACATGTAACTTTAAGTAAAAATGACTCGAAATTGTGTGGTTATCTGAATTTTGGGTAGGTGATGGAGAGCTTGGAACATGCAATGAAACGAGGTGCACCAATAATTGCTGAATACTTGGGAGGTGCAGTTAATTGTGATGCTTATCATATGACTGATCCAAGATCTGATGGACTTGGTGTTTCGTCATGCATTCAACGCAGTCTTCAAGATGCTGGTGTTTCACTGGAGGAGGTATTCTCTGTCCTTACTTTAATACACAGGATTATTATTGCTATCTATTGTTTTTATTTATAGCAATAATCCTTGAGAGCATGCATAGCTCCTTAAGGTCGGGGAAAATATAGGGACCTGTTATTAGAAGTTCCCCTTGTTGAAGTTACATAACGAAGTGACTAGATAAACACAATCAACGTGTTCCTCAATGAGGAGAATAAACAAACCAAAACATTTTCATTATTTTCACCATTAGTATTGGACTTCTGACCTTCATGAGCAGAAGAAAAGGTGCTCTACGATATTTGAGGTGTTGATCTAGGTCATTGTTTTTTATCTGGTTTTGTATAAATATATAATATAAAGTGTTGACAGGTTGTTAACAGTCCAAACCTGTGGTGTAGCTGTGTATGTTTTTGTTTTATTTTAAACTAAATGACCTTGTTTTGTTTTAAGTTATTTAGAAATGGTTCTGTTTCTTCAGGTTCTTTCTTTTGATCCATTCTTACTCTTCCATTCCCCTCCTTCAGGAGTCTAATTAGTGCCTATATCTATATTAGCTAACAAGCAATGGAATTGACGTGAAATTTTGGTACCCATGAACTACTGTATCGAACTTGACCATTTTCTTTACAGGTTAACTACATAAATGCACATGCAACTTCTACTATAGTTGGCGACCTTGCTGAGGTGAACGCTGTTAAGAAGGTGTTCAAGAACACTTCAGGGATAAAAATGAATGCAACCAAGGTTAACACTCATATCTGCTCGGTGATGTTAAATTCTTCCATATTCTATCATTCTTGTATTTTAGTTTTTGTTACCTTTTATCTTTGTATATTTTTCTTACTTGTTTTCTATCTGCTTCAGTCTATGATAGGCCACTGCTTGGGTGCTGCTGGGGGTTTGGAAGCTATTGCAACAGTGAAGGCCATTACTACAGGGTGGCTTCATCCTACAATAAATCAATATGTATGTACTACGTTTTTCTTCGGCTTCAATAGTTTATACTACTATTATGACGAAGCTGAATAATTGTATCTTACAAGAGATTTTTCGTTCCATGGTCTTTTAGATTGAGATCAATCATGGGTAAACTATTGCTTATTCATATTTTCACACCTTATGGTTTATTCATCTACATATTTGTTACGATTATCCTATATCTGTAACTGCAGAACCCTGAGCCTTCAGTTGAGTTCGACACCGTTGCAAATCAAAAGCAACAGCATGAAGTGAATGTTGGTAGGATTTGTTCTCTCCCTATTTTTTCCCATCTGTTTCCCCTTCTGTCCCCAGACCCTGATACGTTAAAATCAATTATTAGTCTAAGCATTCAAGTTGTATGATTGAAAATGTAACATGTTATGCAGGCATCTCAAATTCATTTGGATTTGGCGGACACAACTCAGTGGTGGCCTTTTCTGCATTCAAGGCATAAGTTAGCTCGTCTTCTTTGTCCTTTGTAGTCATAGCAATCTGTGCTTATTTGAGGTTTAGTCCAATTCCTTGTGGAGGCTACAAAACAATTTTTAGCATTCATAGTTGTCCTTTTTTGTATCAATTTCCGGTTTGACTCTTGATTGAGGTCTCTCAGCTCTGTCACCTTAGATATTTATTGAAACTGCGAGGCAGAAAGTTGTCCAGTTTTGAATTATGTAATGAATAGTTGAAGATCGACCTTGTGGTTCATTAACTTTTACTTGGCATTTTTTTTCTCCCTTTCTTTTCCTTTTTTTTCCTGCAGCATGTTATGTTTGTTGATAATGAATGTTTTCTGTCTAAAATAAAAGGCTTGAACATCAAATATAGTGTAAAATTAAAACAGCTAGCTGTAAGCTTGTGTTGCTACTTGCTAATAATTAAACCAGTACAACCTTCTTCCAAAAATGAAATTGTCGGTTGGTTGCCTTTTTGGACTTTTTTGTTCAGATATAAATGCTAGTTATAGACACATGGACGCAATGTTTTTCAATTATAATTTTCTTAAAATATATGAATTAAAAACTCATTAACAAAATTAATTATTTTTTATTTTCTTTTTCATGTAAGCTTGTCATTTGTTGTAAATTTATGTGGGTTGGCCCAATATGCTACCTGCTCCATAGATGACATAAATGGTTGGGCGGTTTGGGCCACATGTTTATGGGTTAAGCTAGGCCGGGCCAAATTTAGGTCCATTGAAGCATTTAATTCTGCACCGGGGAGACATACGCATGGACTATCCAAGATGTTGAAGGGGTTGTCAACAATCAGGCAGCTGTACCATACTCGAGGGCACAGTTCATGTTCCTATAAGAGGTAATGCTGATGTTTGGAAACATCATTAGACAAGGTGTCTCTCAATCCCTAGTTGAGGTGTTAAGGTGTCTCTCAATCCCTAGTTTCAGCAGAATGAAGGGAAGCTAATGATAGCGGGATGTTGGGCCATGATTATTTGGACTTTTAGATTGTAGTAGGTCATTAATTATATGAAGTTATATAGGCTTGGGCCCCAACAAGACTTGATACGCGGGGGATTTATGGACTGAGTTCCTAATTATATTTGGATTTTGAATTGGGAAGGAAGTGTTGGATTATGAATCTACTTCCTTAATTATGGGAGATTTGATACGATCCTGTCATGGATTGGTCATTGGTTAGTGTTAGTTCTCAGTAGGCACACAATAGATCTAGAAGGGGGGTTGAATAGATCCTTTTTAATTTTAAATACTTTTCTTGTTTATTTTGTATTGCTAATGAATTAGCATATAATAAACATAAGAATCTTTTCAAGCACAGCGGAATAAGTAAAATATCACCTTCATTGATATATTCATAATCATACATACATTGTTCTTAGAGTTAGTTAAGTGGTAAGCAGTTAATACATACATAACAGTTATAACAGTTAAGTACATAATGTAAATGACATAAAATAGATGACAAGGAATTTTAAGTTGTTTAGAGACTCAAGCTCTTAATCCACTCTTTTGCTTTCAACTAGCAGGATTTCCACTAAGGAAGGGCAGCACCTTGAATCACTAAGATTCCTTCAAGGCCAGCAGCCTTGGAACTTCAGTTCACTTAGAACTCTTCAAGGCCAGCAGACTTAGAACTTCAGTTCACTTAGAACTCTTCAAGGCCAGTAGCCTTGGAACTCCTCTAGTTCCCTAGGAACTCTTCAAGCCCAGCAAGCTTGTAACTTCATTTAGTCCCTCCGGACAAGGACCCCTCAGGCCCTGGCTTCGTGTTGATAGTTGTTGTTGTTGGTGGTGCCTTGCTGCTAAAATGTCCTTTAAGCTCTTCATCTCTGAATGCTTAGCAGATTGACGTGATCATCCTTGAGGTGCAGTTGAGTGTTGCATGATGCTCAGCTTCTTAAGATACTCAACCTCTTCTGATGATCCATTGTTGAACTGCAGTGAAGATCATTCTTCTTGATACTTGATGGCTGCACATGATGAGTTTCTAAGATGACTGTAGACTCTTCTGTTAGGTACTTAGAAACTTTCTCATGCTTGACATCATGATGACGTTGGTGATCTTCTTCCTTGATACTTGATGCCTTCTCATGATGGACTTGCTAAGACGACTGTAAGCTCTTCTCTCTAGTACTTAGAGTCTTCCCATGATAGACATCAAGATGACATTGATGCTCTTCTTTCTCTTGGCAGTTCAGAACACTCTTCTTGTAGTAGAACTCTCACTTCTACATCATAGAACTCTTACTTCTACTTCTTATTCTATTTATCTCCAAGTGTTCTTGGTGGATCGTAGAGTGAGCTTTCGGACCTTCATTGGTCACTCATTATTTTACGTTATTTTGATCAGTCCACCATCTCTCCAAACTCAGCAACTTTTTCAACATCAGCAATTTTTGATCTTTGAAGCTCTGGCTGATATATACTCCTTCGCAATCTTCCCGTTGGAATATAGCCGTTGAAAGTAATTTGAATTGCCTCACAGATCTTGAGTTATTTGATGTAGACTGCATGTGTGACATGACATCCCCTTTTTCATCTTTCTGACACTACAGTCTACTATTTCACCTACACCGTCAGAGATGTCACTTTGATGCCTCGAGCAGGTAGTCTTCTTTATTTCTCTTTTCTGACTTCTTGATTAGAACGTCAGGATCGGTTTTCTTGCATCGATGCTCTCAATAAGCTATATTCGAATATCACTCTTCAGATTAAACTGTTGCCAATGCTTCAATTTTCAGATGATCAAAATCTACGATTCTGATACATATTCTTGGACCTGATCGTAGTGTCATGTTAAATGTTGCTCATCGACCGGTTGAGACAACTGTGACGCCCCCAAATTTGGGTATCTTCCAACCCGATAGATGGTGTTACACGGTACTACCATTCACACATACATTCAATTGAAAAGCCTCAAAGGAACGAATATGTCTTCTATATATTCAAAATAATATTAACCTTCCCCAGGTTCTTTATAACCATTACATTTGTTCTTGTCATAATATCAAATATATTACAACATTAAACCTATACTATTACATAGGTATTCTACGGGTTTGTCTTCGCCTTTCCTTTATCCTCATAGGATCCTTGGTCTGATTCGAGGTCTTTATTATGCGCTCATATGGTTCAAGCAAGAGTGAGCATGACTAGCTCAACAAGTACAACAATTCTATTTAACAATATGCTTGAATCATACAAATCATATATCTTCAATAACTGAACAATAGTTATGAAGTACTATAGATAATTCAAAATAACACTTCTCTTTTCTTTAAAACGTTTTACAATAACAATATTCAGTAAAACATCAATTCCGGTCCAAGACCTTGAGCATTTCATACTTTCTTTGAAAAGGACATCCCGGCACAAAGTCCGTAAGTCCGACATTTCTTACAAGCACGTCTAGGTGATCAGCCTATAGTACTTTATGTTGATCAACACTACATTCATTAAACGTATGTACGTTTAAGATCACGTTCCTGTCATTTGACGACAAAACATTTTTAGCATACTCAGTCTTCGTTTGAAAACCACACCAATATAACTTGGTAAAACATTGACCATACTTTGAGAGATTATAAGAAATCCAAAACATCTTAAGTCTAGCCGAAAGAATTGGCTTTGACTTCACCATACATCAATTCATGCGTAAGAATACATGAATTACAAAGCTTGTCCAGATTGAACTGAAACAAGGGTTAGAATACTTGCCTTCAGCGTGTGTTATGGTTATTACACGTTCACGTTACGTCCTTATGGTCTCTACAGTAGATGATCACATCACATAACACATTAGGTCAGGAATAAACATGCATGATTCCTAATGAATCTTACCCTTCTTCTCAATCTAATCAGATATTAGACTTGTTACTATTGGTTCCGGCTTTTCGTTTATAATTCACGTTGTTATTATGTTCATATTCGACTACTTATCTTTAATCTTTATGTGTCATAGTTAACGTTTAACAATGCCTTAATAATGTTATAAATAAGTTTTACTTCATTGATAGTTAGTTACCATTCACTCTATACCTTCAAACCTTCTTCACTGAGCAAACCTTAGGACTCAGGCCATGGTACAAGACGTCAATACCCTTCAACTCAACTGTGCACATGTGCCGGTTAGTTAAGATGTCCACCATCCCGCCTTGGCGTATAAGGTGCGTGTATCAGCTTTCTATGGGTCGCGCTTGCCGCTGCATGGACCTCGAGCCTCAAGAAGTTACTTCAGTTAATTTATTTTGTGAACTTTTCGGTGCCATAACGTATTCATTTTAAGTCCGAATTAGCTCGTTCAAAAGCCATTAGCTCACAAATCACATACTCTACATGTTCATGCAAGAATTTTATATTTTTGACTTCGTTTACTCAAAATTTACATATTAGTTCATTTTTAACGAAAACGATAAACGTTCGTGAACGTTCAACGCTCGTTTCTTCGTTTTAAGTCGGAATTCGGTCATTTTTGAGTCCGCAACTCTATAATGCCAAATAAGACTTGTCTCCATTGAAAACTAACATTTCCGAGTTCAAACCCAAAATTTGACTTCCATTCCGAGAATTTCACGAACTCGTCGACGATTATCGTCCAATCGTGTGAATTCCGACAAAACTTCATTACTTAGGTGATCATCGTTCTAAATGAATTCAATTCATCCTATAAACATCTCAACTTACACATTACAATAACTTATTTTTAAGTTAGGTTATGGCTTATTCTTCATAAGTTTATAACTTAACAAATTATAAACTACTAGATTCCATTTCTTATGACTTATTATTGATTCAAGTCCTTTAATCAACATTCTTACATCTTATTATCATATCAACTTTATTTATGTAAATATGATACAAGTTCAAATATATGATCATCATAAGTTCAGAACTTATTTAGGTTCAAATTACTTATTCATGACTTATACGGCTTAAGTCCATTGATTATCCAATCCTTATGTGTTCTTAGCATACATGTTCATTAAGCTACACTTCTCTTATCATCCTACAATGGTAGAGATGGAAGATTTAAGATCATAAGATCATTTACATTTGATGATTAGCTTTCTTCTTCTCTTTTCTAACAAATAAAAGTAGCTTATTCTTGCTTATTCTCTCTAACCAATAAGTTAATTGTGTTGGATGAAAAAGAACAAACAAATAATGAAATCCCAGCTTTTTATTTATAGGAAAACCAAAGTGAGGGCATATTAGATAATACACCAAACCCACCTCCTTACTATTCATTTCCTAGATGCTAAGTTAACTTGCCCACCAAATAAAATACTTGGCCATTACATAATTATCTTGGTCATCACATAATGTCTTGGTCATTACATAAGCTTCTTGGCCACCACAACACTTATCTAATACTTGGGCACCAAGATCACCCATGGGTTTCCCCATGGTTCAAACTTACCCATTGGATCATTACATAGGCTTAAGTTTAATTAACTTAGCTTATTCATTTGGGCTTGCATTAATTTTCTTTGGTCTTTATATTAACCAACACTTGGGCTATAACATTATTAAATCTTGGGCTTTCATATTAATTCAATTGAACTTTTCCATTAACTTCTATTGGGCTTACACTTCCTATATAATCCAACAAATTCATTTCCTTTGGCTTAAAACCTTATAACATATTGCTTATGTATTATTCTCGTATTCTAACTTGTATACTAATTCGTAATATACAATATTCCATCCTTCATACATACTCATATAATACATCATATCATATTCGTATTCATTACATCGTACAATACATACGCATCATACGATCATTACATTAACTTCTAACGCTTTATTTTCCTAACATTCTCGAATTACGTCCGCATGCAAAAAATTACGTTTTCCATACTTGAATTATTATTACATAATCCTACTCACTTTGATATTCTATCATTACGCATTTCTTGGAAGTTCAAAAATAATTCCCGAGCAGAATCGATGAATAGTATTTTTCAGAAAATTTCTCGGAAAACTTTTATTTTCGTCTTGGAAATTCGAACACTTTAATTCTCTCACGGAGTCGAAATACTATGACATTCCGACGTTTCTAGGTTATAGAACGACATTCATCTTACTAACACATAATAATAACAAGTAATATAATTTTATTCATTATTTTATTAAATAAAATTATTTTACAAAGAATCTGAATTTCTCGGTCGTTACATTCTCCCCCCCTTATAAAGATTTTGTCCCCAGAATCTCTTCTCACATTACGCAAACAATTGAGGGTAATCCTTCCTTATCTTTTCTTCCAATTCCCACGTTGTTTCTTCTGTATCGTGGTTCTTCCATAACACCTTCACGGAAGGTATAACTTTGTTCCGCAAAACTTGCTCTTTTCTATCAATAATTTGAATCAGCATCTCTTCGTACGTTAAGTCCTTCTCGATATGAATAGGTTCATACTCTATTACGTGCTTATAATCCAGCTTATAAGGACGTAACACGGATACGTGAAACACATTATGTATTCGTTCTAAGTCTGGAGGTAATGCTATCATGTAAGCTACCTCACCTACCCATTTTAACACTTCAAAAGGTCCTATAAACCTTGGACTTAACTTTCCCTTCTTCCCAAAGCGTATCTTTCCTTTCCAGGGAGATACCTTAAGAAACACGTAGGAGCCTACTTTAAACTCCCTATTTTCACGATGCGAGACCACATACTTCTTCTGCCTGTCTTGAGCTGCTACGAGACACATTCATATCAACTTCACCACATCCGCTGTTTGCTGCACTAATTCTAGCCCTAACATTCGGCGTTCTCCCACTTTGTCCCAACACAATGGTGTTATACACTTTCTTCCATATAAAGCTTTATAAGGCGGCATACCTATGCTTGCATGATAACTATTGTTAAAAGTAAACTCTACTAATGGTAGATGATCATCCCAACTACCATTGAAATCCATGACGCAAGATCTTAACATATCTTCTAACGTCTGAATTGTTCTCTCGCTCTGTCCATCAGTTTGTGGATGATATGCCGTACTCAGCTTCAATTGCGTTCCCAACTGCTCTTGTAGACTCCTCCAAAAGTTCGATGTGAATCATGGATCACGATCTGACACAATTGATACTGGTACTCCATGTCTTGAAATTATTTCCTTAACATAAAGTTTAGCTAACTGGTCTAAGTTATACTTGATCCTAATTGGCAACAAGTGAGCCGACTTCGTCAATCGGTCCACTATTACCCAAATCGCATCATACCCTTTCGTTGTAGTCAGAAACCCCACCACAAAGTCCATCTTGATATGCTCCCACTTCCACTCCGAAATCTCCAAGGACTATAACAAGCCACTTGGTCGTTGATGTTCGGCCTTAACTTTCTGACAAGTCAAGCACCTACTCACATACTCGGCTATCTCTCTCTTCATGTTCGACCACCAAAAATTCTGTCGAAGGTCTTGACACATCTTAGTACTCCCAGGATGAATCAAAAATCTTGAATTATGAGCCTCTTGTAATACCTGCTCCTTTAATTCCATCTCATTCGGAACCCAAATTCTTCCTTAAAATCTCAATAACTCTTTGTTATCAAGACTATACTTAGTATCTTTTTCATTGGTTATCCGCTCCTTTACCCGGTCACACTCATTAGTTTTGAGCTGCACAGTAGATTGAATCTCTGTCACAAATAATATCTGCCCCGATTCACTTTGGAAACTTCACTTCTATTCCATCTTAGCCATCTCTATTATTAACTTAGTTTGAGCCGTTAACATAGACAACTTCTCTCGACCCTTCCCACTTAAGGCATCGACAACTATATTGGCTCTTCCAGGGTGATACAGGATTTCACAGTCGTAATCCTTTATCAACTTTAGCCATCTCCTTTATCTCATATTCAACTCCTTCTGTGTGAAGATATATTTTAGACTCTTATGGTCCGTGTATATCTCACATTTCTCTCTTTAAAGATAATGTCTCCATATCTTTAAGGCAAAAACTACTGCGGCCAGTTCCAGATCATAAGTAGGGTAAACTTTCTCATAATCCTTCAACTGCCTTGATGCATATACAATGACCTTGCCATACTGCATGAGCACGTAACCAAGTCCTCTATGCGAAGCATCGCTATAAACTACAAATTTCCTGTATCATAGGGTAATGACAAAATAGGTGCTTCACTCAACCTTTTCTTCAGTTCTTGAAAACTGTCCTCGTATTTCTCAGTCCATACGTATTTCACTGTCTTCCTTGTTAAGTTAGTCAACGGGGTAGCTATCTTCGAAAAATCCTGGATAAATCTCCGATAGTATCCTGCTAACCCTAGGAAAGTCCGCACCTCAGTTGGCATTTTTGGTTGTTCCCAATTCATCACGGCTTCCACTTTTCCTGGATCTACTGAAATCCCCTCATGGTTAATGACATAACCTAAAAATTGTACCTTCTCCAACCAAAATTCACACTTAGTGAACTCCGCGTACAACTTCTCCTTCCTCAGTGTCTCCAACACTATTCTTAGGTGTTCAACATGATCTTCTGGCGTCTTAGAATAGACTAGAATATCATCGATAAACACCACGACGAACTTGTCCAAATATTGTTTGAATACTCTGTTCATCATATCCATAAATGCAGCTGATGCATTGGTCAACCCAGTTGACAACACCAGAAATTTGTAATGACCATAACGAGTCCTGAATGTTGTCTTTGGTACATCCTCCTTCCTAACCTTCAACTGGTGATACCCCGTTCTTAAATCTATTTTAGAAAAATACTTAGCCCCTTTGTCAACTGATCAAAAAGATCATCGATCCTGGGCAATGGGTATTTATTCTTTATCGTTAACTTGTTCAACTCTCTATAGTTGATACAAACTCTTAACGATCTGTCATTCTTCTTGTCCAACAGTTCTTGCAACTGTACCATTAACTCCTTCATCTCTACTGGCGCCATACGATACGGTTCCCTGGACACTGGTGCCGCTCCTGGCACAATGTCTATTACAAACTCGGTCTCCCTATCCGATGGAAGACCCGACAATTCACTCAAAAATACATCCGCAAATTCTCTAACTATAGGTATCTATTCCATGGTTGCTACCACTCTCTGGGTCTCAACAACATGACATAGATAACCTACACATCCCTTCCTCAATAATTTCCTAGTTTGTGTCATGGTAAGACAACACGAACATCCCGACGATCTATTACCATAAAATACTACCTGAGGTTGTTTTAACGTTCTAATATTCACACATTTCTTCTGACAATCTATAATTGCCCCATAGTTAACCAACCAATCCATTCCGAGAATTACATCGAATTCTCCTAACTTTATCGGTAGGAAATCTACCGATAATTTATAACCCAGTATGTCTACGCAACAACTCTTATGAATATTTTCAACAAGAATTATCTCCTCATTTGCTATCTTAATATTTAAAGGTATAGGCAACTTTTTGGGAAGTAATCCTAATCATCTAGCAAAATCACATGCTATAAATGAACAAGTAGCACCTGAATCAAACAACACGTAAGCATTTATGTCGTTGATCGGAATAATACCTGCGACTACGTCCCCTAATGCAACTGCATCTTGGACTGTCATGTTAAAGGTACGACCCATCGGCCTACCCGGCTACGCTGGACCACTAATAGCTAACTTACCGCTATTAGTGCCCCGATTCCCATTCATCCCCTTCTTCGGGCAATTCTTTGCCATGTGGTCAGTTGACCCACACACAAAGCATCCGTAATTCTTCTTCGAACTTGGACAACTAGGTGAAATGTGCCTCTCCTGTCCACAATTGTAGTATACGGCCTTCCCATTGAGACAGACTCCCAAATGAGTCTTCCCACAGGTTTTGCAGGCCTCCATTCTCCTCTTTGGATCTCCTTGCTTCACTCCGGTATTCCCAGAGTTGAACACTTTTCTCTTCTGTCCCTCGCCACTCCCACTGGCTCCTTCTATCTTTACTCCCCCATCAACCTTCCCCTTATTCTTCTTATCTTTGTGGTACTGGCTTAGAGCCTTGCTACCACCTTCGGCGATTATCACCTTCTCTAAAATAATCCCAAATGTAGTACTTTAGAACACAGTATACAGTTATAGAGCCAGGGTTTCAAGCCCTGCTCGAACCGTTGAGCTTTCCTAACTTCGGTATCCACTTGGTGTGGAGCGAACCTCGCCAGTTCATTAAACTTGGTAGCGTATTGGGGAACCGTCATATCCCTTTGTTTCAAATCTAGAAACTGCATCTCCATCCTTCCTTGCATACTCGTAGGAAAGTAGTTATCAAAGAATATCTCCTTGAACCTCACCCACGTTAAATTCTCTATACCCGCCCTCGCTTGGTTAGCCTCCCACCAAAAATTGGCTTCTCCTTTCATCATATAGGTTGCAAAGGCAACCTTCTGACCTTCTTCGACATTTGCTATGACAAATGCCTTCTCGATTTTTTTACCCATGTCTAGGCTTCTATGGGGTCCGTAGTTCCTTTGAACTCCGGCGGACCAACACTTTTAAAATCCTTGAAGGTAGTAACTCGTGCTACTCCCGGATTTACGGGGATATTAGCCCCATTTCTATTAAACGCGGCTGTTAATAAATTAACAAATTACTGCATTGGGTTAACCGGACCTCCTTCCGGTTGATTTACGTTAGCACCTTGATTTAGTTGCCATCTTCTTTGCGGCATTTTGCTATTACAACAAACAACACATTTCGTTATTATTCCTTTCTTATTAGTTAGTTATTATTTGAGATTAAACAATAACTTCAACATCCATTACTCAACATTTTCCGTAAAAAGGCTTATATTGATTCATTCATTGTATGATAATACTACATCATTTCATTACACAGCCTAAGCTGATTACATTACCATCTCGTAATTACTTTCCAAAAATTGGGATTTACAAAAGACTTCCCTTTGATATACAAAATAGGGTTTTACGTCACTACTAGATATACGATATTTACATATCTAAAACTACTCTAGCTACTACTAGATTATATCTGCCTTAAGGCATTATTAAAATCTGCTGTGGCCAGACCAACGATAACATCCCGACTGATAGTGTGCCGAGTTTGCCCACCTCTCATTGGATACCTGACTACTACTGTCATTGGAAATCGATGAGAACTCCTATGGATATAGGACATTCTCCCTATCTTTTGTCTCTTGGTCTTTAGCTCCCCCTTGAGCTCAAAAACCTCATGCTTTAGCTCATGGACCTTGTCCTTGGCTAAAACTCGCTCATCGTATTCTTGTTCCCACATTGACTCCACATCTGTCTTATCCTGTAAGACAGCGTGAAGCTCTACTCGTAACTCTTTCACCTCCTGACAATAGTGGAGGTTCCTGTCTAACACTGCCATGAACAGTGACATCATAGACTCCCCTTAGGGTGTCTCTTCTACAAGTGCTATTGGGTTGAAGGACACAACCTCCACCTCCTCTTCTATCATGCCGTCAAATACCGACATGAGATCGGGGTCCTCTCAGTCTCCAGACTCAATCACTACTATCTCTAGCTCCTTTGCTATTGGGTTCGGTATACCCTCTATCTGGTTAATCAATTCTTCACTAACTGCCTGCATATCCCTATACATTCCATTTCCACCTGACATCTACACAACACAATTAAGTTTGATTAGTACATGTCAGTATAATAATAAAAACATATAACATATACATAATGCATTTTTATAAGGTTATTTTCTTCTTTTACTTCTTTAACTTCTCTTAAGGTTATGACTTAAGGTTTTAATTTCACCCCCTTAAGTTTTATAACCTAATGCTTTGATACCAACCTGTGACGTCCCCAAATCTGGGTATCTTCCAACCCGACAGTTGGTGCTACACGGTACTACCATTCACACATACATTCAATTGAAAAGCCTTAAAGGAACGAATATGTCTTCTATATATTCAAAATAATATTAACCTTCCCCAGGTTCTTTATAACCATTACATTTGTTCTTGTCATAATATCAAATATATTACAACATTAAACCTATACTATTACATAGGTATTCTACGGGTTTGTCTTCGCCTTTCCTTTATCCTTGTCGAATCCTTCGGTCTATTCGGTCTTAGCTACGTTCATATGGTTCAAGCAAGAGTGAGCATGACCAGCTCAACAAGTACAACAATTCTATTTAACAATATGCTTGAATCATACAAATCATATATCTTCAATAACTGAACAATAGTTATGAAGTACTATCGATAATTCAAAATAGCACTTCTCTTTTGTTTAAAATATTTTACAATAACAATATTTAGTATAAAACATCAAATCTGGTCCAAGACCTTGAGCATTTCATACTTTCTTTGAAAAGGACATCCCGGCACAAAGTCCGTAAGTCCGACATTTCTTACGAGCATGTCTAGGTGATCAGCCTATAGTACTCTTTGTTAATCAACACTACATTCATTAAACGTATGTACGTTTAAGTTGTGGCAACCTCACGTTCATGTCGTTTGACGATAAAACATTTTTAGCATACTCAGTCTTCGTTTGAAAACCACACCAATATAACTTGGTAAAACATTGACCATACTCTGATAGATTATAAGAAATCCAAAACATCTTAAGTCTAGCCGAAAGATTTGGCTTTGACTTCACCATACATCAATTCATGCGTAAGAATACATGAATTACAAAGCTTGTCCAGATTGAACTGAAACAAGGGTTAGAATACTTGCCTTCAGAGTCTGTTACGGTTATTACACGTTCACGTTACGTTCTTATGGTTTCTACAGTAGATGATCACATCACATAACACATTAGGTCATGAATAAACATGCATGATTCCTAATGAATCTTACCCTTCTTCTCAATCTAATCAGATATTAGACTTGTTACTATTGGTTCTGACTTTTCGTTTATAATTCACATTGTTATTACGTTCATGTTCGACTACTTATCTTTAATCTTTATGTGTCATAATTAACGTTTAACAATTCCTTAACAATGTTATAAATAAGTTTTACTTCGTTGATAGTTAGTTACCATTCACTCTATACCTTCAAACCTTCTTCATCGAAAGCAAACCTTAGATTTGGGCCATGCTTACAGCACGTCAATACCCTTCCTTCAACTCAGCACATGGCCTTTGGTTAGCAAGTTGTCCACCATCCCCTTAGGCCAAGGTACGCTTAATGACTTTCTATGGGTCGTTTTACGGTACATGGATTCTGAGCCTCAGCAAGATTACTCAGATTAATTTATTTTGTGAACTTTTCTGCGGTGCCATAACGTATTCATTTTAAGTCCGAATTAGCTCGTTCAAATGCCATTAGCTCACAAATCACATACTCTACATGTTCATGCAAGAATTTATATTTTTGACTTCGTTTACTCAAAATTCACCTATTGGTTCATTTTTAACGAAAATGATAAACGTTCGTGAATGTTCAACGCTCGTTTCTTCGTTTTAAGTCAGAATTCGGTCATTTTTGAGTTCGCAACTCTATAATACCCAATAAGACTTGTCTCCATCGAAAACCAACGTTTCCGAGTTCAAACCCAAAATTCGACTTCTATTCTGAGAATTTCACGAATTTGACGATTATCGTCCAATCATGTGAATTCCGGCAAAACTCCATTACTTAGGATTTGATCATCATTCTAAATGAATTCAATTCATCCTATAGACATCTCAATTTACACATTACAATAACTTATTTTTAAGTTAGGTTATGGCTTATTCTTCATAAGTTTATAACTTAACAAATTATAAACTACTAGATTCCATTTCTTATGACTTATTATTGATTCAAGACCTTTAATCAACATTCTTACATCTTATTATCATATCAACTTTATTTATGTAAATATGATACAAGTTCAAATATATGAGCATCATAAGTTCACAACTTATTTAGGTTCAAATTACTTATTCATGACTTATACGGCTTAAGTCCATTGATTATCCAATCCTTATGTGTTCTTAGCATACATGTTCATTAAGCTACAATTCTCTTATCATCCTACAATGGTAGAGATGGAAGATATAAGATCATAAGATCATTTACGTTTGATGACTAGCTTTCTTCTTCTCTTTTCTAACAAATGAAAGTAGCTTATTCTTGATTATTCTCTCTAATCAATAAGTTAATTGTGTTGGATGAAAAAGAACAAACAAATAATGAAATCCTAGCTTTCTATTTATAGGAAAACCAAAGTGAGGGCATATTAGACAATACACCAAACCCACCTCCTTACTATTCATTTCCTAGATGCTAAGTTAAGTTACCCACCAAATAAAATACTTGGCCATTACATAATTATCTTGGTCATCACATAATGTCTTGGTCATTACATAAGTTTCTTGGCCACCACAACACTTATCTAATACTTGGGCACCAAGATCACCCATGGGTTGCCCCATGGTTCAAACTTACCCATTGGATCATTACATAGGCTTAAATTTAATTAACTTAGCTTATTCATTTGGGCTTGCATTAATTTGCCTTGGTCTTTATTTTAACCAACACTATGGCTATAACATTATTAAATCTTGGGCTTTCATATTAATTCAATTAAACTTTTCCATTAACTTCTATTGGGCTTACACTTCCTACACAATCCAACAAATTCATTTCCTTTAGCTTAATGCCTTATAACATATTGCTTATGTATTATTCTCGTATTCTAACTTGTATAATAATTCATAATATAAAATATTCCATCCTTCATACATACTCGTATAATACATCGTATCATATTCGTATTCATTACATCGTTTAATACATACGCATCATACGATCATTACATTAACTTCTAACGCTTTATTTTCCTAACATTCTCGAATTACATCCGCATGCGAAAAATTATGTTTTCCATACTTGAATTATTATTACATAATCCTACTCACTTCAATATTCTATCATTACGCATTTCTCGGAAGTTCAAAAATAATTCTAGAGCAAAATCGATGAATATTATTTTTCGGAAAATTTCTCAGTAAACTTTTATTTTCGTCTTAGAAATTCAAACACTTTAATTCTTTCACGTAGTCAAAATACTATGACATTCCGACGTTTCTAGGTTATAGAACGACATTCATCTTACTAACACGTAATAATAACAAGTAATATAATTTTATTCATTATTTTATTAAATAAAATTATTTTACAAAGAATCCAAATTTCTCGGTCGTTACAACAACACTACGATCTTGAAGAGTGTTAATTGGATCCTCAATGTAGAACACCTCTTCCTCCTCTTATGCAGTGCTTCAACACTTTTGTTTGTTTCGACTGATCTCAGACACTGATGGCTTGTTCCTTGTTCTGGCCTTTTCTAAATAGCAAGACGCTTCAGATTTGTGGCATGCCCAGCTCGCTTTGTCCTTGTGATCTCCCATTCACTTATCATTAATGGACTGACCCAGTGCTTAATCACTTTAGCCTTGTTCTTCAAAAGCTGACCACTATCTTCGTGTACACTCCATCAGTTCCTTCTTTGTTTGGCAAACACTACGATCCTGGTTACTTTCAAGATCGTTGTCTTCTGTTCACTTGACAACTACTGCATTTGCTGACTTTCCTTAGTCAGTTTCTTTGATTGAAGTCTTCTTTTGATCAACTTGTGGAAGACTTCATCTTGAATGGCTTCACAACTCAATCTGTATGTTGATTGGGTTGGTGCTTAAATCTTTTGTTAGCTTGCATGCCATTCGTTGAGTGCTCTCTGGTTTCCCTTAGGTGGAATGTATCTCTGCAGCTCAAACCAGAGGCTTCATTACTTTGGATATTCTGGGAGAGCTCATTTGTTGAGAATCGTGTTTGCTCTATGATTCAGCCTTGGCATTGTGAGCACATCTGTTGAAGCCTTAGTTCTGTACTCTACGATTCTGCCTTTGGTTGTGCAGACACTACGACTCTGAGATCAGATCTTGACACTCTACGATTTCTATCTTTATGCTCGTTGTCTTCATCTGCTCTTATTCGACTATGATCTCTGCCTCTGAATTGATCAGTAGACTCTACGACTCCGAGTGTAGTCTACGATTCTTGACTTGGTTTTGGAAGATGCTTGGTCAGCTCGTAGACAGGCTGTCTCTACGATTCTGAACTTGACATCCTCAGCAGATTATGGCTTCGAGGATGTTCTTCTCGACACACTATGATCCTTCCTCGTCTCTCCTAGCAGTCTACAAACTCCGAGATCTACTATCTTGCAGATAACGATTCTGCCTTGATAGCTCTCGAGTTTTCCTTGACTCTCCTGGTAGACTACGATTTCTGGTGCAGTGCTCAATGATCAGACAAGCCTATCTATTACATTATAAGATCAACCTAACAAGCTTGATCTTTCTATATTTATAGTCCTTATACATTTTTCTTTTTAAGGACTTTACAAAGCTGTTTTGCTTATGTAGGATCAACATAACATATTTGATCAACTTATTCTAAGTCCTTGTACATATGTTTCTATTATCTATCAAAGGACTTTATAACTTTTCTTAATGCAAGCATACTTGCATATTCATTCATATATATCATAATTAAATCATAGATAAATAGGAATATCATTCACATGCTTATTCCTAACAATCTCCCTCTATTTGATTATGACAAAGACAATTAGTGCATATGCATGATATGAATGAATCTTATATACAGTGAGAAACTGTATTTCTAAAATAGATAATCATGAATGTCATTGATAATAATGTGGAATTATATAAGCTATGAGACTTTACATCCTGGATCCAGAACATACCTAACTAGTTAGAGATGTACCTCTTTGGCTCCATGTGTGTCTTCCAGGATGTCCGTTGATCAGCTATTTATCTGTTTGATCTTTTTGCTCCTACTCCCCCTTAGATGGTGACTCCATTTCTTTTCTCTACTCCTTCTCAGATTCATGCTCTTCTTCTTTTTTTAGCTCTCCTCAAACTTTGCATTCATGGGATCATCATCCTTTGACCCCCCCTCAGATGATGATTCTGCTTCTGCAGCTGCTGTCTTCTTCTTTGCCTTTCTCTTGGCCTTCTTGTTTTCTTTTCTTTTGCTCTCCTTGCTCTTCCTTGAATGCCTCTTTCTATGCCTCTTTTCTCCCCCTTTTTTGTCATTAATCACTTGTGAAAGCTGCTCCATGTTGGATATAAGTTGCTCCATCAGGTAAGATGAGTTATCAACCTCAATCTTGAGTTTTTGTTGGCTCAGCTCAAGTTGTAGAGAGAAAGACTAATTCAGATTTTTAATCTTGTCAGAGAGGGCTTGGATTTGCTCTTTATTAGCCTTCTGTCCTCTTAGAGCTTCTGCCTTCTATTCATTTATAGCCTTCAGATAGATTTGATCTCTCTCTTTGATTTTGAGAGATATATCAGACATAGTGGCTTGGAGCCTGTCTTGAACCGCATTATCGCTTGCTTCTGTCAACATCTTTACTTCTTTAGTGAGGATAGACATCTTCTTGACCAACTCATCAGAATTCTTCAGTAACTCCTGCTCCGTTGAAGTTTGGTCATTTGGTTGGGCAGACTCTTGTTGAGCATCAGATTCGACTCTATGATTATCATCTTCAGACAGTTTTTTGAACGCAGTGAGAATATGAAAAATCATTGAGTGCCAATCATTGTTGGAGGATGAAGGAATATCAAACAACTGTGCTTGGGTGGAGGGAAGATTCTCATCCTGAACTTGATCATCTTCAGTGGTAGAGTGAGAGGACTCTTCGATCATTAGCTTGGGCATAAATCTTTTGCCATCAGAACTGTGGCGCCCCCAAAATTTCAGACACTCATATCTCGAATTTCGGTGCATCACGCTACTACTACAAATATCTTACATAATCATTAACAACGGAAATAATAGAATAATTTACATTGATGTAATATAAATATTCGCGTCCCAAGGTACCGTAACCATTACTACAACAATTCTGTGATTAGCTTAACATAGCATAATCATTCTTGAATACATCATAATAATCATAACAATAATAACAATACTTCTAGTCTTAAGGACTAAGTTATTCTGCCGCCTTTCCCTTTCCCTTGTCCTTTCCTGAAATACCGCCTTGCTCTGCCTTAACTGTAATGTTTTAAGAAGCAAGAATGAGCAACAAATTTGCCCAGCAAGTAATATAGCTAGAAGAACAAGCAGTTATAGCATTTGAATCTTTCATGGGTATAATAATAATTGATAGTTCAAGGATATCAAGAATATCAAGAGTATTCAATAGGTGTCACTATGGACCGAAGGATATCAACAAAATTTTAGGATTTTCTCATTTCGAGGTTCAACATAATTGGAGTAATCGAAAGGTCACTAAGGACCAAGAACTCTTACTAGAATTAGCAGTATTACACTGTAATCCAACATCCACAAGTACATCGGTGATCACTTAAAGTACCCTATGTTATGCATAACATTTAATCATACTCATGTGTGCACGTCGGTTCCCGACAATATATAATTTCCCTTCTATGAGGGTTGTTCATCTCAATAGATTTACGATAGTCCGCACCAAATCAATCGGTTTGGATAGCTCTTTAACTCATAATAATAGTCTAATAGAATCAAGGGCTTAGAGCAGCTTTTTCATCATGCATTTAGGAATGATAAGTCCAATGCTTACAACAACGCCAAGGTATACAAGTGATTTTTGAATGTAAGAGATATTTACTTGATAAACTATGATTGATATGACAACAATTCAACATTATAAAGTGTGTGAATTTAAGGAACTTGCAACACAATAATAATAGTGTTAGGATACTTGCTCAATGTAAATTTGAGTGAGGTTAGGGAACTTGCCCAACAATAACAATAAGTTAGGGATAGAAAACTTGCATGATATAAGTAACAAGTTTTTAGGGATAGAACTTGCCTTTAGCGTTGATTACTACTAATAGCGAAAATCACCTCAACGAACTATATACTGTTCTATTCATGTAAATATGGTATTTATTAGCCAAACACACTTGATATATATCAATAACATGTACACATAACACATCTTTCTTTCTATCTCATTGCACTCCATCAAAACTCATAATCTATTTACACTAACATGCTCATACTATTGACCCTTGCTAGCTTATTCATAATCCTTCTTCCTCGAAGTTATAAGAGGTTCATTGTGCAAGTAGACCATAACGTCTATTAATCCCACCGACCTTCTTCTACGCATGTTTGCAAGTATTAGATTTATTTTCCGAAGTTGGTACAACTCTCCACTTAGAACTTATTAGGTGTACTAATAGTTTACAATAGTATAGGAGTAGTTATTAATCCATCCTCATATCAAGTTATGATGCTGTCTCCGAGTCCCGGGACATCTCGCCATGTCCGAAGATATTACGACTTGTCCGAAGACATCACGCTCTGTCCAAAGACATCACGCTTTGTCCGAAGACATCACGCTTTGTCTGAAGACAGCTCCTTCAGAGACTTCGGTCTACACTATTTCGACAAAGTTTAAGTTCGTCGGGTTAATATCAGTAAGACTTTACTATATGCATACAACCTAAGGGAATTTCTTAATGCATGATCTAACGTGACCGAACCCATGGATTTCAGAAGCAGTGAACATGCTCTGTTTTGCAGAGTAGTCACAACTTGATTCCAAACAATTTTTAACGTATTCACGCACGAAGGTAAACTTTCTAAACACCCTTTATCATGCTAATTCATCATACTTGACCTATTAATCTGAAAAATGAGAATCAACAAGACTCAAGTTAAGAACGAAGTAGAAATTATACCTTCTTGAGCTTTAACCTTGATATCTCACACACTGATTTGGTAATGCTTAGCAACTAAGAATTCTTTACTCAGATTTCTCCAACACTCTTGTCGCTAAAACAGACTGCCCTAGTGGCTTTAAAGAGAAAACATGGACCAGACACTTGATTTACCCAATGTTGGGATTCATGGTGCAATAGAAATGAACAATGGTTATTTAAGGAGTTGTTCAATCACTCCATACCAGCCACTTAGCTAGCCATGCATGCCTAGGATTAGCGACTTGAAAATTTGCGTAAAGAGAGTTTAAAGCTCTCGTTTTTGTACTTGGTGACCCTAATTTGGGGACAAGAGAGCAGATCTCGAGACATAGACAAGGGGCTAGTCGGTCAGCCCACCGCCTGCCGCCACATTTTAATTTAACCAATACTTGTACTCCCAGTTAACTATTTTGTTGGGTTCTGAATTGGATTCTAAATATCCCAAGTTTATTGGGCTAACTTAACAGTCCATCAATTAATTTATTGGGCTAGACTCCCAATTTATTATTTGGACTTTAAACATGCAAATACTTAATCATCCTTCACTAAGTCCATCATTGTGTCACACAAGACATTTCATGAACCTATCTTATCGATCATCAACAGCTCAATTTTAATTCAATTGAGTTACTTTCCTCATGCCACGTAAGCATTTATAAAATGAATAATTCACCGGCTCTATTTAATAATAAAATTAAATCATAAAATTTACGGGTATTACAAGAACCACTCTACAATCGTAGGGAATGTAGTGGTTACCAGCATGTCGGTAGATTTTGAAGTGAGACTGGTCTTTGATCATCTTGGTTACAAACTCCTTTACTCTTGGAAAGTTTTGAGATATCAGCTCCAAGTTCGGAAACGTTGAGTAACAGCAGCTGAAGTAGCTCCTATATTTATCAGTATGTGCTTTTAACTAAGGCATCCACGGGAAGAACCATCTCATCAGAAGATCTTCAAAATTATTCAGTATTGTTGTGCAATCTAACTCCATATTTTTCCAATTGTTAAACACCTAGTCTGTAGTCATTCTTACAACTCGGAGTTGTTCATTTCCATGACTTATCCATCTTGCTGCTGGTTCAGCTGGTGGTTCATCAAAAACTTCCACCACTATTCTTCTGCTAATTTTTGCTGGAGAAAGAACTGGATAGTCTGTTGTAGTTCCTCTGATTCTTGATTTGCAGAATTAGAATCTTTTTCCATTTCTTCACCTTCTGAGCTTAAATCATGTTGACTTCTTTTATCTGATTCATTAGTGAATCCTTCTTGCTGATTTTCATTACTAGTATCTTCTTCAACATCTTCTCCCTCAGATTCAGGCTCATCATCACTCAAATCAATGACAGCAGTAGAAGATTCTCCTTTCTTCTTTAGAATAGATCTGGCAAGCAGTCTGTTGCTCTTTCTTCTCTTTGGAGGTTCAGCTATAAAAGAGTTAAAATTTTCTTCTTCTTCAGAATCTAAAGCCTTTGAATTACCAGGCAAGCTTCCTTGACGTTCAGCATTAGTATGGACAGGTCCTTCTTCTTCAGACTCAGCATCTTTGGAGTCATTATGTGAACTTGTTGGAGCATTTTTAGTAGGGAATGCAATTGTGTTAACTTGCAACCTTCCTTCATCAATAGAGTGGATGCTCTAAGGACTAGCTAGGAATTATATATTCTTCTTCATTTCTAAACTTGCTCTTTGGGGACTCAATCTTGAGACTTTCATTTCCCTTCTCATCTTCTGACTCTACGCTCTCATTCTTGGAGAACAAAATTTCTTTGGGAACTGGAGCTAACTTCTTTATCACCTTTTCTTTCTTTTTAGATGACCCTTGGAGTAATCTGTTACTCCTTCTCTTTGGGGTTTCTGCAGTTAAAACCTTTTCTTCTCCTGCTTCCTTGTTGTTAGTGGAGAGACTTCTTGGTGGAGCCTCTATTTTCTTCACACCCTTAGACTTCTTCTTTTCGGGGTGTGGGCCACTTCTGCAGTCTGAGTCATCAGATTGATAGCTTTCCACCTCTTGTGCCTTCCTCTTCTTTGCAGAGACCTTGTTGCTGCTCCTAGTTATCATAAGCCTCCTGTTTTCCTTGGGATTTTTCTTCCTGTTTACAAACAGCTGTGGAGACATCACTTTATGGACATTCAGTGGTTCTCCTTCATCATCCTTTATCTTACTTCCCAGTTTCTTCTTCATTACAATGCTCAAGAGTCTTCCATGAAAAACCTTTGTGAGTGGTTTATCTGTAGACTTCTTCATCTCTGCCTTTTCTAACCATTTGGTCAACCAATCAATTAGAAGAGCTCCGAAGTTTATCTTTTGCTTCATGACAATTGTAGTCATGACTCTTAGTTGCAAATCACTGACAGTATCATGTGTGGTGTCCTTGCACAATATGCATTTTCCTGTAATCTCAGCCATAAATTCAAACTCTTCAGGAAACTTCTTCTTCTTCATATCCTTCAGATTTACATTTCTCTTGTAACGCATTAACCTCTTGCCTTCTTCAATGTCAACTTCATCGAGGTTTATCAGACCTTGGTTGGGAAACCCTAGACATTGGTTGATGTCTGATGCCCTTATCTTCAGACTTGCTCCTTTGACCTTTGTGGATAGAAGTCCAGAATCTATCGATGCATTGTAGTAGAATTGCTTCACTAGCTCCGTATAGACTGGAGTGTTGGATTCCAAGCATTTAAAAAAACCAGCATCCTTTACAAGCTCAAGCATATCCTTGGACTTCTTTTCTGATCTTTTAAACTTCTTGAAGCCGAGTTGGATTCCGGTTATAACACGCCATTCTTCCATTTTTTGGGTTCGAAACAAATGGATATTTAGTTTCAGACTTCTAATGAGATATGGTTGAATGCGATTTGGGAAAATCTAGAGGTTTATTAGATTCAGGCTTTGAAGAGGTTTTTAGGGTTTGAAAAAGAGAGAGGGAGAGGTTTGATAGCTTCTGATAACTGTTTGGAGATTTTGAATTTGTCTTTATGACAGTTTCTTTTGACTCTTCATAAGCTGTGATGTGTCAGCCAGTCATTGGTTGCATAATGCCAGTAAGAAACTATAACTCCCCAAAAAACTTTTCAGTTTAATATTTCTTTTAAGAAAATAGGCATTACTAACGTGGATTGACCATTGACCTTTTCAACACGTGGAGTAGCTTGGTGAGGTAGCTATGGACTCTACGATTTTCTTTATTGACTCAACGATCGTCTTCTAAGAGATGCTTCAGTGGATGATTTGACACTAATCTTCATCTTTGAGGTTGCATGGCTTAACCACTGATGTACCTCATGATAGTTTGAGCACTAAACTTCTGAGGTGAGTCTGCAGGGCATCTTTCCAATCGTATCTCCACACAATCTGAGTAGTTGAGCATGTGTGTAGTTCTTCTGAGCTCCCTATGAGCTAATGTATTGATGAGTGGAATTTATACCCGCAAATCGGATACTTTATGACATAAATAGTTGTCTGTTCTCGTAAATTTTATACGGTTTTATATGATTATAATGTTATTATGCTTAATCGATGCAATGCAGGGCTTATCAGGTGTTTTCTAGCATTCAGGGGAAAAATGGTCATATTTCTCACACTTCAGCCATGCATGGCCAATGCCTGCTTATTGGCGCACCGCATGACACCACTTCACGGCCCTTCACGACATCACCTCTACGACAATGGCCCATCGAGGCTTCTTTGGCTCATGATTGCATTACATGAGCTCCGTGTCTCTTCATATTAAAGTTTTATTTATAAGCGCCTAACCTGCGACCTAAAGTGGTTCAGGCCATGGCGGCTCCTCTCCTCCGGTGTCCAGGTAGAGACAAATGATTTTTGCCCTAGCTTGAAGGAAAGAGGCGTATATAAGGCATTAAAGACTCTGCATCAGGATGAGACATCCTATAATCATATATTTTAGTTAGTTTTAGCTTAGGATAGTATTTCTTCTATAATTTCTCTTCCTTTCTTCTAGTTTATGTCTGTAAATATAGATTGGTAGATTAGGGAGAAGTCTAGGTTTCCTTGGAGCGGCACGAGCAGCGAGCGACATGGATTGAAAAGCTTGATTTGAGCGAAATGCTTAGAGATTGAAGGGCTTTGACAGAGTTTCTTCTTATCTATTTATTGTCTCTAGTTTTGTAATCCATAAATGTTGTCTTTATTGCTACTTGTATTTTGTTCAATAGCTATGAACTGAATATTTGCTCTAAGGTTATAATAGAACCATTTGTTATTTAAATTGACTGTCTTATCTCTTTGGTTGGCACCATATGATTTAGTTTAACATATTTATGATTAATGATTCTCGCTAAGACATTAGTGATGATTTTGGTAATTTACATGATATCGACAGAAGGATTGTAGATTTACACCTGAATATATTAGCATGTGATTGTGGGTTTCGACTGCATAAGTTGTGCGTAGAATAGATATATATCTGTGCGCCACGTGCGACCTAATTGAGAGCTTATGCTTAAATCCTTTTTCTAATCAATTCATATAGACATATGTAGGATTGTATCTAACTTGGGCGTTCTTTTCTGTTCTATTCCCTATCGGGTGGATCTGGAAAGGATATGTTTGTGCATACCTCGACAATGGTGAATAGGCACTTGTGTGTTCTTGGTCGACAGATTGTCATGACCATTAAGACTAGAGAGAGAAGGGTAGGTAGTTTGATTAAACATAGCACACCAGGTGTTCGATAGAATGCCTGAGTGGGGTGAAGTTGTAACCTTAGCTTGTATTTCCTTCGATTACCATTTGTTATCCATTTACTTGCTTTGATAATTAGTTATGCTTAGATTAATCACACTTTCATTTATTGCTGTTCGAATAAGACTTTAGCGATACAAAGTCGGTACTTGGTAAATATTAGTGATAGTTCCTCGTGGATACGACATTCTACTTATCATTGTATTACTTGTTAGACCGCGTATATTTGCGCGTGTTTAGTGATCGGTTTTCTGACAAACAAGTTTTTGGCGCCGTTGCCGGGGAACTGTTATTCTAATATTGTCCAATATTGATTTCAATCAATTGAGTCTTACTTTAAACATATATATATATATATTTCTTTTATTTGGTTGATCTTTCTTTCTTTTTTGTTTTTAAGTTTACAGATTATGGGCGATCAATGTTATCAATGGCCTTATGAGGGAACGACACAACCAAGCTCGGAAGAAGGACTCGAGAAATTGCAAGTTCAAATTGCAAATTGTTGGGTTTCGGCACAGAAACGCACAGAGAAACCGACTGCGCCTCGAATCTCCAACGCAATACAAACCGATTGCGCCTCTACGGTATCCACACGAACGCCGCACGAACCGTCGAACGATTATGCAATAAGAAGGACTTGCGGTACTAGCCACCAAAAAGAATGGATTTTCTGAAACTGTTTTCTCTCTAGTCTCTCTCTAAGAGCGGCTAGGGTTTTTTTCAATTCGATATCTTACCCTAAGTAGCTGCTATATATCATATATATAGTAGTTAAAAGGAATTAATCAAATCAAAACCTAATTTTATAAAATCCGAATTTATATATATATATATATATCTCTTAATTAAGTCTTACTTAATTAATATACATATATACAAATTATCCTTTTAATTTAAATTAAGTGATTTAAATACTATTAATCATATTAATATATTTAAATCCTTAAAATTTAAATTAATTCCCTTTTTAAATAACGTTACATGTGTGTGTGACTTAGGTTATTATTACGTTGGCAATAATTTTAAAATCATATTATAAAATTATAAGCGGTGAAAGCTGACATCTAGTAATGCATCACCGCTACCCAAGTAATAATAAGATCGATGATTCGATGCAACCTTTTTCGTGACCAATGTTTCAATGTAATTTAATCCTTTTAACCTTAATATCCTAGATTAAACTCGAGTCATGGAATGTGTCATACTCTTCATAATTTAATCTGAAGTTTTCTTGATCAATGAGTGGTACTATATGAAACAAATCACTATTTGAGCATGGCCATGCATTTCATAGTCCTACTCAATCAAGAAACTATGGATATCACCCGTAATATATAGGATGGTTAAATTCCATCTAGATCACTCATATTTCTCACACGATTAATGATGAACCCAATAATCACCTTTATAGTCCACCCTATTAAAGGTGACATTTGATGATATCAAAGTATATAAATTCTCGTGTAGTAATATAGCGATTTCGTGTCGAGGAGGACCATTACATCATTGTCATTTATGAGAATTGCTAATGACACTTCGCATAATGCTCCATATAGAATTCTCACGGTGGGTCCATCCAAATTACATCGTTCTTCTAACATGTACCTATGCATTGACTTAATATCTCATATATTTATGACCAATGAGATTTGGTCATCGGTCAATCCACATACTAGTCTCGAATGCATCATTGTTGTCCCATCAACAATGATCTTTGGACTAAGGACATTTAAGAACACCGATACTAATGGTAATATATAATCTCATGTTCAAGTCACATACTTGAAACTATATAATTTGTATCACTATTCTAAGGAATTTTATTATGTTAACAATTATATTACGCGATAAATAAAACCATAATAAAATCATATATTTATTCAATCAAATATAATATCAAAACGTTAAGCAATTATATCAAATAATTGGCCTCTAGGGCATAAACTCTAACAGCCTCTCCCACTTGCACTAGAGCCAATCACTCATGTATCTAATATCCATGGAACTAGTGTGACCGTCGTGCTAGCCTGTCATTGCGACAAAGCCTTGGTTAGTGGATCCGCAACATTATCATCTGTTGGCACTCTTTTCTATATGTACATCTCCTCTATCAATGATTTCACGGATGAGATGATACCGCCTAATTATATGCTTGGATCATTGGTGAGATCGGGTTCTTTAGCTTTGTGCAATGGCTCCATTATTATCACAAAGATGAAACAACCGGATCAACAATGGTTGAACAACACCAAGTTCAAATTGATGAACTTTTTAATCCATCTGACCTCCTTGTTTTTTTACTAAAGCAAACAATATACTCACCTCTGTTGTAGAATCACTCCATCGCCTCTTGCTTGAACTTTTCCAAATAACAAAGACCACCATTAAGGCAAAACACAAAACCCGACCGAGACTTATAGTCATCATTGTCGGTACCGAAACTAGCATCTGTGTAACCCTTTTTGCTAGTTCTGTCTTCACCTCCATATACCAAGAATGAATCCTTAGTCCTTTTCAAGTACTTGAGGATATTTTGGCTCATTTGTCCGATGACCTTCACCGGATTAGATCGGTATCTGCTTTCGTCATGCTCAAAGCATACTGAGACATCCAGACGAGTACATATCATTGCATACATAATAGATCCAATTGTGAAGCATAAGGGATCTTTCTCATACTGCCTCCTCATCATCTTGTGATTTAGGACATTGGGCCTTAGAGATCTTTACACCATGAGTCACGGGTAAGTTTCCTCTTTTCGCCTCTTGCATCTTTGAACCATTTCAACACTTTATCAATATATGTACTTTGACTTACTTAAGTAGAGCATTTTTCTTGATCTATCTCTATAGATCTTGATACCTAAAATGTAGGTGAGATCGCCCAAATCTTTCATGGAGAAACATTTTCCTAACCATGTTTTTACACCTGTAAGGAAGGAATGTCATTCCCAATAATTAATATGTCATCAACCTATAATACTAGGAATACAATGTGACTCCACTAACCTTCTTATATACATAAGGTTCATCTTCATTTTTAATAAAGCCAAATTCTTTGATCGCTTCATCAAATCGAAGATTCCAACTCAGAGAGGCTTGCTTCAATCCATAAATGGATCGTTGTACTTACATACCTTTCCAAAGATCCTTTGGAGTGACAAAACCCTCGGGTTGTGTCATATACACATCCTCAAGGAGATTTCCGGTTAAGGAAAGTAGTTTTGACATCCATCCGCCAGATTTCGTAATCATAAAAAGTTGCAATAGCAAGTAAGATCGATGGATTTAACCATTGCCCTTTGGAGAGAAGGTTTCATCATAGTCAACACCTTGAATTTGTTTAAAACCTTTTGCTACCAAATCGGCCTTTATAGGTTTGTATATTACCATCCACGGTTTTTTTTCTTGAAAACCCACTTGCACCCGATTGGTTTTACCCCTTCTGTGGATCAACCAGAGTCCATACTTGGTTAGTATACATGGAGTCCATCTCGATTTCATGGCTTCAAGCCATTTCTTCTAATCTGGTCCATTCATAGCTTCTTGGTAGAAGCGGGCTCATCTTGATCTATGAGCATCACATCACCGCTTTTGAGTCACAAGATATCCATAATATCTCTCGGGCTCTTGGCGTGTCCTACCAGATCTACGAATGACTTGTGTAATTTGAGCAGGTTCACTTTTCACAATTTCTTGTGGTTCCTGCTCATGTTCCAACTCAGGTTCAATGATATTTTGTGGTTCTCGAATTTCTTCGAGTTCTACTTTCCTCCCACTATTTCCTTTAGAGACAAATTCTCTTTCTAGAAAAATACCAGTTCGAGCAACAACCACTTTGTTCTCAGAAGGTTTGTAGAAATAATACCCTTTTGTTTCCTTTGGGTATCCCACAAAATTACATTTGTCGATTTGGGGTCCGAGCTTGTCGTAATCTGGACATTTTCTTAACGCCTCATAACCCCAAATCTTCATGAAGCGACATATACTAGGGCGTTTCATCCATATTTCATATGGTGTCTTTGAACTGTCTTTGTAGGAACACGGTTAAGTGTGAATGCAAATTTGCCTCTAGGGCATGACCCGAAGCTTATTGGAAGATCTGCATGACTCATCATTGATCGCGTACCATGTCCAACAAGGTTCGATTCCTCCTCTCAGATACACCATTCCATTGCGGTGTTCCAGTTGGAGTGAGCTGTGATATAATACCACACTCCTTTAGAAGGTCATCAAAGTCTTGCTTAAGTATTCACCTCCTCGATCGGATCGAAGGGATTTTATGCTTTTGCCAAATTGGTTTTGAACTTCATTCTTGAATTCCTTTAACTTTTCAAAGGATTCAGATTTGTGTCTCATAAGATACACATATCCATATCTACTAAAGTCATCAGTAAATGTAATGAAGTAATAAAACCTACCTCTTGCTAATGAACTTATGGGTCCACATACATCACTATGTATAAGTCCCAATACATTGCTAGCCCGTTCACTGTGTCCAGTGAAAGGGGCTTTAGTCATCTTGCCTAATAAACAAGACTCGCATTTCTCATATGATTCAAAATCAAATGAATCGAAGAACCCATCTTTATGGAGTTTGGATATGCGTTTCTCATTTATATGGCCTAAACGACAATGCCAGAGATATGTCGGATTTGAATCATTTGATTTAAATCATTTTATATTTATGTTATAGATAGGCATTTCTAAATCAAGAATATAGAGACCGTTAAACAATTGTGCAACACCATAACAAATATCATTTAAGTAAAACAAATAACGATTGTTCTTTATTATAAATGAAAAAACTTTCTTGTCCAAACAAGAAATGAAATAATGTTTTTGCTTATAGCAGGCACAAAATAACAATCTTCTAATTCTAAAACTAGCCCGGTGGGCAAAGATAAATGATAAGTTCCTACTACCGATGCAGCAACTTTTGCTCTATTTCCAACTCAGAGGTCAACCTCTCCTTTCGCTTAAAGTTCTACTCCTTGAGTCCCCGCACATTAACACAAATGTGAGAACCACATCCAAAGATCCAATACCCATGATGTGTAAGTAGATAAGTTGACTTCTATAACATATATATACCGAATCAAGTCGTACTTCCTTTTCTTTCTTCACTTCTTCCGGATAAGCATGACAGTTCCTTTTCCAATTGTCGTGTTTTCCATGTAGTGACATTCACCTTCTTTAGCCACCCCACCTTTAGGTTTTAAAGCCTGTTTGGTTTTGGAATTGGGTTTGGCAAAAGATTTAGATCCTATCTTCTTCTTGCCTTTCCAATTTCCCCTTAGCATTCCCTTTTGCACCATCATTATGGGAGCCGGGTCCCGCCTTTTTCATGTTGTTCTCGGCGGGTTCTTAACATGCTCAAGAACTCAATAAGGGGTTTCTCAATTTCATTCATAAGATAGTTCATAACAAATTGAGAGTAGTCATTGCTCAAAGATTAAAAAACAAGGTCAGTTTGGGCTTAGGAGTGATTGGAAAACCCAACCTATCAAGGTACTCAATATACCCAATCATTTTCAAGACATGTGGACCAACCTGGATCACGTTCACCCATTTTGCGATGATATAATGCCTTGCTTGTATCATACCTCTCTCCGTCGAGCATGCCTTCGAACAATTTCTTGAGATGCTCGATCATCTCATAAGCATCCATCAATTCATGTTGCTTCTGAAGCTCAGCGTTCATGGTTGCTAGCATGACACAACTCACATCCAGAGCATCATCTTGATGCTTCTTGTAAGCATTATGCTCCATGACGTGGTGCGATGACAGCTGGTGATGCAGGAATGGGCCCATCAAGGACATATAGCTTACGCTCTTGTTTGAGGACAATCCTCAAGTTCCTATGCCAGTCAAGGAAATTAATTCCACTTAGCTTGTCCTTTTCAAGGACTGATCGTAATGAAAGACTATTTGTGTTGTTGTTGTTTGCCATTTGATATCTACAATTTATAAGTGCAACAATAATAAGTCAAATTACAGAGTTGATATTATATAATTGATAATAGTACATTCAAAATATACGTCCCACTATTTTATTCAAATTAATAGCCTCACCATTAATTTGGAAAGCATTTTCTATTAAATCTTTCTAGTGAGCCAAGATCCATATTTCATTATGTCTTAAGTTAGCTTTGGCTATTCTCTCGAAAAACATAATTATTTAGGTAGACAACCCTTTGTCAATTATATCATATATAACTCTCGGATAGTTTGGTAAACAACATTTGTTTCTAGTCCATCTAATGGTACCAACCAAACTCTATGCCTCTAAGTCCACAATCCTATTAAGATAACTTAGTTAAGTTCAGCCCAATGATTTTAATAGTTTGGATATCACAATTATCCTATCGCATCTTACCTAGATAAATAGGGTACTTTGCTTTGGCAAACCTACATCTATTGATCAAGGTCTTGATGAGTGTTATTCATTGGAAGGCATCCGATTTAGACTTAATAATTTAATGAGGATTTTATTAATTTAGATCTCACCAATTTTAATCTTGTTAAGCATGCACATTATTAATCATATCATATCACATACAAGCATAAATAAAGTGCAAAATTAAATGTGTCACAATTATGGCCCAATCCAACATCAATCTTTTCAAGCTAATGAAAATTGAAGGTCATTCTAAGGTGGTAAAAGATCTTAAAATAAATAACTTCCTTGGATCTTCCTCTAGCATGCGCCTCCTCTCCATCATCATCTTTCCATTGTGTTCTCCATCTTGACATCTTCATCAATTATAGATTATTACATGACATAAAGAAACCTCGAGTTACATTCGAGGGGATTTAGATGAGAAGAGAATATTACATTAGAATTTATAGAAAGGCATGACATGGAAGCCGTATTTCAAAACCAAAAACCACTAACCAATGGGTCAAAAGGCCATAACTGTGCACCATGCATATCACAATAAGCACATAACAATTTATATATAATTAAAGAAAACTATATATAAAATATAGGGGACACGACCATCGTGCGCTACGACGGGGGGTCGAGGGGTCTCCTTGGCGGTGGTCCGGTGATCGGTATTGCGAAATTTTTCCATACGAATCTACGAAAAGTTTGAGAATCATACATTTTAATCCACCAAAACACCCATAATAACAAATCGTATATGTCGGGGCCGATTTAATCATATTAAAACGAATAACAAGACACCTGCAATTTATCATATATTTCAGTTTCGATTAATCATATTAAAACGATTCTTCATGCTTCTAATCCGATTAGAATAGTTATATTGTTATTCCACCGATTAAAGATACGATTAACGATATCATCATATATATTACCGAGAATACACATACAACTGGAATATCATATATTCAATTTTATATCGGTAAACATGCATCATCATATATCATATATATCGAATACAATTAAAACACGTAATCAATTAATCTTTTCGCAGTAGCTCGATACCCTTTGTTGGGTTTATTGACGAAGCATTAAATGAAATTAAAATTTTAAAGCAATTTAGAAACCCTAAAAGCAGGATCCATGCGAAAATCAATTAATTCAGAGGTTTAGAGATTATACCGGATATAAAAACGAGAATCAAATCGATCGCCTCGAATCTCCAACGCAATACAAACCGAGTTCACGCCTCTACCAGTATCCACACTAACGCAGCACTGAACCGGGTCGAACGATTATGCAATAAGAAGGACTTACAGATTAGCCACCAAAAGGAATGGATTTTTAAACTGTTTTCTCTAGTCTCTCTAAGAAGCGGCCAGGTTTTTTCAATTCGATATCTTACCCTAAGTAGTGCTATATATCATATATATAGTAGTTAAAAGGAATTAATCAAATCAAAACCTAATTTTATAAAATCCGAATTTATATATATATATCTCTTAATTAAGTCTTACTTAATTAATATATATATATACAATTATCCTTTTAATTTAAATTAAATGATTTAAATACTATTAATCATATTAATATATTTAAATCCTTAAAATTTAAATTAATTCCCTTTTAAATAACGTTTCTATGTGTGTGACCTATAGGTTATTATTACGTTGGCAATAATTTTAAAATCATATTATAAAATTATAACAGTGGTGAAATGCATCTAGTAATGCATCATTCGCTACCCAAGTAATAATAAGATCGATGATTCGATGCAACCTTTTCGTTACCAATGTTTCAATGTAATTTAATCCTTTTAACCTTAATATCCTAGATTAAACTCGAGTCATGGAATGTGTCATACTCTTCATAATTTAACTGAGTTTTCTTGATCAATGAGTAGACTATATGAAACAAATCACTATTTGAGCATGGCGTATGCATTTCATAGTCGTACTCAATCAAGAGGCCTATGGATATCACCCATAATATATAGGATGGTATTCCATCTAGATCACTCATATTTCTCACACGATTAATGATGAACCCAATAATCACCTTTATAGTCCACCCTATTAAAGGTGACATTTGATGATATCAAAGTATATAAATTCTCGTGTAGTAATATAGAGATTTGGGAGGAGGACCATTACATCATTGTCACTATGAGAATTGCTAATGACACTTCAGCATAATGCTCTATATAGAATTCTCATGGTGGGTCCATCCCGATTACATCGTTCTCTAACATGTACCTATGCATTGACTTAATATCTCATATATTTATGACCAATGAGATTTGGTCATCAGTCAATCCACATACTAGTCTCAATGCATCATTGTTGTCCCATCAACAATGATACTCGACTAGGGACATTTAAGAACACTGATACTAATGGTAATATATAATCTCATGTTCAAGTCACATACTTGAAACTATATAATTTGTATCACTATTCTAAGGAATTTTATTATGTTAACAATTATATTACTGTGATAAATAAAACCATAATAAAATCATATATTTATTTAATCAAATATAATATCAAAACGTTAAGAAATTATATCAAATAATTGGCCTCTAGGGCATAAACTCTAACACAAATGCCTTGAGGTTTTCTGACAATCTTGAGTGTCAATCCACTCAGAATGTCTACGGTCAGGAACGAGCTGACTTTGAACCGATCTCCTATCATCCAAACTATCAGGGTTATCCAAACTCTTGGGACTACAATCAGGAGAAATTTCAAGATCCGAATTACTCCTATCCAAATCAGTTTGACAACCAATATCCACCACAATATGAGGTTACGTCTTGACCCAATGAGAACTTGTCTGAGTCCTCAACACGAGAAGAAGAGAACAGGCTTGAGGAGCTTCTCACCAACTTTATTGAAAGAAATGAGGTTCGGATGGCAAGCCAAGAAGCCGCATTGCACAACCTTGAGAATCAATTGGGGCAACTCGTCAATGCCATCACAAATCCACCGTAAGGCAATCTTCTGGTCATAATTGATCTCGACGATGAAGCAATAGAGTATTGCACGGTGGATACTCAAGGAAAATGCGATGAGTCTAGCGCAGTTGTTGAGGGATACGTCATAGTTCAAACTGACCAACCGATGGAGTCTGAAGTTGGAGACAAAAGGATACATAGTAGTTCTATAGTCAATACTAATCTACAATCGGAAACCACGCTCCCGACTGTGAAAACCCTGGAGGGCCCGCTAGAGCATGAAGAACACTTTCAATTTAATGAAACAGGTGAATTAGTGGATAATTTTAGTGGCGAAAGATTCTTTGTGCCAAAGGATGAGTGGATGGACGAAGGAATGGAGGATGGCCAATCATCTATGTCAACCAAAAATTTAAAGGAATTAACAAACAGGCGGCATGAGATGGTCATTTTCGCCTATGAGCCGGATTGAGCGGCATTGTTATAGTCAAGCCGATGACTTTAAAACAAGCGCTTGGTGGGGAGGCACCCCCATCTCGGTATAAATTTTATCTGTTTTCTTTACTTATGTCTAGTTTATTTTGTGTCTATTCACTTTAGTTGATAACATAGCTGTCAGATTGTGCATTAATGTTTTTGTCTCTATCATCTGTAAGCATCATATTTTTTTTGATGTATTGTATATTAATCTCAGAGCTACAGTTATGTTTTTGAGGTTTTTAATAATAGATGTTTACCTTTGTAGTATAGTTTTTATTCTCGTCTTGGCATGTGCGAGATAATGATGTGAAAAACTTCGAATTGGTACTTTTCTGGCCATGCTTATTCCCCAAAATTTCGGCTTTCAGCTGCAATACCACATATCAATAGCCGATCTTGTCTGCGCCATGAACTTGCATTGCTTCATCGCTAACTCGCGCATTTGCAATACCAACCAATAAAGGGAAGACGTGCCGCGGCGCCACCAACGAGCCTCAGCTACTGCTAAATCATGCCGCATCGCCAAACAAAGAAGGATATCTCGCGCCGCGGCGCCAGAAGCGAGTTTTTGATTTTAAAAAAGTAGTTTTGGCCAGCAATTAGCCACTCCACCTCCCCATTATCTCAGCAGTTTATGCAGTAATAACGCATCCAAGTAACCCATCCGTGCCCTAGTCCAACCCAAAGCAATCGATCGCAAGGCTCAAATGCCCCCCCCCCATAATCTGATCTCTCAGTTTATACAGTCTCTGCTCCAAGTTTACCAACGCACGAATTGGGCTTCAAATCAATCAGTTGTCCACCAAGGTATTTTGGTAGTTTTCATGCTATCATATACAGTAATTGGTGATTGTTGTTATTTTTTTTAGATTGGTTTTCCTCTGGTGATGTCTGTGATTTCTACTATCAAAAATCGGGGTTAGAACACTTTCAAACAAAGGCTGTCCAAAGTTAGTTTTCCAAGCGCAAAAGGTGTTCGATAGTTTGCCTGAGAGAAGAATTTGACTGTTTTGGGCCATGTTAACATTGGCAATTGTTGGGGTCTACTTAGCCGTAGTTTGGGAGAATTTTGGCACTGCTTAGGACTGCTTTTGCATTAAATCTACTGAGATTTCTGACATGGTTCCTAAAAGGCAGCGACTTAGTGTCGGAGGGTCTTATTCGTCCACCGCACCACCACCCATGGCCTGGGATAGAGCCACGTTTATCAATGAGGAGGCCTGGAAAAGGTACAAAATTTTATTCGGCGCATGAAATCTGATTCCTGAATGGGGGTTGAGGCCCGGCAAGAAGGATTGTGAGAAACCACCATGATACAAGAACGCAATTGGATAAACTTCACAAAACTGCCTACGTCGACCATAGTACCAGTGGTCCTGGAGTTTTATGCCAACGCCAACCCTGAGGGTCCTGCTGTTGTCCAAGTTCGGGGGAAGTTAGTGGATTTTGGAAGTCAGGCCATCAATGCCTTGTTCGCCACACCCAACTATGAGGGCAGGGACTATCTGGACTGGGAATCCGCAAATATGACCTGGAGGATATCATCAGGAGGCTCTGTAGGCCCGGAACCACATGGAAGAAGAATGATTATACAGGTGAGAAGACCAGTTTCCCAGCTTCCGCACTTAGCCACTACGGGAAGGCGTGGTTCAACTTCATATGTGCAAATATGATCCTGACCTGGCATCTAAGCGACATGACAAAGGATAGGGCGATTCTCCTATTAGCCATTGTCACGGGTCTTAATGTGGATATTGGAGTACTTATTCACGACTCCATTGTGAAGGCAATCAAGAGCAACATAGCTGCAGGACTCCCACATCCATCGTTGATCACTCGGCTGTGCAAGCAAGCAGGCATTTAGTGGTGGCCAGAAGAGATAGCGTCTCCACCCATGATAGTCATTGACCACTTGACCATCAAACGCTACTATGAGTGGGACGGGACAGAGTTTCATGTCAAAGGCGAGGGATACGGGCCACCTACAGTTCCACCTCCTACAGTAGAGGCCGAGCCCTCGTAGCCTCCAAACGCCACTCCAGACGCCCGGGTCGGTGCATGAGGCCATTGACCAGACATTATGGCATCCTCACCCTCAACAGATCGTAAACATGGCCGTCGCAGAGAGCGCAGAGGCACATAGCAGTAGTAGCTCAGAGGTAGGAAATTGCGATGCAGTACCAGGCTGAGCTGGTGAACACTATGCAGAGCATCTACACTGACTATTATGGCGAGAACGCTGAGTTCACGCCATACCAGTTCCCAGAGCTTCCTATCTTCCTACCATACCATCCACCATCACCGCCCGCCGAAGCTGATGAGGACGCGGCTGATGAGGATGAAGCTGATGCCGCTGCGGAGTGAGCGATCATCAGGGAAGCCCTCTTGTATCGATTGTGTTATGTTAAGCAATGAGGGCATTGCTCACTTTAAGTTTGGGGGTGTTTTTGGCTTTTATTTGTTTATTTCTGTATTTCCATGTTAGGTTACCAGACTTTAGTATTTAATTATGTTTTTATTATCAGTATTATGGTGCAGACGTTTTGAACTGCGGGTTTATTCTTGGATTTTTGAACTATTTTTGGTTTTAGTTATTAATGCTTTGATTATTATTAGCATGATTGTGGTTGTTAGCCATCCTTTTGGGGCTTATACAGATTAAATGCTTGTGCCATTTGAATGGCCGTTTTACCCTATTTTGAGCTGCTATTTAGCGAGGGTGTTATAGTTATCATTAATTTTTTGATTATGACTGATGACAAGTGCCTAGTATTGTCTATCTCTTAGAGTCGTGTCAAGCATGTATGGGCTAGGAGTTTTTCAATCGATAAGTTTAGACTGTTATTGATCCATCCTTCTTAGCAAGCACCGACCAATTGTGTTAACTAGTTATTTTTCGAATTTAGTTCGCGTGTTTATTGCTTTGAGAGTTTGTTCACTCTTATAAACTTTCATTTCTTAGAAGGTAATAAAAGACTTAGACGTTTATACAATTTTGGATCTCGGATTCGTGCATGTTTAGATATATATATATATATATATATATATATATATATATATATATATATATATAAAGAATAAATTGTTATTGAAGATTGAATATCGAAAGTCTTGCGGTGGGTCGAGATGGAGTGTAAAACGCACTCGCCCATAAACGCAGGACCGGAGCATAAAATGCACTCGTCTAATAATCTTCGGTTCTCGTAAAGTCTAATTTGGCTTATGTTGATTACGTGGCCTTTGCTGCTCAAGTTACTAGATTCTTAGGGGTGTTCTACACCTAGTGCCCTAAAGCTGTCTGGCTTGGGAGTCACTGATCAAAAGCTCATTAATAGGTAGTTTTGATTAGCCTAAGGTAATTAAGGACTGTCTGAGTCAGGTTTTTCTATCTTCATGCTAGAGTCTTTTGATCCTTTACAGCACTTGTGTCTTTTTCTTAATGCTTGTTGAATGTTTAAGTTACGGAGTGTGCATTTTAATATATAATTTTATCTCTCTTTCGCGTGTGTTTTACTTGTGTTAATGTGTGTTAGATAGTTTGCTCGAGGACAAGCAAAGACTTAAGTTTGGGGGTATTTGATGAGTGGAATTTATACCCGCGAATCGGATACTTTATGACTTAAATAGTTGCCTGTTCTCGTAGATTTTATACGGTTTTATATGATTATAGTGTTATTGTGCTTAATCAATGCAATGCAGGGCTTATCAGGTGTTTTCTAGCATTCAGGGGCAAAATGGTCATATTTCTCACACTCGCATCGTGGCGCCAATGCCAAGCTTATTAGGCTGCAGCAGCAGCCACTTCACTCGCCCTTCTTTGACGTCACCCCATTGCATGCGCTACTAATCGAGGCTTCTTTGGCTCATACTGCGATGTGAGCTCCGTGTCCTTCATATTAAAGTGGCACTACGGTGCAGCTAACTGCAACTTAGTGGTTCATGGGCATGCGGCCACCTCCGGTGTCCAGGCAGAGACAAATGCTTTTTGCCCTAGCTTGAAGGAAAGAGGCGTATATAAGGCACTAAAGACTCTGCATCAGGATGAGACATCCTATAATCATATATTTGAGTTAGTTTTAGCTTAGGATAGTATTTATTCTGTAATTTCTCTTCCTTTCTTCTAGTTTATATCTGTAAATATAGATTAGGTAGATTAGGGAGAAGTCTGGGTTTCTTTGGAGCGACACGAGCAGTGAGCAACACGGATTGGAAAGCTTGATTTGAGCGAAATGCTTAGAGATTGAAGGGCTTTGACAGAGTTTCTTCTTATCTATTTATTGTCTCTAGTTTTGTAATCCATAAATATTGTCTTTATTGCTACTTGTATTTTGTTCAATAGCTATGAACTGAATATTTGCTCTAAGGTTATAATGGAACCATTTGTTATTTAAATTGACTGTCTTATCTCTTTGGTTGGCACCATATGATTTGGTTCAATATATTTATGCTTAATGATTCTCGCTAAGACATTAGTGATGATTTTGGTAATTTACATGATATCGACAGAAGGATTGTAGATTTACACCTGAATATATTGGCATGTGATTATGGGTTTCGACTGCATAAGTTGTTCGTAGAATAGATATATATCTGTGCGCCACGTGCGACCTAATTGAGAGCTTATGCTTAAATCCTTGTTCTAATCAATTCACATAGACATATGTAGGATTATATCTAACTTCGGCATTCTTTTTTGTTCTATTCCCTATCGGGTGGATCTGGAAAGGATATGTTTGTGCATACCTCGACAATGGTGCATAGGCACTTGTGTGTTCTCGATCGACAGATTGTCGTGACCATTAAGACTAGAGAGAGAAGGGTAGGTAGTTTGATGAAACATAGCACGCCAGGTGTTCGATAGAATGCCTGAGTGGGGTGAAATTGTAACCTTAGCTTGTATTTCCTTCGATTACCATTCGTTATCCATTTACTTGCTTTGATAATTAGTTATGCTTAGATTAATCACACTTTCATTTATTGCTGTTCGAATAAGACTTTAGCGATACAAAGTCGGTACTTGGTAAATATTAGTGATAGTTCCTCGTGGGTATGACATTCTACTTATCACTGTATTACTTGTTAGACCTCGTATACTTGCGCGTGTTTAGTGATCAGTTTTCCGACCAACATGTATCCTCTGGGAAGACTGCGATCGTCGAACCTACTTTACGACCGTTGAGGTTGCACTACGATCATTGAGTTAACTTCAGAATCTATTCCACGATCGCTGTCTGTTCTGGTCCTTGAGATGAACTAGACTAAGCATTCCTTCTAGGTTAAGGTATCTCAGGAAGGGCCAACCTCTTAGAGTGAACTAAGGATCCGTTTTGTCCCTGAGGCGCTTTCCAGATGAAAAACTTTAGAAGTGCTTAGCATTGATATCTCATTTGACCTTTTCTGCTGGGGAGTTCATCTACCAACTTTAGACATTTGCATTGGCTGCAATCGTGGTGTCCTCCTACTCTTACACTACGATGAGATGTTTGATCGTTGGCGCTCCACGATTTTAAGTTGGTTGGTTGACAAGGTTATCAATAGTACGTTTTGAGACGTTCCTACTAACTATGGAACTTCATTTGGTTCATCAGCCACAAAGTTTTGGGACTTTGTAATAGGTATATTGCTTTATAGTGTATTTTTGATACTTTCAGTGCTGCTATTCTTTAACAGATCACTGCCCCCTGTGGTTAATACTATCTTCTAAGAGAGGTGTGAGTTCTTCTCTTTCATGTGCTTTAGAAGGCAGCCTTGCATGTCTCTTTTTGACTGGAATCATCCTACGATAGTTTGTCAGAACTACGTACGTAGTCTTCTTTGATGGTTTGAACTTGTAGAGTTCTGCTCCTGTAATGAGTTCCTCATGATTGATGCTCGATGATCTTCTGATGTGGACTTCCTTGAGGATTCTTCTCATATGGTATGTTATGCATGATTGAGCACATAAGACCTTTTTTATCTTAGGGTGAATGGTTTGCTTCCATATGGAGATCAACAACCATGTGAGCTTCATTCATGTTAGCTCAACAATCTTCAAGGATAGGCTTTGACAAATAAGGATTTTGTCAGAAACATTTTTGAAATTTCCTAAGCCTTCCGTTGTTTGAATCCTCTTGACTGAAGTCTTCTGCTTCAACATTCCTTAGTATGGTCAGATAGACCAAGTACCTGCAGGTTAGATAAATTTCTATTTTTGGTGCCCATGGTTAAATGGGTCCTGCCAGGTTAGCCTTCAAAATCCTTGTTCCTTATATGTTTGAATTTTCATTATATTGATCACCACCAATCATATTCATGCATGTATCCAAATTAGATATTACATTTTAAGATGCATGATGACGAGTGTGTATAAGATTAACCATTTTAATAAAACACTCTTTTTCTTTGATGGTTTTATCATTTGCTTGGTTATGTTCACAGAGTTTAAATGTTCCCAGAGTGAGAATCAACTCTAACACTTATTTGTATCTGGTTGATTCATGGAGGTGATCAGTTTCTATGAATCGTCAAGATACTCTTGTAGAACTGATCATATCTATGTGTTATCAAAAACTTAGAACATAGGTTTGTACATAAATACTAACCCATCAACAAAGATTACTCCACTTAAGAATAATTAAACCTTTGGTATGCTTATGACCTAATTCAAACTTCTTTCAAGATGTTATCTTCAACCTAAAACTTGGATGGAGAGAAAGTTTGTTAGCATTTGAGTTTCTAACTTCAGTGTACTTTCTCTCTTCTCCTTTTTAGGTAGAGTATAGTCTCTTGATAGAATACTTTTATAGTGCATAAGGTGGTACAACATGATGTATACATTTATACTGATGAGGAACCGTACCTTTACATTGTCAGTTTCTTGACAGTCATTTATCTTGATATATTGAGGTTATACATTGATCTGCATACTTTTTCCTTCACTTCTGACAGCTTGTTGCTCCAGTTGTCCTTTGATCAATCAGTCATAGTCTTGAAGATGTAGGCTCAAAGAACTTGACATTTTTAGTTCTTTGACATCCTTGAGTCCTCAAGGTTCATATCCAGCTGTTGGTTGGCCAAATATAGATTTGAGAGATTCTTCTTTCTTCTCTGAATGAGTACTTCTTAGCACATGTGGCCTTTTCATCTTTCAGTCTGATGGATGCTTGACTCTTTGCTGTTGATGCCTCTTAAGCTCCCATATATGCTCTTCAGACTACAAGATTGACTGTGGACACAGATTGGTCTTGTTGCTATAGCATTTAAGAACATGGACCAATCTGTGCAGCTTCAGGTGTATATACACATTTACTTGTACACAATATTTCCAACTTGTGAGCTCATCTGCATTTATAAGTGACTTACTACTAAACTAAGTTTAGAACAATGTTTGTGCCTAGGATCAGACTCAAAGAGATTAGCTTTTGAATATAGCATGAGAACCTCCCCTAATACCAATTGTTAGTTCCCAGTAGGCACACAATAGATCTAAAAAGGGGGGGGGGGGGTTGAATAGATCCTTTTAATTTCAAATACTTTTACTGTTTATTTTGTATTGCTAATGAATTAGCATATGACAAACATAAGAATCTTTTCAAGCATAGCGGAATAAGTAAAATATCCCGTTTATTGATATATTTATAATCATACATACATTGTTCTTAGAGTTAGTTAAGTGGTAAGCAGTTAATATATACATATTAGTTATAGCAGTTAAGTACATAATGTAAATGACATAAAGTAAATGACACAAGGGATTTTAAGTGGTTCAGAGACTCAAGCTCCTAATCCACTCTTACGCTTTCAACTAGCGAGATTTCTACTAAGGAAGGCAACACCTTGAATCACTAAGATTCCTTCAAGGCCGTGACCTTGGAACTTGATTCACTTAGAACTCTTCAAGGCCGGTGACCTTGGAACTTTAGTTTCTTAGAACTCTTCAAGGCCGTGACCTTGGAACTCCTCTAGTTCCCTAGGAACTCTTCAAGCCCAGCAGGCTTGTAACTTCATTTAGTCCCTCCGAACAAGGACCCTTCAGGCCCTGGATTCTTGTTGATAGTTGTTGTTGTTGTTGGTGGTGCCTTGCTACTAAGATTTCCTTTAAGCACTTCATCTCTGAATGCTTAGTAGCTTGACGTGATCATCCTTGAGGTGCAGTTGAGTGTTGCATGATGCTCAGCTTCTTAAGATACTTAAACTCTTCTGATGATCCCTTGCTGAACTGCAGTGAAGATCATTCTTCTTGATACTTGATGGCTACACATGATATGTTTCTAAGATGACTGTAGACTCTTCTGTTAGGTACTTAGAAACTTTCTCATGCTTGACATCATGATGACGTTGGTGATCTTCTTCCTTGATACTTGATGCCTTCTCATGATGGGCTTGCTAAGATGACTGTAAGCTCTTCTCTCTGGTACTTAGAGTCTTCCCATGATAGACATCAAGATGACATTGATGCTCTTCTTTCTCTTAGCAGTTCAAAACACTCTTCTTGTAGTAGAACTCTCACTTCTACATCGTAGAACTCTTACTTCTACTTATTCTATTTATCTCCAAGTGTTCTTGGTGGATCGTAGAGTGAGCTTTCGAACCTTCATTGGTCACTCACTATTTTACGTTATTTTGATCAGTCCACCATCTCTCCAACCTCAGCAACTTTTTCAGCATCAGCAACTTTTGATCTTTGAAGCTCTGGTTGATATATACTCCTTCCCAATATTCCTGTTGGAATATAGCCGTTGAAAGTAATTTGAATTGCCTCGTAGATCTCGAGTTATTTGATGTAGACTGCAGATGTGACATGACATCCCATTTTTCATCTTTATGACACTGCAATCTACTGTTTCACCTACCCCGTCAGAGATGTCACTTTGATGCCTCAGGCAGGTAGTCTTCTTTATTTCTCCTTTCTGACTTCTTGATTAGAACATCAGGATCTGTCCTCTTGCATCGATGCTCTCAATAAGCTATATTCGAATATCACTCTTCAGATTAAACCGTTGCCAATGCTTCAATTTTCAGATGACCGAACTCTATGATTCTGATGCATATTCTTGGACCTGATCGTAGTGTCATGTTGAATGTTTCTCATCGATCGGTTGAGACAACACTACGATCCTGAAGAGTGTTCATAGGATCCTCAATGTAGAACACCTCTTCCTTCTCTTATGCAATGCTTCAACACTTTTGTTTGCTTCAAATGATCTCAGACACTAATGGCTTATTCCTTGTTCTGGCCTCTTCTGAATAGAAAGACACTTCAGATTTGTGGCATGCCTAGCTCGCTTTCTCCTTGTGATCTCCCGTTCACTTATCATTAATGGACTGACCTAGTGCTTAATCACTTTAGCCTTGTTCTTCAAAAGCTGACCAGTATCTTCGTGTACACTCCATTAGTTCCTTCTTTGTTTGGCAAACACTACAATCCTGGTTACTTCCAAGATCGTTGTCTTACATTCACTTGATGACTCTTGCATTTCTTTGACTTTCCTTAGTCAGTTTATTTGACTGAAGTCTTCTTCTGATCAACTTGTGGAAGACTTCATCTTGAATGGCTTCACAACTCAATCTGTATGTTGATTGGGTTGGTGCTTAGATCTTCTATTAGCTTACATGCCATTCGTTGAGTGCTCTCTGGTTTCCCTTAGGTGGAATGTATCTTTGTAGCTCAGACCAGAGGCTTCATTACTTTGGATATTCTGGGAGTGCTCATTTGTTTAGAATCATCTTTGCTCTACGATTTAGCCTTGGCGTTGTGAACACATCTGTTGAAGCCTTAGTTCTACACTCTACGATTCTGCCTTAGGTTGTGCAGACACTACGACTCTGAGATCAGATCTTGACACTCTACGATTTCTGTCTTTACGCTTGTTGTCTTCTTCTGATCTTGCTCGACTACGATCTTTGCCTCTGAATTGATCAATAGACTCTACGACTCCGAGTGTAGTCTACAATTCTGGACTTGGTTTTGGCAGATGCTCGGTCGGCTTGTAGACAGACTGTCTCTACGATTCTGAACATGACATCCTCAACAGATTATGGCTTTGAGGATGTTCTTCTCGACACACTACGATCCTTCCTCGTCTGTCCTGGCAGTCTACGAACTCCGAGATCTATTATCTTGCAGACTACTATTCTGCCTTAATTGTTCTCGAGTTTTCCTTGACTCTCTTGGCAGACTACGATTTCTGGTACAGTGCTCGACGATCAGACAAGCCTATAAATTACATTATAAGATCAACCTAACAAGCTTGATCTTTCTATATTTATAGTCCTTGTACATCATTTCTTTTTAAGGACTTTACAAAGCTGTTTTGCTTATGTAGGATCAACCTAACTTATTTGATCAATTTATTCTAAGTCCTTGTACATATGTTTCTATTATCTATCAAAGGACTTTACAGCTTTTCTTAATGCAAGCATACTTGCATATTAATTTATATATATCATAATCAAATCATATATAAATAGGAATATGATTCACATGCTTATTCCTAACAGTTAGGAACCTTAATCTGATTCGGAGAAGGATTGCATGAAGGTGGTGTGATCATTGTAAATACAAAGCATTACGTTGATTTTAAGGTACACACAATTTATTACTTTCCAGCACTAGAGCTTGAAGCCTCCATTGTTAACCTTGTATCAGCCTGTACTTATTCTCACACTGGAGCTATCACCCGGCGGCCCAAGCCGTCAAGCTTTTGGTGTTTACCCATTTTTGTGCAGGATTGGACGCATTTTAGTGATTGGAGCGCGTGGACGGATCTTGGCGTTAACATTGGCGCTAGAAGGAGGGGTTTTCTAGTGTTGTTGATTTTCAATCACATTCAATCAAGTTCTTGCATCTGTGATCATGGAGAATAATAGGACGATTACAAGGGCAGGATAGACAACGACGGAGAGTTTTTTTCGCCAGAGAATTTCTGTTAAGGACAGGTTGGGGCCATCAAAGAGCATCCATGATAGACTTGGGCCACAAGGTGCCCCAACAGGGTCTCAAGCCAGAGACCGTGACGATGTAAGGAGGAGGTTGTTTTCCACAACCAGTAAAGGTCCTAATAATGATCAAAGGAGGGTAGAAGGCACACCGCCTAGAACCCAATATCATGAGGAACAGACAGACAAGAATTCCACTCTTGCCAAGATGGCGTAGGAGACAGATAAAGTTTTGAAGGTATTGTTACAACAAAAGGAGGAGATTGCAAGGCAGATGGTCCTTATGGATGAACAGTAGGGTGAGGCCTCCAGCCACCCTCAATCAAGGAGGCGTGGTAGGTCTCCAGATAAATGTAACAGAGCCCGAAGGGATAAAGATTCAAAGAAATCTGAGACTAGGCTTCAGACCCGCTCTTGTGACCGAAGCATAGCAAGGGGTCGTACTCCCAAGGATCCAAAGAGGGCACCTCGCCCTGTGGATACTCGGTTTGACGATAAGAATAGACATCAAAGTAGATTAAGGGAACGCACACCTGAGATTTCAAAGAGGGCACCTCGCCCTGTGGAATCTCGACACAGCAAGAATGACTGATGAAGCCCCTCTAGGGCAGCTAGTTCGGATGGAAAGGGTCAATCTGATCATAGGAAGAAGGGCTCCCTGCAGAAGGAAATCTCTTCACATCCAAAAGGGGTAGAACTGTTAGCCAGAGAGTTGAAGGAGCTTTAGAAGCAACTGGCTGAAGTTCATCAAGGGAAGGAAAGTTCGGGCAAAAAGGCATCCCATTTCTCTCCTGAAATCCTTTGGGAGAAAGCTAAACCTAGTAAAAAGCTCCCCTATATGGAAAGTTATGATGGTTTAGGGGATCTTTACAACCACAACTAGGCATATGATAGGCTGATGGACTATTATAATTATTCGGATGCAGCTAAGTGTCCGACCTTTGTGACAACGTTAAGAAAGGACGCTAGGCAGTGGATGGGGACCTTAGCCCCGAACTCGATCTTGTCCTGGGATGGTTTGTGCGACAAGTTCCATGCTCGGTTCGAGAGCAACAAGAAAAGAGGAAAACCCATTGGGTTGTTGGCACAGATCAGACAGTATTATAATGAGACTCTGGGCCAGTATGTTAAAAGGTTCAGAGAAACAGTGGAACAGGTAACAGATCTTAACGATCTTCAAGCTGTGGGACTATTTCAAAATATCTTAGATTTGGTGAAGTCCAAAAAATTGGTAAAGAAGCTGATGTTTAATCATCTGAAGAGTCTGGCCGAAGCATTTGAGAAGGCGGAAGGCTTTATAGTAGTGGAGGAATCCATGAGCAGCTTGAAGCAAGGCTCTTCAGAAAAACCAAAGGAGAAAGACAAGGATAAATCAGATGGTAACCAGAAGAAGTATGGTGGCAATAATGATCAGACTGATGGGAATAAGAATCAATACAACAACAATTGGGGTTCGGGAGGAGGTCGCCCACCTTTTCTGAGTCAGAAGGTAAACAAAGTGTACACAAAACTTAATACTAATTGGGCCACCATTGTGGAGCAAATAAAGGACCAACCCTACCTAAGGACAACATTAAACCAGGGTCTGGGAATCCTTATAAATATTGTGATTACCATCAGACGGCAGGGCATGATACGAATTCCTGCTAGAATTTGAAGGAGTTCATTGAAAAGAAAGTACAAAGTGGGGAGTTAGTACAGTATGTGGCAGGACGAGAGCCCCTGAGGGTACAGTATATGGGATGTTTGCTCAATGGGAAGGGCTCGAAGGGGCACCCCACTTTTGTGGAAGGGAGAGGACCTAGCCAAGGCTTGGTTCAAACCCACATAATTTTTTGGACAAAATCTGTTTAATATATTATCAGATTTTGTTAAAGTTATTATCATTACTACGTAGTTTTGACAAATGGTTTGCACGCCAACGATAATATCTTAACTGATAAACCGTGTAATTATTCTATAAATTAATCTATATGGGCGCGATTAAAAACATAAATAATTTTTCCCGTTCTGTCTTTTCCCGTTTCCCGTTCCCCGTTTCTGCAAAATTCTGTTCTCTGCCAAAGTGTTACTTCCCATTTCCTATTTCTGCAAAATCCCGTTCTCTGCCAAAGTGTTACTTCCCGTTTCCTATTTTTGCAAAATCCCGTTCTCTGCCAAAGTAATAACTGTGCAGTAAGTTTTCCCAGTTTTTCTTTATGCATGCATCATAACTATTCATTCAGTTTAGTACATAACATTGAATTGTGTTCGAAGTGTTCTTAATTTTGAAGTGCTTCTAATTAAGAACTGGAAATCCGTTTTATCTTGGGAAGCAATTATTCATTTAATCCTTAGCACCAGTGAGGGAAATTTGCTTTAAGGAGACTTTGTGAATTCAAAGGACTCGGACTTATATGTTTTTTCATTTTATAATTTGTTTTTGTTTTGCTTAAATTTTTATTATTATATCTATATATATTAAATAATACTATTTATTACGGAATACAATATTGTGTTTGTTTCCAGGCGGAGAAAAGTAAATCACAGGGGAAAGGTTCGAGTGCAATGAAGAAAATCTTTGTTACTGGTGCAACTGAAGCGTTGGGAAAAGGATTGTTGAGAAGTTGTTGGCTAAGAGCTTTGTTGTTAAGGCTGTCGTGACTCCGATAAGGGTAAATCTGTTGGAATATTTTATTCCTTGCCTCTACTATTTATATAATTATTGGGCTTACATATTGTATTAATTTAATCACTTTATTTATGGGTTTGGTAATTAATTATGTGGCCTATAAATAATATTCGTAATAGTATTTGGTATAATGGGCCCTAGGATTTCATAATCTTGATGAACGATTTTGACCCTTAGCTATTATATAATTAATATAGTTAGGGTTTGGTCCTAATTGTCGTCTAAAGAATTTTATACACACCTATATATCCATCATAAGATTGAGAGAGACAATTGAAGACTTTCACCCTTAAGCACAGCGGAAGCGTGATACATACAAGCTGACTTCTCTCAATTCATGTAAGTATTTAATATTATGATTATTAATTTTTATTGTTATTCTATGCAATATCACATTCTGATATAATTTATCCTACATCTGGTATCAGAGCTTTGGTTACGCTATTGTATAAGAATAAATTAATTATGTTCTTATGCTATAAATTTTAATTTCGCATAACCTATTTGTTGGTATAATATATAAATATTCAGTATGCAATATGTTAACGAATTTCTGAAAGAATAATGAATTGATGAATTCATTCACGTGTTATCGTACTGTAAAAAAACAAATTATTTGATGGAATAAGTAGAGCATATAAAGACGAAGAATGCCTAAAATCTATGAATTTGTTCATACAGATTCAATCCATCATATTGGAATTTCAGAAAAGCTAATTATCCACTGTGCATATAATATAGATTTTTTGATGATATATATCAAATTATTTTTTTTCTGTTATGTAACCTATTTCCCCTACTGAATCCACCAAATATGGCGTGTTTTCACTCTCTTTCACCTATAATTTCTTTAAAATTCCCCTGTTTTATCACAAGTTTTTTCGTTCCATGTTGAAGACACGAGTCATGGCTAAAGAACTTTACTTTAATAATGATAATTCATCTTCTGGCATGGGTGGACCTGGTGGGGTGACTCTGGGTACTAAAGGAAGGAATGCTGTTTTGTAAAACAAATTCTAGAACATAAATTATAAATTAGTAGAGCTTTTTTTTAAAATTTTACATGTAAATTATAAATAATTTTAATTTTTAAACTTGAGTAATATGTTGTTTAAATAAAATTGAGTTTGATCATAATAATTTACATGTATATGTGACTATTTTATTATTAAAATTAATAATCAGCCCAACAGAGGGTTATTAATTGAAACGATTAAGGATTAAGAAAAGTCACATAATGTTACATTTAATAAATTAATATTTTGATTTTACTCAACGAAAAATTAGAATTTATTAAATAGAATTTTATTGCATAAGTAACATGTTTATTTCGTTTCTGCCCAATGGTGATGCGTGGATTAATGTGTTATGCATTATTTTATGGGGATGTTATTAGCATATTATTAATTGGACCAATGAAAGATTGATAATTATGCACCAACATCTCATTAAAATCTACTTTTGGGTGTTGTAAATAGATTTTATGTAACTAACTGCTTGCCCTATAGTTGATTTTATTATGATTAATTATTAATTATTGTTGTACATTGTGGATTTCTTTTAGTTTTTTGTAAACATGCTAATTATGAGCTTGATTATGTTCCAGCATTGACTCCAACTAGTATTTCTGCTTATGTTGCTCATTTGACTACCACTAGATCTCATAAGAAGAAGGCTCATAAAAATGGCAATGGTTTTAAGAATAAGGATAAACAAATTTCTACCCAAACAAATAAGACAAATTATTCAGGTAACAACTCTGAGGTAGGTCCTAAATGTCACTTTTGTAAGAAGGAAGGACATACTCAGAAACAATGTCCTAAATTCAGAGAATGACTTGAAAAGAAAGGTATATCGTCTTTCAATTATGTAACTTATGAATCCTTTCTAATTGATGTTACTTCTAATACACGGTGGCTTGACACTGGTGCTATGGTTCACATTACTAATTTATTGAAGGGATTCCTTTTAAAGAAGACACTCCAAAAAGGAGAAAGAATCATTAAAGTTGGCAATAGAGAGTATATACAAGTTGAAGCTGTAGGAACTCTTCCTTTAGTTTTGGAGAGTGGTTTCACCTTGTATTTATATGATACTCTTTATGTTCCCAGTATGACACATAATTTAATTTCTGTATCTAAACTTGACATTGATGGATTTTCATTTAAGTTTGGGAATAATAAAATAATTATTTATCATTACTCTCATGTTATTGGTTCTGGCTCTTTAGAGGTAAACCTCTATAAGATAAATTTGGATAATGTCATTGCTGAATCCTTGTTAATAATGAATGTGACAGAAAGTACCTCTAAAAGTGAAAATAAGAGAAAACTAGATAATGAGAATTCTTCAAAATTGTGGCAACACTGCTTAGGCCATATTTCAAAAGACAGAATGTAATGTCTTATAAAGGATGGAATTCTTCATTCACTAAATTTTTCTGATCTTAGACCGTTGTATTGAATGTATAGAAGGAAAATTTGTGAAAGGTAATAAGAAATGAGCCATTAGAAGTGGTTTACTTCTTGAGGTGATTCACACTGATATATGTGGACCATTTTCTCCAGGAATTGGTGTACACAAATCTTTCATTACGTTTATTGATGACTATTCTCGTTATACTTATGTCTACCTAATTAATGAAAAATCTAAATCACTAAATATGTTTAAAATTTTTAAGGCTGAAGTTTAAAATCAACTTGACCGAAAAATTAAAGTAGTGAGATCAGATAGAGGCGGAGAGTATTATGGTAAACACTCCGATACAGGTCATAGTCCTGGCCCTTTTACCTTATTTTGTCAAGAAAATGACATCGTCACTCAGTATACAATGCCTGGTACACCGTAGCAGAATGATGTAGCTGAGAGGTGAAATCGTACCCTTATGGATATGGTACGTAGTATGTTATGCAATTCTAACTTACCTATATTTTTGTGGACTGAGACATTAAAGATAGCTGTTCATATTTTAAACCGGGTTCCTAGAAAATCTATCCCTAACACTCCTTATAAAATTTGGATAGGTAGAAAACCTAATTTAAAATACTTACGGGTGTGGGGCTGTCCAGCCGTGACTAAGAATTTTAATCCACAAATGAAGAAACTTGACTCTAAAACCATTAGTTGCTATTTCATTGGATATCCTGAGAGATCTAAGGGTTTTTGATTTTACTATCCCACACATACCACTAGAATTGTTGAGACTATGCATGCATAGTTTTTATAGAATAATGATTTAAGTGGGAGTGGTGAGCCTAGAAAAATTGTCCTTGAAGAAAACATGTTTTATGTTCCTAATCCTGTAATTCAAGAGGGTGAGGCACAACAACCTCTTATTGAGGCGAATGATGTCCCTGAGATAGCTGAGCCACCACCTAATGTTGAACCCCACATTATTGAAAATCATATTCCTGAAATTGTGCAGCCTTTACGTAGGTCTGAAAGACCTAGAAAGCCTGTTAATTTTGATGATTTTATAACCTATCTTAATGAGATTGACTATGATTTAAGTAAAATTAATGATCTTATCTCCTATAAAGAGGCCATTACGAGTACTCAATCAACTCAATGGTTTGAAGCCTTGAATGATAAGTTAAAATCAATGGAGCTTAACAACGTTTGGGATCTTGAAGAATTACCAAAAGGTGTTAAAATGGTTGGTTGTAAGTGGATTTATATGACCAAATTAGATCCTAAAAGAAACGTTGAAATGTATAAAGCTCGATTGGTTGCTAAGGGTTTCACTCAAAAGGAAGGTGTGGATTATAATGAAACTTTCTCTCCAGTATCCAGGAAAGATTCATTTAGAATAGTCATGGCTCTAGTAGCTCATTATGATTTAGAGTTACATCAGATGGATGTTAAAACTGCATTTCTTAATGGTAACTTGTATGAGAATGTCTATATGGCACAACCATAAGGTTTTCTGGTTAAAGTCAAGGAAAGTATGGTATGTAGACTTAAGAAGTCCATCTATGGGTTAAAACAGGCTTCTCGACAATGGTATCTTAAGTTTCACGAGGTGATGAGTAATTTTGATTTTAAGAAAAATATAGTAGATCAATGAATATACTTGAAGGTCAGTGGGAATAAATTTGTTATTCTTATTTTGTATGTTGATGATATACTTCTTGCAAGTAATAACTTAGACATGTTTCATGAGACCAGACGTTTTCTTTCTGAAAATTTTGATATGAAGGATCTCGGTGAAGCCTCTTATGTTATAGGTATTGAAATTCATCGAGCAAGGTCTCGCGGGATATTAGGATTGTCCTAAAGAGCTTATATTGACAAAGTTCTTAACAAATACAACATGTAAAATTGCTCCCCTACTGTCGCCCCTGTTTTTAAGGGTGACAAATTTGGCTCATATCAATGTCCTAAGAATCAACTTGAATGTGATCAAATGAATCTTATTCCCTATGCTTCTGTGGTTAGGAGTCATATGTACGCTCAAGTTTGTACACGTCCAGATATAGCGTATGGAATTGCCATGCTTGGACGTTACAAGTTAAATCCAGGTTTGGATAATTGGAAAGCAGCCAAAAAGGTTTTACGCTATTTACAGGGTACTAAGGATTTTATGCTTACATTCAGAAAAATAGATAACCTTGAAGTTGTTGGTTATTCTGATTTTGTTAAGTGTAAAGACGAAAAGAAATATACATCAGGGTACATCTTTATGCTTCTAGGAGGCCCTATTTCTTGGAGAAGTCATAAGCAGGAGTTAACTACCACTTCCACGATGATGGCAGAATATGTGGCTTGTTATCATGCTACTTGTCACACCGTATTATTGAGGAATCTTATTTCAGAATTTAAGGTTGTAGATTCCATTTCAAGGCCATTGAAAGTATTTTGTGATAATGATTCTGCTGTTAGTTTTTTCAACAGCACCAGTTCAAGTGGTGCCGGACTATACCTCGACACTAAGTACTTATTTGTCAAGGAAAGAGTTGAAGATCAAAGAGTTGTCATAAACTATATTAGTACACATGATATGTTAACGGATCCACTTACGAAAGGCTTACCACCCAAGCTCTTTTTAGAGCATGTTGCTAGCATGAGTTTAATTGATAGTATTAATTAGTGAGTTATTTTGATGTAAGACAACATTTTTGAACTCGTTGTTTTGAACTTCACTTTATGTTTATAGTTTGCTATTCTCTTTATTGTGCATACTTGAGAACTTGTGAGTAAACAATTATGTTTTGGACCATATGAATGAGTTTAGTCTATTACCACTTATGTAAACTTTATTCATACTTGTTATGCTTAATGTTAATCTTCATTCTAATAAAAGTACTAATTATGCAACTAATGGGAATCTTGTGTTAATAGTGTCACACATATTGTATTAATTCGCATTGGTGTTTTTATTTGAATAGGATGTAGACATTAAATTAATACTTGGCCAAATTAATGATTGTGAGTGTTATGTTTTGTATATAAATAGTATTTCGGCCAAGTGGGAGAATGTTGGAATATTTTATTCCTTATGTGGCTTCTACTATTTATGTAATTATTGAGCTTACATATTGTATTAATTTAATCACTTTATTTATAGGGGTGGTAATTAATTATGTGGCCTATAAATAATATTTCTAATAGTATTTAAAGAATATAATCCCTTGATCTTTTCTCATTCATCGCCTCAAGAATTTTATATACCTATATACAAAGTATAAACAAATATTATATACCTACAAGTTAGGCTAAGAGTTTTTAATATTATGAAGATTTTTTTATGATTGTTTTCTATGCAATAGAATAATATCTACAAAATATTTACAAATAATAATGAGAAATAATGATAGTTGGAAAACATATATTCTTAATCACACCATCTTGAAGAGCGAAGAAGGGAGGTTTTCGATATAAATTAAGATTAGGAAATCCATCTCGAAAGTCATCAAGACAAATGTTAAATATGCTTTTGGTAATGCTTAAAAGGAGCCACTTTGGTAAATATACAAAGTATAAACAAATATTATGCCTACAATTTAGGCGATAGCGTATGACCGGAACATGAAGGACACACCCATGCAATGAAGCGAGGAGGTTGTCGAATTTACCTTTTTTGCGAACAAAATGAATGATCCATCTCACGATATGTTTAGTGCGTTGATGTTGATGTTTTGGATTCTTAGGAGAGGTATATCGCACTCACATTATCGCGATATACAAGTGTTGCCTTGTGGATAGAGATGATGAAGTTCGGGAGTAAATTTCGGATCGGGTACGATTCGAGAGACAACATTGGCAACCCCTCGATATTATTGACCTCGGCACTTGATTTAGATAGTGTGGGTTTTTGTTTAGAGGACCATGAAATTAGGTTGTCATCGATGAATAGACAATAACTAGAGGTGGAGCGGCGGCGTGTCGGGACAACCACCCCAATCGACATCCAGTATAAGAAAGAGAGAGTCAAGTTTAGACTTATATGATCTGAACCATAATTAATCGTTTCCATGAATATAAGCGCGTAGTATCGGCTTGAGAGCATCCATGTGCTTCGACTTTTGGATCATGCATATGTAAGCATACTATTGAGCCGCATAGGAGATATCGGCTGGTAAAAGTAAGATATTGCAAAGCACCCGGCTAGGCGGCGATATTTAGTTGGGTCCTCATAAGGCTTTCCGATAGAAACACTTTGAGTTTCCCCTTTGTGTCAGCGAGGAGTGGGACATGGCTTACTGAACCTTGTCATACCGGCTCTTTCAAGTATTTCCTCGGCATATTTTATGCATGAGAGAGAAAAAGGCCATGGGCATTCGGGGTGTTGCAATACCCGAAAAAATAACTCAATTGTCCCAAATCCTTCATTCACGAACTTCGGGCCGAGAAGAGATATGATAGATAATCGAAGAGCATCGGAGGAGGGCGTGTGAAATTATATCATCAACATATAATAAAATATAAGCAATGTCGGATCCATTTTGTAGATGAACAAGGAATGATCGACACCTTTGTGAAGAAACCAATAGTGGCCACATGATACGCAAAGCGTTGATACCGAGGCACGAGGGCTTGCTTAAGACCATAGAGTGATTTCTTCAACAAGCGAGACATAGTCGGGATGAACTGCATCCTTGAAACCCAAAAGGTGATACATATAAGCAGATTTGAGTTAGATTACCATGAAGAAACGCATTTTAACATCAAGTGATGAATGGCCCAAGATTTTGATAATCTGATGCTCAAAGCTGTATGAATAGTGGTCGGTTTAACAGCAAAATTTGAACGTCTCATCACGATCCACTCCGACTTTTTGAGACTACCATCACTCTGAGGCGGGCTTTATGCCTCTCAAAAGAACCATCAGATTTCTTTTTATGTCTAAAATCCACATTGAGCGAATAACATTAACATCGGATGGATGAGGTACTAATTTCACGTCTTATTTTGAATAAGAGCATCATATTCATCTGCATGGCCAATTTCAATTCGGGTCATTAAGTGCACTCACGAGGTTGCTTGGGGTATAGGAGAGATAGAGGTAGTGGTCGAGAGGGCACTTAAGTTATAGTATTTAGGGTTGGGCTTGTGGATACCATGTTGACTCTAGTTCCCATTCGATGGGAAATTTGGAGGAGGAGGTCGAATGGATGTAGTGGAAATTGGATGGGGTGAATGGATGTTGGGGTTGGCGTGGCGATGGGAAAAGGGGAGAGGCGAGTGAAATTTGAGGAGGGGTTGTGTTGCCTGAAATTTGGGGAGGAATGGGAGGATGTTTGTGTGTGGGCGAAGAGGGAGGCTCGGCGGGGAAGTGGGATGGTGAGTCAAGTAGATCTAATGAGGTAGGGGCATCTGATTGATGAAGGATATGGGGATGCAAACCATCATCTAAAAATTCATAGGAGGTAGGAGAGGGAGTATGAAGTGTCGAAAAAGGAAATTTAGATTCATCAAAAAGAACATGTCGGGAAATAATAATTTTCCGATTCGAAATATCATAGCATTTATAACCCCGATGGTTTGACGGATAGCCTAAGAAGACACATGGAGTCGAGCAGGCTTGTAATTTATTGATGGTGGTGGAAGGAAATAAAGGGTAACACAAACATCCAAAAACTTCGAAGATGGGTATAATCTGGAGTTTTCCATAAAAATTTGAGTAGGAGAGTAGTAGCGTAATGTCTTGGAAGGAAGAATATTTAGAAGATGCGTTGCCATTTCGAGAGCATGAGGCCAAAAGGAGGGTGGCATGGAAGCATGAGCAAGTAAAGTCTGAACCATGTTATTGATAGTTTTTATTTTTCGTTCGACTTTACCATTTTGAGGAGAGGTGTGGGGGGACATGAAGCGAAAATACATACCATTTAATTCACAAAATTTCCGAAATGGACCATTGTCATCATACTCACGGCCATTATCACATTGAAATTGTTTAATTTCTTTTTGAATTGAGTTTTGATATATGCTATACAAATGATAAAAAAAAATGGAATAAACTTGTGATTTTTACGGACATAGGAAAAGTCCACAAGAAATTACTATAATTATCAAGAAAAAGAGCATAATAACGATGATGGGATGAACTTAATATAGGAGATGTCCATAAGTCAACATGAATTATATCAAATGGCATAATAGTAAAAAAGCGAGAATCATTAAATGGCAACAATGTGTTTTCAAGAGGACAAGATTCACAAAAAGAATTGCGAGCCTTATTATATTTAATAAAATTGCTACTACGAAGAGAATTCAAAAGCGGCACTTCGGGTGTGCCTAGCGAGAATGCCACAAATCAAAAAAGAAAAAACAGAAAAAGCAGAAGGTAGAAATTTGAAGGTGGTGTGCCGAGAAGTTTGGTGAAGGGATAGAGATCGCTCAGAGCTATCACATCTCATTAAGTCTTCCCGTCGTAAATAAATCCTTCGAGAAAATCCAAATGGGTCAAATTCAGCGAGACACCATATTATCATTAGTAAATTAATGACTGAGATGAGGTTTTAATAAGTTTAGGTGCATCTGACACATTTTTAAGCGTCGAAAAGGTGGATTTGTTTGGGTTAGTGAGGCACTTCCGTAACCAAGAATCGAATTGTATGACCATTACCAACAATAATGCCATTATGTTTGCTCAAATTAAAATAAGGCGAGAGAGAGTACCATGATTAGCGATCGTGTGTGAGGTGTACCGGTATCCGTGTACCAATTGTCATCCGGTTGATGGAGGGAGAGAGTGTGTAAGCGCATGATATCACATAGGTTAAGTAGTTCACACTTGGGTTTCTTTGCTAGTGTAGTGGGCTTAGGAAGGTTGAGGCCCAAGAACTCCTTTTTGTATATGATTGACGGATCTGCCCTGTAGTGGGAAATGGGCAAGGTGGGCTAGCCCAAGTGGGAGGTGACCAAGGAGCCCAAGGAGGCATGGAAGCCCATTGTTGTGGCCATGATGGTGCTGAAGGTCACTGTTGTCCCCCGCCACGAGATCCACCACGGTTGCCACTACGGCCACCATGACCACTGCAGTAGTTGCCGCGCTACCCACCACGGCCACCATAATTTTGGCTACCATAATTATTATGCCCATTTGCATTGGCTTGCTGCTGTTTGGAATTATTGCCACCAGAAACATTATCATTAGTTGAATGCATAAGCAAAGCGGAATCGAACTGATTCAAAGCGTACGTTGTTTCATGCTTTCTCTTCTAATGAAAGCATCGAGCGGGCTTGTCTGAAAGGTCGGAAGAGGGCTGCGGTGTTGAATGATGGTGTGAACCCGCGTAAGCTTCATCGAGCCACGAATCATTTTGAGAACCATGCGCTCGTCGGATACTTTTGCTCCCACGTTGGCGATTGATCATTGACACTTTAAGTCGTCATTGATATATCGACAACATTGGGAAAGTCTCGAAGGTGAGTGTTGGTGAATTGGGTTTCAAGGTGAGCGACCCTCGTATTCTTGTTGTCTTGGAACAAATCTGCTTACTACGGTTCCAAGCATCTTTTCTTTGTATCATTCGGATCGATGATAGTGTTGAGAATATCCAAAAAGCCGTCTTTATAAATCCATTCGCGTGACAATGGCATCGATCCTCTGCCAGTCATTTGTTTGACATCCGTCTTGTGGTGACGACTTCAAGTAGGAGGGATGAGGTGGTCGAGGACGAGGTTAAGTAGTGGGCATGGAGCTTGAAAGAGTTGCCCGGTTGTTGTATTGGCCGCTTTTCGAGATCGAGAGTGATGGGGATGCATTTGTTTTGATATTGGTGACAGTGGTGGCGGGATGGAGTTTTGAGTCGACCATTGATCTGAGGGAAGAAGAAGATGGCAAAAGGTAGGGAGGAAGAAAACTAGGGCTTTGATACATAGTTGGTAATATATACAAAGAATATAATCCGGTATGATTTTTGATCTTTTCTCATTCATCAAAGTTGGTAATATATACTAAAAAAAGTATAAACAAATATTATGCCTCACAAGTTAGGCTAAGAATAAAGAAGCGGTATGATTTTCCATCTAAGTTACTTGATTTTATTTTTCTATTTTAGGAAAAAAAACTTAATTTTCAAAAAAAATAGAATAATATCTAAAATATTTACAATAATAATGAGAATAATCACATATATTCTATCATTTTAGGAAAAAAATAAGAATATTTATTTTTTAAAATGAGAAAAAATTTTACAAAATATAGATTTTTAAAAAAGAATAAATAAAAAAAATTAAAATTTTATTTTAAAAAAAATAAAATTTTAATTTTTTTAAAAAATGAGTAAATTTTAATAAAATATATATACGTACGTGAATTTTTTACACCTTTTTCTATTTTTACATTTTTTGTTCTCTATTTTGTTGAGTTTTATTTGAAAATGCGAGTTTGAAAAAGATCCGACATATAAATGTCGATGATTTAAAAATCAGAGTCGCCAGTTGGTAGATTTGAAATGGTTGTACTAACTCAACCAATTTTGAAAAGGTTAACACAAAGGCTCAATGGTTAAACTCTGTTTAACAGGCCTTGGAAACCGAGATTTATAGAGTTCGGCGGCTTGATTAAGCGGGGGGAAAGTGCTAGGCACCCCCCGACTTCCGTGAAAATATGGTTACCGCAACTTTTTAATTTCCTTAATTATCTGCGTGTGTGACGCCCCCAAAATAGGTCCACACAACCCATTATGAGTCGCCAAATACATGGTATAAAAAATAACTACAACTTCATTATTACAATTGTCGTGCAAAATACGACAACACATATGCTGTGTTTTTAAATACAAATATTATCTTCTAGACATTATCCAAACTCAAATAAGTCCTCATTACAATTATTGATACACTATTTTACAAAATAGTGAGGGCTGCTAAAACAACTGGCCTGAAATATCACTCCACATCCCGACTAGTTCCCACTATATTCATGCCTCCTGAGAAGAAAAATTGAACAAAAAGAAAAATGGTAAGCTAAACTAGCCCAGTAAAGATTATTATGACTAAGATAATGTAGAACAAATTATCGTTAGCCTTCAATAAATCAGATAAAATATAATGGACAACAAGTTTTAGATCAATATTCGCAGCGAAAATAACAATTCATTTGAAGAGTTAAGTAGAGAATGAAGTTTACTATCTTCTATGATTTAAAAGTCCATCATCAATATTTTATCCCTGTAACATCAATTAATATACATGCTGAATCAAATATTTATCTTTGCACTACGGGCCAAAGATTATCATTTGGATCATCAGTTGGTCATCTTCATCTCAACACCTGTCCATCTTTGCACTACTGGCTAAAGATATTCATCAAGTAATCATTCACCTTTGCACTATATGCCAAAGATATTCAGTTATATCACCATTTAGGACTAAGAATGATGAAAAATATTTTAAAGAAAACGAATCCCGTGAGATAAAAGGATAAAGATTAGGGATTCGTACTTCAGTTTATCCAAGTTCAAAGATATTTCATAATAATCAATTGTGGAGCAAAATTCAAGAATGAAGATCAAAACATGGATACAATCAAAGATAGTAACCATAATAGACAACTAGGACAAAGAAAAGAAAATTTAATTTTTCTATAAATAGTGTCGTATACGTGAATATTAACCCCGACACAAAAGGTAAAAATTTCATAAGAAAAATCATACTTTGTGAATAGTACACGTGAATAGTGTCGTATACGTGAATAGTAACCTCGACATAAAAAGGTAAAAATTTCATAATAAAATTCATACCAATATTTCGGTATAATGATATTAAAAGAAATAACATCATTTATGAAGAAAATAACATCCCTTACCTCAAAAGACAAGTACGTCTGACTAAAATATCGTATATAATGCTAAAAAAATTTTGCACTGCTTATCAACTCTCAAAGTATATAAATACTCACAAAAATACGCTTGATATATAGAGAAAGAAACTTCTGATTCTGGTGTGATTTTCATTTCTAACTAAGCACCCTATTTATAGGAAAATTCCAGAACACCAATGTAGACTAACCTGCTATCGGTGGCTTCCACCCTTTGCTATTCACACACACCACACTTTGAAATTTCAGCAATTTTCCACAAAAAACAAAAGTGGGGCCCACCCATATTTTTAATAAAAACATTTATTTCCGAAACTTCAATACTTCATAATAAATAGTCCTTTTATCAGAAAAATATGAACCTTATGTCCATCCCATATAAATTTAATTCTCAACAACTTTATAGAAGAAATTTTTTCCAAATTCCAAAAAGAAAATGACCGAAATCTACATACATATGATTTTTAATACCTCCATTCTGACAAAATACTGATAAAACACTTTAGTATTAATTCCTTCATTTATATTAACATAAAATAAATATTTCCTTATCATATAAATCAATAATTAATTATTCAAAAATAATATTACAGAATTACAATAATGACAACCAGGTCGTTCCCAGGAAAGAGGGGGCTTTTCGATAAGGATTTCTCCTTACTAGCACACAATTAGGTGACCAACCCCCTTTCCTAGACAGAACTTCCTTAGACATTGCCAATAATGCTATCTAATAATATTATTCAAATAATATGAATTATTGATCTGATAATGGGAAATACTGTGCAGTACAATTATTGAAACAACAATAATATAAATATCAATGTAGCAATTATTGAATCAATAAAATAAAATATTGAACAATAATTACTGTAACAATTATTGAGAAGTGCCTTCTTACATAAGAATCAATAATCCAAAAATATTGTGCAATACCGTGTTCTACTATGCAACCACGCGTATTACTGTACTTTAACCACCAGGTATTCCAACAGTGTTAACGATAATAACTACGCCGTTATTTATTAAAAAACTCATACTTGTCATTTTCTTCATCCGACAGTTTTCCGTTATGCGGCCCACAAATGTCTGCAACATCGTACGAATATTCCCCGACAGCAATAATATTCCACGACCAAACGAATATTCCTCGACAACAATGAGTATTTTATAATCACTTACTTACTTAAAATATTTGCGCATTTTACCCAAAACTAACCACATTAATCAAATCAACCCCTTACTATATCAAAATAATAAATAGATGAAATTCAATTTTATTCATAAAAAGTTGGGGTCTTACAACCTCCCCTCCTTATGAAATTTTGTCTTCGAAATTGACGTACGTACATGGTGTTTCGAAAAGGTGAGGATTCTTCGCTTTCATTTCCAATTCCAACTCCCAGGTTATTTTCTCAATAGCGTGGTTCCTCCACAAAACTTTGACTTGTGGTATAACCTTTGTGCGTATGACATGCTCCTTCCTATCCAAGATCTTGACAGGTACCTTCTCGTACGTTAAATCTTGATTATCTCGTCTGGTTCTAACTCAATAATGTGGTTTGGGTCTTTCACATATTTACGAAGCACAGATATGTGAATAACATTATGAACACGAGAAATGCTTGGAGGTAATGCGAGTTTATAGGCCACATTTCCTAATCGGTCAAGAATCTCAAATGGACCAACAAATCGTGGATTGAGCATTCCTCTCTTCCTGTAACTCCCTTCCTTAGAGCAATATGTAACAATACATGATCCCCAACATTAAATTCCACGTCCTTTCGATGAAGATCCACATAACTCTTTTGTCGATCCTGTGCCATTTGTATACGTTATCGGATCATTTGGATCTTCTCTATAGTCATACGTACCAACTCTGGTCCCAACAATGTTGCTTCACCCACCTCATCCCAACATACTAGAGAGCGACACTTTCGTCCATACAATGCTTTGAATGGAGCCACACCTATACTTTCCTGGTAACTGTTGTTGTAGGAGAATTCCACCAATGTTAAGTACTTATCCCAACTCCCTTTGAAGTCTAGAACACAAAGTCTCAATAGATCTTCAAGAGTTTGAATAGTCCTTTTCGATTGCCCGTCCGTTTGAGGATGATATGCCAAATTGAATCGTAAATCCATGCCCATAGCTTTCTGCAAACTAACCCAAAATCGTGAAGTGGATCTTGGGTCACGATCCAAAACTATGGATATTGGCATTCCATGCAATCTCATAACCTCATTCACGTACATACGAGCAAGACTTTAAAGGGAATAAGTCTCCCGTATCGTCAAGAAATGAGCAGACTTGGTTAATCTATCAACAATAACCCAAATCACATCTATGCCTTAAGAAACCTTGGGAAGACCCGTAACGAAATCCATGGTAATGTGTTCCCACTTCCATTTCAAAATCTCAAGTGGTTGCAATAGACCCTTTGGTACTTGATGCTCCGCCGTTATACATTGACAAGTTAAACACCTCGAGATAAACTCCGCAATCTCTCTCTTCATATTGCTCCACCAAAATGTATATCGAAGATCATGATACATGTTGGTACTCCCAGATGGATTGAAAATGGTGTGTTGTGTGCCTCCATTATGATTCTACTTTAAGTCAGAATCGTTAGGAATGCAAAGTCTGGAGTTGACTCGAAGTATTCCTTCTTCATCGATTCTTGCTTCTAGAATAACACCTTATTGTACTTTCTTCATCATATGCATCAGCTCTGGGTCTCTGGCTTGAGCAACTTTAACTTTATCGATTAAAGTCGGTTCTACTCGTATATTTGATATCATCACGTGGGTACTTGGAGCCTTTAACTCTATCTCCATTCTTTTTAAGTCATACAAAATGGGTCTTTGTGTTAACAACATCGCACTCGTACCCGCATACGATCTTCTACTCAATGCGTCAGCTACCACGTTTGCTTTTCCAGGATGATATTGAATGGTATGGTCATAATCTTTTTAATAGCTCGAGCCAACGTCATTGCTACATGTTGAGTTCATTTTGGATGAAGAAATATTTGAGGCTTTTATAATCCATATAAATCTCCACTTTCTCCCAATACAGGTAGTGTCTCCAGATCTTCAACGCGAAAACGACTGCTGCCAACTCCAGATCATGAGTAGGATAATTCCTCTCATATTCTTTGAGTTGTCGTGAGGCATAGGCTATGACTTTCCCATGTTGTATGAGAACACATCCTAACCCTTTGCCCGAAGCATCACTGCAGATAACAAATCCATCCGAACCAGATGGTATTATCAAAACAGGTGCCAAAATGAGTCTTTTCTTGAGCTATTGGAAACTCTTCTCGCATTCCTCGCTCCATACAAATTTTGTTTCTTTTCGAGTCTGTTGAGTTAACGGAGTAGCGATTTGAGAAAATCCTTCCATGAATCTCCGATAATAACCAGCTAAGCCCAGAAAGCTACATATTTTGGTCACCGACTTTGGTTTCTCTCAACTTTGTATTGCTACAATCTTTGCCGGGTAAACAGATACTCCATGTTTTAAAACCACGTGCCCAAGGAATGCTACTTCCTCAAGCCAGAACTTGCATTTCTTCAGCTTGGTATATAGCTTGTTATCACGAAGCCTTTGAAGTACTAGCTTCAAATGGTGCTCATGATCTTCACGGCTTTTAGAATAGATGAGGATGTCATCAATAAAGACAACAATGAACTGATCCAAATATTCCTTGAACACACGGTTCATCATATCCATGAAAGCAGTAAGAGCATTAGTCAATCCAAAAGACATGATTAAGAATTCATAATGTCCGTACCGAGTTCTGAAGGTAGTCTTCAGAATATCCTCAGTTTAAATCTTCAACTGATGATATCCAAAACGAAGATTGATCTTTGAAAAGAATTGTGCTCCTTGCAACTGGTCAAACAGGTCATCAATGCAAGGTAGCGGATACCTATTCTTGATGGTGACATGGTTTAATTCCCGGCAGTCAATACAAAGTCGCATACTCCCATCTTTTTTCTTTACGAATAAAATAGGAGCACCCCAAGGAGATGTACTAGGATGAATGAAACTGATGTCTAACAACTTCTATAGTTGGACCTTTAACTCCTGAAGTTCAATAGGATCCATTCAATATGGGGTTTTAGAAATGGGTTTTGTACCAAGTTCAAGGTCAATAAAGAATTCAACTTCACGTTCTGGGGGTAGACCGAGAAGTTCTTCAGAAAATACGTCAGTAAATTCACTAACAATAGAAATATTATTCAAATCTGATGTATTTTTGTTCAAGTCCATGACATGGGCTAAAAAAGCTTGACATCCGTTTTTCACTAAACGAATGGCTTTATGACTTGATATGACAATGATTGACTTTAGTGGTTTGGTTGCTTGAATTCGCATAACAGGTTGGTTAAGAATATGAAAACTAACAACCTTACGAAAATAATCAATTTTGGCATGATGAATAGTTAACCAATCAATCCCTAAAATCACATCAAATGCAAGTATTTTCAAAGAAATAAGATAGACAGGTAATGTGATGGTCCTAACTTGAATCAAGCAAGATTTATAAACTGTGGATGTAACAAAAGTTTTTGCTAACGAAGTTTCAACAGATAAGTCAAAGTGTAATTTCTTAGGGGTCAAGTTCAAACGTTGAGCACAAGCAGGAGAAATAAAAAAATGGGTAGAACCGGTATCTAATAAGGTATAAACTTCATAAGAGTTTATGATTAGCTTACCCGTGATCACCTCGTTCGGGTTCATCACGTTTTGGGTAGTTACGACAAATGCTCTTCTAGGAACCACCGATTTGACTTGTTCGAGACAGCCTTTGGAGTCACCATCCCCATTAGACTTGATTTCACTACAGGATAATCTTGAGCTATATGATCTTCCTTTCCATAGTTATAACACACCTTGAATTATTGTGGGCAGTTTGGGCTGATGTGTCCCTCTTTCCCGCATTTATAACATACGATCGGTGGTCGTTCTCCTCCCCTAGAAATAGTTGATGTTGGTCCTGACATCTTCATGTTGTCATTGTTGCATCTTCTCTTTTTGAAATCACCCCTTGGCTCACTTCTTCTACTATCATGGCCACGATTACCACTAGAGTGGTTACCGCTTTTGTCCGAATATTTTCCTCCCCGCTCGTTATCATTGCTCTGATGACTGCTGCCACCGGTATGACCCTGGTTGTGGTCCCTCAGTTGAACAGACTCATTATCTCGCTCTAATAATTGAGCCCTGTTCACAACATTTGAATATAGAGAAAATTTGTGAGAAAAGAGGTATTGACGAATTTCAGGTTTTAAACCTCTTAGAAACATCCGCGTCATATGTTCCTCATTCTTTACCAAATGAGGTGTAAACCTGGATAACTCCGCGAACTTAGCCTCGTACTGGGACACAGTCATGTTATTCTGTTCTAGTCTGATAAACTCTACCTCCTTCATATGACGAATACTTTCAGGAAAGTACTTGTCATTGAACATTTTCTGGAATGCTTCCGAAGACATATTGAGTGCGGCTGGCTAGGTACGCTTCACAGATTCCCACCAGTAATATGCCTCACTATGGAACATAAAGGTGGCAAATGGAACCTTCTGTTCCTCTATGCATCCTAAGTTATCAAATATCTTGGTAATTTACTTAACCCACGTGTTAGTTCCCAGTAATCACACAATAGATCTAGAAAGGGGGGGGGGGGTTGAATAGATCCTTTTGAATTTCAAATACTTTTCTTGTTTATTTTGTATTGCTAATGAATTAGCATATGACAAACATAAGAATCTTTTTAAGCACAGCGTAATAAGTAAAATATCCCCTTCATTGATATATTCATAATCATACATACATTGTTCCTAGAGTTAGTTAAGTGGTAAGCAGTTAATATATACATAATAGTTATAGAAGTTAAGTACATAATGTAAATGACAGTAAGTAAATGACACAAGGGATTTTAAGTGGTTTAGAGACTCAAGCTCTTAATCAACTCTTCTGCTTTCAACTAGCAGGATTTCCACTAAGGAAGGGCAGCATCCTGAATCACTAAGATTCCTTCAAGGTTAGCAGTCTTGGAACTTCAATTCACTAAGAACTCTTCAAGCCAGTAGCCTTGAGAGTCCTCTAGTTCCCTAGGAATTCTTCAAGCCCAGCAGGCTTGGAACTTCATTTAGTCCCTCCGGATAAGGATCCCTCAGGCCCTGACTTCTTGTTGTTGGTTGTTGTTGTTGTTGTTATTGTTGGTGCCTTGCTGCTAAGATGTCCTTTAAGCTCTTCATCTCTGAATTCTTAGCAGCTTGACGTGATCATCCTTGAGGTGCAAGTGAGTGTTGCATGATGCTCAGCTCCTTAAGATACTCAACCTCTTCTGATGATCCCTTGTTGAACTGCAATGAAGATCATCCTTCTTGATACTTGATGGCTGCACATGATGAGTTTCTAAGATGGCTGTAGGCTCTTCTGTTAAGTACATAGAAACTTTCTCATGATTGACATCATGATGACGTTTGTGATCTTCTTCCTTAATACTTGATGCCTTCTCATGATGGACTTGCTAAGATGACTGCAAGCTCTTCTCTTTAGTACTTAGAGTCTTAGACATCAAGATGACATTGATGATCTTCTTTCTCTTAGCAGTTTAGAACACTCTTCTTGTAGTAGAACACTCACTTCTACATCGTAGAACTCTTACTTCTACTTCTTACTCTATTTATCTCCAAGTGTTCTTGGCGGATCGTAGAGTGAGCTTTCGGACCTTCATTGGTCACTCATTATTTTACGTTATTTTGATCAGTCCACCATCTCTCCAACCTCAACAACTTTTTCAACGTTAGCTTCTTTTGATCTTTGAAGCTCTGACTTATATATACTCCTTCCTAATCTCCCCGTTGGAATATAGCCATTAAAAGTAGTTTGAATTACCACGCAGATCTTGAGTTATTTGATGTAGATTGCAAATGTGACAGGACATCCCCTTTTTCATCATTCTGACACTGCAGTCTACTATTTCACCTACCACGTCAGATATGTCACTTTGATGCCTCGGGCAGGTAGTCTTCTTTTTTTCTCCTTTTTAACTTCTTGGTTAGAACATCAGGATCTGTTATCTTGCATTGATGCTCTCAATAAGCCATATTCGAATATCACTCTTTAGATTAAAACGTTACCAATGCTTCAATATTCAGATGACCGAACTCTACGATTCTGATGCATATTCTTGGACCTGATCGTAGTGTCATGTTGAATGTTGCTCATCGACCGGTTGAGACAACACTACGATCCTGAAGAGTGTTCATTGGATCCTTAATGTAGAACACCTCTTCCTTCTTTTGTGTAGTGCTTCAACACTTTTGTTTGCTTCGACTGATCTCTGACACTAATGGCTTGTTCTTTGTTCTGGCCTCTTCTGAATAGCAAGACACTTCAGATTTGTGGCATGCCCATCTCGCTTTCTCCTTGTGATCTCCCATTCACTTATCATCAATGGACTAACCCAGTGCTTAATCACTTTAGCCTTGTTCTTCAAAAACTGACCAGTATCTTCGTGTACACTCTATCAGTTCCTTCTTTGTTTGGCAAACACTATGATCCTGGTTACTTCCAAGATCATTGTCTTCTGTTCACTTGACAGCTACTGCATTTGTTGACTTTCCTTAGTTAGTTTCTTTGACTGAAGTCTTCTTCTGATTAACTTGTGGAAGATTTCATCTTGAATGGCTTCACAACTCAATCTGTATGTTGATTAGGTTGGTGCTTAGATCTTTTGTTAGCTTGCAAGCCATTTGTTGAGTGCTCTCTGGTTTCCCTTAGGTGGAATGTATCTTTGCACCTCAGACCAGAGGCTTCATTACTTTGGATATTCTGGGAGTGCTCATTTGTTGAGAATCGTGTTTGCTCTACAATTCACCCTTGGCATTGTGAGCACATCTGTTGAAGCCTTAGTTCTGTACTCTACGATTATGCCTTTGGTTGTGCAGACACTATGACTCCGAGATCAGATCTTGATACTCTACGATTTCTATCTTTATGCTCGTTATCTTCATCTGATCTTGCTCGACTATGATCTCTGCCTTTGAATTGATTAGTAGACTCTTCGACTCCGAGTGTAGTCTACGATTCTTGACTTGGTTTTGGCAGATGCTCGATCGGCTCATAGATAGGCTGTCTCTACGATTCTGAACATGACATCCTCAGCAGATTATGGCTTCGAGGATGTTCTTCTCGACACACTACGATCCTTCCTCGTCTCTCCTGGAAGTCTACGAACTCCGAGATCTATTATCTTGCAAACTACAATTCTGCCTTGATAGGTCTCGAGTTTTCCTTGACTCTCCTGGCAGACTACAATTTCTGGTGCAGTGCTCGACGATCAGACAAGCCTATCTATTACATTATAAGATCAACCTAACAAGCTTGATCTTTCTATATTTATAGTCTTTATACATTTTTTCTTTTTAAGGACTTACAGAGTTGTTTTGCTTATGTAGGATCAACCTAACATATTTGATCAATTCATTCTAAGTCCTTGTACATATGTTCCTATTATCTATCAAAGGACTTTATAGTTTTTCTTAATGCAAGCATACTTGCATATTCATTCATTTATATCATAATCAAATCATACATAAATAGGAATATCATTCACATGCTTATTCCTAACAATCTCCCCCTATTTGATTATGACAAAAATAATTAGTGCATATGCATGTTATGAATGAATCTTATATACAGTGAGCAACTGTATTTCTAAAACAGATAATCATGAATGTCATTGATAATAATGTGGAATTATATAAGCTATGACACTTTACATCCTGGATCCAGAACACACCTAAATAGTTAGAGATGTACCTCTTTGGCTCCATGTGTGTCTTCCAGGATGTCTGTTGATCAGCTATTTATCTGTTTAATCTTTTTGCTCCTGCTCCTGCTCCTTCTCCCCCTTAGATGATGACTCTATTTCTTTTCTGATTTCCTTCTCAAATTCATGCTCTTCTTCTCTTTCTAGCTCCCTCTCAACCTTTGCATTCATGAGGTCATCATCCTTTGACTCCCCCTCAGATGATGATTCTACTACTGCTACTGCTATCTTCTTCTTTGCCTTTCTCTTGGCTTTCTTATCTTCTTTTCTTCTGATCTCCTTGCTCTTCTTTAAGTTCCTTTTTCTATGCCTCTTTTTCTCCCCCTTTCTGTCATTAATCATTTGTGAGAGCTGCTCCATTTTGGACATAAGTTGTTCCATCAAGTAAGATGAGTTACCAACCTCCATCTTAAGTTCTTGTTAGCTCAGCTCAAGCTGTTGGGAAAGAGACTGATTCAAATTGTCAATCTTGTCAGAGAGGGATAGGATTTGTTCTTCATTGGCCTTCTGTGCTTGTAGAGCTTCTTCTTTGTGATCAATCATGGTCTTCAGGTAGATTTGATCTCTCTCTTTGATTTTGAAAGATTTATCAGTTATGGTGGCTTGAAGTCTGTCTTTAACTGCATTACCTCCTTTGGTCAACATCTTTGTCTCTTTAGTGATGATTGACATCTGCTTGACCAACTCATCAGTATTCCTCAGTAACTCCTGCTCCATAGGATTTTGGTCATGTGGCTAGGTAAGCTTCTATTGATCACCAGATTGGACTCCACAATTTTTATTTTTAGATAGATTTTCTAAAGCATTGAGAATTTGATAAATCGTTGAGTGCCAATCATTGTTGGAGGATGAAGGAATATCAGAAAACTGTGTTTGATCAGAGGGAAGCTTCTCAATCTGAACTTGAACATTTTTAATGGTAGAGTGAAGAGACTCTACGATCATCTCCTTGGGCATGATCCTTCTGCCATCAGACCCCACTCTACAATCATAGGGAATGTAGTGGTTTTCAACATGTCGGTAGACTTTGTAGTGAGGCTGTTCATTGATCATCTTGGTTGCAAACTCCTTTACTCTTGGAAAGTTTTGAAAGATCAGCTCCAAGTTCGGAAACGTTGAGTAACACCAGCTGAAGTAGCTCCCATCTCTATCAGTATGTGCTTTTAACCAAGGCATCCACGGGAAGAACCATCTCATCAGAATATCTTCAGAATTGTACAGTATTGTTGTGCAATCTAACTCCATATTTTTCCAATTATTAAGCACTTCGTCTACATAGTTATTCTTACAACTCCTGAGTTATTCATTTCCATGACTTATCCATCTTCTCCTTTGGTTCAATTTGGTGGTTCATCAAAACTTCTACCACTATTCTTCCGCTTAATTTTTCTTTGGAGAGAGAACGGGATAGTCTTTGGTTCCTTCCGATTCTCGATTTGCAGAACTTGAATCTTTCTCCATTTCTTCACTTTATGAGCTTGAATCATGCTGACTTCTTTCATCAGATTCATCAGTGAGTTCTTCTTGCTGATTTTTATCACTAGTACCTTCTTCAACATCTTATTCCTTGGACTCAGATTCATCATCACTCACTTCAATGATTGCAGTAGAGTGTTCACCTTGCTTCTTTGGGATAGATTTAGCAAGTAGTCTATTGCTCTTTCTTCTCCTTGGAGTTTCAGCTATAGGAGAGTCAGACTTTTCTTCTTCTTCAGAATCTGAAGCCTTTGAATCACAAGATAAGCTTTCTTGATGTTCAGCATTAGCAGGGGTAGGTCTTTCTCCCTCGGACTCAACATCTTTGGAATCATCATGTGGGCTTGTTTGAGCATTTGCAGTAGGAGGTGCAGTTGTGTTAACTTGTAACCTTTCTTCATCATCAGAGTGGATGCTCTGAGAGTTAGCCATAGGGCTTGCACATTCTTCTTTTTCACCATCAGATTTAGCTCTTCCTTTTATAGATTCAACTTCTTCCTCATTGCTGGACTTGCTCTTTGAGGGTTCAATCTTAGAGCTTTCAGTTCCCTTCCCATCTTCTGACTCTACGTCCTCTTCTTTGTTGGATGGACTTTCTTGAGGAACTGGGGCTGATTTCTTTATCATCTTTGTTTTCTTTTTGGATGGCTCTTGGAGTAATCTATTACTCCTTCTTTTCTTTGGGGTTTCTGCAGTTGATGGTCGTTTTTCTCCTGCTCCATTTCTCTTGTTGTCAGTGGAGAGACTGCTTGGTGGAGCCTCTGTATTCTTCACACTCTTAGACCTTTTCTTTTCTGGTGTGGCTGCTACTGATACAGAGTCATCAGAATGGGATGACTTGCTTTCCACCTCTCGAGCCTTTCTCTTCTTTGTCGAGACTTTGTTGCTGCTCCCAGTAGTTATCAGCCTCTTGTTTTCCTTGGGATTTTTCTTCCAGTTTATAAACAGCTGTGGAGACATTACTTTGTGAACATTAAGAATTTCACCCTCATCATCCTTAATTTTATTCTTTAACTTTTTCTTCAAGATAATACTTAAAAACCTTCCATGAAAAACCTTTGTGTGTGGTTTTTCAATTAACCTTTTCTTTTCTTCCTTATCCAGCCATTTTGACATTTGATCAAGCAGAATAGCTCCAAAGTTGATGTGTTCCTTCAGGACTATAGCAGACATGATCTTCAGCTATTGGTTAATCACAGTATCATGTGCAGTGTCTTTGCATAAGATACATTTACCCACTATTTCAGCAAGGAACTCGAATTCTTTAGGAAACTCCTTTTTCTTCATGTCCTTCAGACTAGGGTTTCTTTTATACTGCATAATCTTAGCTTTTTCAATGTCGATCACTTCCAAGCTTTTCAGATCTTGGTCAGGAAGGCCTAAGCATTGATTGATGTCAGAAGAATTTAGCTTCAGAATCTGACCCTTGACCTTGGTGGAAAGATTTCCGAAATTTATGGTTGCATTTAAGTAAAACTCTTTAACCAGTTTAGCATATATTCGAGTGCTTGCCTCAAGACATTCTGAGAATCCAGCCTTCTTCACAAGTTCAAGAATATCTCTGAACTTCATTTTGGATTTCTCAAACGTCTTGGCTCCAAGATGAATGCCAGTGATTATTCTCCAATCTGCCATTTGAATAGTTTGAAGTATATGGGTTTTTAATCTTAGAAGTCTTATGAGAGATATTTGAATGTGATTTGGGTGAAGCTTGAGGTTTGATGTATTCAGGCGTTAAAGAGGGTTTTAGGGTTTGAAAGAGGGAAGAAGAGATGTTCGATAGCTTCTGGTAACTGTATGAAGATTTTGAATTTATCTTTATGACAGTTCCTTCTGACTCTGCATAAGTTGTGATGTGTCAGCCATTTATTGGTTGCACGATGCCCAGTAAAAAACTATAGCTCCCCACAAACTTTTTAGTTTGATATTTCTTTATCGACTCAACGATCGTCTTCTGAGAGATGCTTCAGTGGATGATGTTAGTTCCCAGTAGGCACACAATAGATCTAGAAGGGGGGGGGGGGGTTGAATAGATCCTTGAAATTTTAAATACTTTTCTGGTTTATTTTGTATGGCTAATAATTAACATATGACAAACATAAGAATCTTTTCAAGCACAACGGAATAAGTGAAAGATCCCCTCCATTGATATATTCATAATCATATATACATTATTCTTAGAGTTAGTTAAGTTGTAAGCAGTTAATACATACATAATAGATATAGCAGTTAAGTACATAATATAAATGACATAAAGAAAAAGACACAAGGGATTTTAAGTAGTTCAAAGACTCAAGCTCCTAATCCACTCTTCTATTTTCAACTAGCAGGATTTCCACTAAGGAAGGGCAGCACCCTGGATCACTAAGATTCCTTCAAGGCCAGCAGCCTTGGAACTTCAGTTCACTAAGAACTCTTCATGGCCAGCAGCCTTGGAACTTCTCTAGTTCCCTAGGAACTCTTCAAGCCCAGTAGGCTTGGAACTTCGTTTAGTCCCTCCAGACAAGGACCCCTCAGGCTTTGGCTTCTTGTTGTTGTAGTTGTTGTTGTTGTTGTTGGTGCTGAGCTGCTAAGATGTCATTAAGCTTGAACATCTTTTGTACTTAGCAGCTTGGTGTGGTCTTCTTTGCATTCTGCTTCGAGTCTGGACCACATCTTCTCTGGTGCAGCTGATCTTTACACCTTTCTACTCATCTTCATCTGATGTCAGCTGTGTACCATCACCATCTGGATTTGCTAAGTCTCTGAGCTTTTGGTAGACTTCGTTTAGCACTTAACAATCCCTGAACCCTTCTTTAATGTTTTCCAGACATGGTTCTGCACTTGTTCAGTTTCTGCTTTAGGTTCATGGTGATTCGTTGAGTGGCTCTCTAGATCTTCTTTGTGCTCTGCCACTCTTCTGAATGCTATCTTTTTGTCCTTCTCGGCTCTCAGCTTAGCTGCCATTTTCAGTGGCATTCTCATCTTTGTTGAGTGAAGCTTTAGTCTGTTTAAGTCCTTCTACAAAGCTGCTTCACTTCCACCTATGTAGTCTCACTGTCACTGAGACTTGATCTATTAATCTTTTCGTGGAACTCGTAGAGTCAACAATAGCATTCAACAACTTAACGATTCTGCAACATAACAATCATTAGCAACTCTTGATCTTTGAAGCTCTGTTGATTTATAGTCCTTCCCAATCTTCTCGTTGGAAAGTAGTCGTTATAAGCTTTTTGAATTGCTTCGCAGATCTCGAGTTATTTGGTGCAGACTGCAGATGTGACATTATAGACACTCAAAATTTTTTGCACACCTGCTACTAACATTGCAGGAAGACAGATTCGTCTCTCGCAGATAACCCTGGAGGATAGCTAAAATCTATCCTGGATACTACCGGATGTTCAGTCTTAACCCCGGAACACACACCAGGAGTATTAATTCCAACCTCGGAGATAACCCCGAGTTTCGTCCTTGGCGATAACCCCAAGGAATGCTGTTGCAGTTTCGGCAATAACTCCGGAAATGCTTGTTTCAAATGCATGCGATCAGCTTCAATCTCAGACCTCCTGCCGAGGCACTCATACAAAAGACCCGGAGCTAACACCGGGAAGACATGCACACTTACAGATGACCTTATGGAATTCAAACACTTGCAGTAGTCCAATCTCAGATGTAACCCTGAGCAACGTCTGCTATCAGCCCAAACCAGAGATAACCCCGGTGAGGAGTCAAACTATCATCTTGCCACCTCAATCCCAACGTGCCGTCTCAACACTGCATACATACATTTCAATACAACAATGTCCCACAAGAGCCAAGGAGTTCCAATCTTGAGTGACTATTACGCCTGGCTGCACACCGGATAGAATTTGAAGCTTGAAGACCATGGGCATGGTCCCCTCTTCCTAACTTCGTACAACCTCTAATCCCATGTCATTGCATAACTCTTGACAAAAGCAGTCCAAAGATGGTCTTGTATACCTCGTTCGGATGCTCGGATTGAAGTTCTGCAAGTTCGAGCCGACATCACAGTGCACGAGTGCACGTACTTCGAGACAGCGGGACCCACAGAGCCCGGGGCACCCCAGGCTGCCGCAGGTGCATCTGCGGCTACCGCAGGTACACCTGCAGCTCCCCCCTCTATAAATAGAGGGCTTGGGGTGGCCATTTTGAAAAAAGAAAAGGCGAGGAAGCCCTGTCCAATTTGCTCTGTACACACCCTATATCGAGTGTTTCCTCATTTTAAACACTTGTTAGCTCAGATATAGCTACATTTTTACCAGCGGGAGCTGAGTGTTTATCCATTAGAGTCATAGAAGCTTCCGCTTTTAGCGCCCCCATCGTAGCCTTCTCACACTCTATAAAGCCTTTCTCTTCATCTTTGCACACACTATTCTACACATTGAGAGTCGTGTTGTGTGCGTATGCCTGGACTTCGGTCCGTGGCTTTCATTTCTATATGTATATATATATACTTATATATGTATATATTTTATATATGGACTAACATTATCGAGTTATGCCTCAATTGATCCTAGACTTATGTCTGAAGCGTTTACTTGCTTTTATATATATATATATATATACTTATATATATATAAAGCGTGGTCGACTCTATTCGATGAGTGCAGATTAAACATTCTTGAGCGCTTACTTGCTTATATATATATATATTTACATTTTCATCAGTTCGAGTTTACTTGAGGCCTTTTACAAAGATTATTTACATTTCAATCCGCCTGGAGTTTACTTCGTGGCGGTTGATCGTCTTTACTGCTTTATTTACATTTAGTCCCACCCAGAGTTTACTTCGTGGCGGTTGATCGCAATTACTGCTTTATTTACATTTCTGATCCCCCATGGAGGTGCTTCGTGGTGGTTGATCATGTCCATATATACATTTACCGCTTTTATATATTTACATTTCCGATCCCCCATAGAGGTGCTTCGTGGTGGTTGATCATGTCTGTATATATATATTTGCAACTTTTATATATATAATCGCCATCGCTTTTCATATAAAGCAAATGCATCATGTGAGCCTAGGAATCATGTGATCACAGATTCAGTCTACTGAATCTAGATTCGGTTCCCGTGATGGACATTGTCAACTGTAAGCAGCTTGTACATTATTTACAGTGTATGGATTTCCTTAGATAGCTGTCATTCCCGCGAGGAGTTCAGCACTACTATATATTACTTTCTCAAAGATGCCTCGCATCTCGAAAATAAAATCAAACCAGCCGAACATTTAAGAATAAAATGGAAGTATGAAAAGGTCTCAATTCCTATTGAGCACAGGGTTTGAAAAACTTCTTTTTACAAAACTTTATTGTTATATTCTGTTTAAAACTGAATTTTTCTATAAATTCAAACCCTTTGTATATAGGTGCGAATGAGGCCTCGCACTACTTCCAAATAATTGCACATTGATCTACACACACATTCATATAACAGTTTCTTGAAAAGTGGCAGTCACCGTGGCAACACGGATGTCGAGGGGTGCCTAACACCTTCCCTCCGCATAATCAAGCCCCCGAACTCAAATGAATCTCGGTTTCACAGACCCGTTTAGCAGTGTCACATCACTAGGTCAATTTGCAAACCTTTTCTCGGTTGCATTGGTACAACCAGTTAAAAACACCAACTGGCGACTCATAATAGTCCATCGTCAACATTACACATGTCAGACATTTTTCACTTTTTTTTTAAACAAATCTCACCTAACATGAGAACACCAAAGAACAAGTAACGAAAAGGGACAAATAAAAATCCTGATGTCGACAGGTGGCGACTCTGCTAGGGACACAAGTAAGAGGACTTAAGCCGCTATTACAATCTTTTCAAAACTGTTATATTCTTGTGTATGAATGTTGCATTTACATTTATGATGAATGTGTATGAATGCAATTTACTTACTGCACTGCAAAATATCTATCTGTGATATTAGTGCTTCACACATGTTATCATTTTCATAAACGGTGAGACAAGTTGTATGTAAATGTATGTTGTGTGGTTCCTCTACCAGGAGGCTATCCCATCTGTGTTTGATTATTGAACTCGTAGGGAGACTAATTCCAATGAGGCTCAGGAAAGGAACCACCCAGATTCGCTCAAGTTAAAAGACCGGATTAACTTCCCGTCAAGTAGATTGCGATGATCTGGGGACCTTCATGCCAAAAAGCCACGAGAGTAACCCTAAGATAGGTCAACCTCTGATAAACCAAACGCGGAGGAAAGTCTCTTCATGTTTTCCATTTTCAATTACTTGTAAAAGCATTTACTTGTAATTTTATTCCATGTCCATCTTTATGTAATGGAAAATATGAAGAATATTTGTGCATACATGACATGTTATCAAATAACACCCATTTTTGCCGGACAATATTCCTAAAATGGGCACATTATAATAGTATTTACATTATCCCTAAGACTAAACTACATAAGTCTTTTGTAGGGAAACAATTGGGCTTGTTACCCGCTCAAATCCAAAAAGGCCACGAGCCTACAGCCAATCATGTCTTCTTCTGACCATTATAATGTCGTTTCGCGAGAAGAATTTGATGGATTGAGTTAACAAATTACAAATTTGGTTGTTCTGTTAAAAGAATTGCATCAATCTACTCAAGGTACGAAGATACCTGCACATACAAAAACCTCTACACAAGGAAGGACACAAGGTTTGGATAAAACAAATCCAGAACCTCAGTTGGATACGACCAACAAAGACCCTGAAAACACCCATCTCAAAGGAAATCCAGACACCAGTGATATCAGGAAGAAAGTTCTTCAAATGGAGGAAACTATCCGTGCTCTCAAAGGGATTGGAACACATGGAAGTGTTTCATATGCTGAACTTTGCATATTCCCTAGTCTTCATTATCCAGAGAAATTCAAAACCTCTGACTTTGAAAAATATGATGGGTTAAGGGATCCCTATACACATTTAAAAGTATTCATTGGAGAACTTGGATCTTATGCGGAAAATGAGAAGCTCAGAATGCAAATTGTTCCGGAAGAGTCTGTTTTGGAGAAGCGGCTCATGGTATACCAGTTAGACAACTCAAAGATCCATAGCTGGGAAGAGCTAGCTCACGCCTTCCTCACTCAATATAGTTTTCAATCTCAAATGGCTCCTGACTGGTACCAGATTACCAAGGTCAAGAAACAGTCTAACGAGTCTTTCAGAGAGTATGCTCAAAGGTGGAGGCGCCTTGCTGCTCAAGTTATTCCTTCCCTGACAGATTCAGAAATGGTTATGACTTTCATAGACATACAGGAAGCTCCTTTCTTTAAAAGAGTCTTAGCTGGTATTGGCAAACCATTCTCTGAAATGATCAAGCACGGAGAGATGGTTGAGATGGGGTTGAATTCAGGAAAGATTCAAGACCTAACCGCTCTTAAAGCAGTTACTGAGCACATCCAGTTTGGATCTTATGGAAACAACCCCCGAAGGGTCTATAAAAAGAAAGAGGAGGATGTTTCCTTGATATTACAAGGTCAAAAAGGCAGTCAGAACATGCCTATACAGAGGAGAAACTACTCCCCTTTCTAAGCACAGTCTTCAAACCCTCCATTGCCTAAAGGTGGAGATGCAAAGTGCCCTCAAACATTCACACCCTTAGGGGATTCGCTCGAGAATATTCTTGCTCTTCTGAATACTCAGAAGAAAATCATACATCTTTTTCCACCAGCCAACCCTAATGGGAGGGGTTTAAATGCTACTCGGAAGTGTGCTTATCATGCCAGAGCACCTGGACATGATACTCAAGATTGTTGGGCCTTGAAACACAAGATCAAAGATTTAATAGACAACAGTGAGATCATGGTCACCAAACCAGATCAACCTCATGTGCAAGATAACTCTCTTCCTCAACACAAAGAAGAAGAGGTCAACATGATTAGTTGGAGCGCTGGATAGAGTTCCAGTTTTAACGGTGAATCATCCCAGACCATCAAAGACAGTGTTGACAGATGGGATTACGCAAAGTTCCAATTTTGTATAGAACGAAAAATGAAAGCTCTTTGCAAGCAAATTGAATAATTGGTAGAACTGGTGACCCATCAGCATCAAGTCACACGTCAGTTAATCAGCCAGGAGCATGTCTATCTCCTTCCTTTGCAACCTTCCTAAAGTGAAGATATGGAGGATAAGGTTACAAAGAGAGCAAATGTTAAAGCCCGTCGAGATTTTGCCAATCAAAGGGAATTTATATACCTGGGCCAACCTATGGAGGAGATATTTTAGATGCTAATCAACGAAGGAAGAATTACCTCCCTTCTACCTCCAATCAATCCCCGTTCAAGACGGTTTAACTCCGATGGAGTTTGTCAATATCATTCACATTCTCGCGGTCACAACATAGAAGAATGCTGGGCACTCTGCCACCTTATTCAGAATCTAATTGATAGCGGTGTCCTACAATCGGCAGACGATGACACTATACTACTTGAGAGTGGGAATACATGTCCTACCAAATAGAAAGGATTAGTAGCAGTCATATCCACTGAGGCTGATGATACTTTTCAAAGCATTTCCCATACAAATAATTTAACTCAAAGGAGTTGACAATCCTTTGAAAGTGGCTGTACCAGAGCCAATTTCTTTACCTTCCAGACCTCAGTATCCTGTTGTCAGCTTACATAAAGTCCCATGGAATTATGGAAAAGCTGAAGGATCCACGTCTCATACTGCTGCTACAGTGTCGAAGGAAAATCCATTATATCTTCCTTAGAGGGTGATGAAGCCCGCTATAAAAGCAAAGGGGAAGATTCCCATGGAGAAGATTAAAAAATTCCTCTACACTATGGGCCATAATGAATCCATGGTGGTTCTAAGCTTAAGAGAAGCTCCACATCAGATCTCAATACTGGACTTGGTTTTCTCTTCCGAAGATCACAGGAAGATTTTATTAAAGGTTTTGGAAGAAGCTTACTTGCTAAAATCAGTGGATGCGGAAAAATTTCAACATCTGGTTGATCACATTTTCAACAACAATGTGATATCCTTCACTGATGACGACATACCTCCCGAAGGTACTGGTCATTGCAAGCCATTACACATTACAGTTTTATCCTCCGGATATATGTTAGATAGAGTTTTGATAGATGGAGGATCGTCTCTGAATATCTGTCCTTATGCCACCTTGGTGAAGATGAACGTCAATCTCAGAAGGATCCGAAGCAGCCATATGGTTATCAAAACTTTTGATGGATCCCGACGAAATTCTGTCGGAGAGATTGAGCTGCCAATTGAGATTGGTACAAATACATTCAATGTATCCTTCCACGTCCTCAAAATAGATTCAGGATACAACCTGCTATTGGGGAGACCATGGATCCACATGGCTGGAGCCGTTCCTTCTACACTACATCAACAACTCAAATACATTGTTAACAATAACCTAGTCACCTTCAACGCCGAGCCGTAATGTCACGAACAAGGAGATTCATTAATCATCGCCCAACTCGAGAAGTTGAGTGGCGCTTTTCATACTTTGGAAGTGAGTAAAACGCAATACCATCCTATTGGAGCGCCACTTTCCGTACCCAAGATTTCTGCTTAGAGGTTATGTTTCACCACTCAAGAAATGATGTCATTGGGTCATCAGCCTGGACAAGGGCTTGGTAAAGATAAGCAGGGTATTAAGCACCCTATTCATGTGTCCAGTCAAACCGGGACAGCCGGACTAGGCTATTCTGCTAGTTCCAGTCATAGGAATCCTCATAAGCATAAGCAAGTTCCTCAAGCTTCTGCCACACGACGATTTTCTCCATCTGCACCTCATGAGTGGATACAGTCTCCGGTAAAGGTGCCAGCCCATGTTATGGCTATGCTGTTTCCCAAACCATAAGAGGTCGACGAGGGTAAACTATGCAGAAAATCCCTCTGCCCTGTAGATAATTTTAATTGCTTACTTTTCTATACAGTATTAGCAGTTATTTTATCAGTACATGCTAACACTTGTGTATGATTAAATAGTTTTATATATTAAGTGAATGCATATTTTGTTTCAGGACTCTGAATTTAGATGTGCCTGTACTTGCTGATGAGGTGCCTTTTCTCCATGCGGACTGTAACTTTGATGCAAAGTTGGACTCAAACTTGATGGAAATACAAGAGGACATTGAGACACCTCAGGAGATTAAGGAATGGGTCACAGACAAACCTAAACCCAACCTTGACCATACCACTTCTTTCAATCTTGGAACCTTAGAAAGCCCTAAGCTAATCCAGATTGGTTCAGACCTCACCCTAAACCAACAGAATGACATGGTTGCGCTACTAACCCAATTCTAGGATGTGTTTGCATGGTCTCATGAAGACATGGTGGGTTTGTCCACTCATATTGTTCTTCATCACCTTCCCATTAAAGAGGGATTTAAGCCAGTCAGGTAGAAACTCAGGCGATTGAAACCTGAGTGGAGTTTAAAGGTTAAAGAGGAAATTGTGAAACAATTTCAAGCTGGCATTATAATGGTGTCTACATATCCGAAGTGGATATCCAACATTGTTCCCGTACCTAAACCAGGAGGAAATGTGCGAGTTTGTGTGGATTACCGAGATCTGAACAAAGCTTGCCTTAAAGATAGCTTTCCCGTGCCTTTTATCCACATTCTCATTGACAATCTTTGCTTCAATACGGCATGTACTCTTTCTTTGATTGCTTTGCGAGGGTACGTCAGCCAAATTATGGTCATTGAGGAGGAGGACCAGAGAAAACTACTTTCATCACGCCTTAGGGAACACTCTATTATAGACGGTTGTCATTCGGCCTCATCAATGCCGGGGCAACCTACTAGCGAGCTATGATGGCTCTTTTCCACGATTTAATGCATAAAGAGATAGAGATCTATGTGGATGACATTATTGTTAAGTCTCGAAGGGAGGAAGACCACTTAGACCATCTCAGAAAGCTATTCAACAGGTTGCGTAAGTACAACTTGAAGTTGAATCTAGCCAAGTGCGCCTTTGGTGTCAAATCAGGCAAGTTGCTAGGTTTTCTAGTCAGCCACAAAGGGATTGGGCTGGATCCCACCAAAATCTAGGCCATCAAGGAAATGCCCATTCCTCAGACAGAGAAGGAAATACGGGGATTTTTGGGAAGAATCAACTTCATTAGCAGGTTTATTTCTCAACTCACAGCAACCTGTGAGCCCATCTTCAAATTGTTAAGGAAGAACTCCTCCATGAAATGGAACGATGAGTGTCAGAAAGCCTTCCTTACAATCAAAAAGTAGCTGGTTAACGCTCTTGTTTTGGTACCACCCAAGGATGATGTTCCCCTATTCATGTACCTATCCATTAATGACAATGCCATGAGCTGTATACTAGGGAAAAAAGATGATAGAGGCCAAGAACGAGCTATCTATTACCTCAGCAAAAGATTCAGCAGCAGTGAACACAAGTACACTCTGATTGAGAAGACTTGTTATGCTTTAGCATGGGCTTCCATGAGGTTACAACATTACCTCCATGGTCATACAACCCATCTCATATCCCGAGTGGATCCTCTCAAGTACGTGTTTAGTAAGCCCATACTGAATTATCGGCTGTCCAGATGGCTGTTGATCCTATAGCAATTTGATATCATCTACGTGACGCAAAAGACTATCGAAGGTCAAGGAATTGCAGATCAATTGGCCGCCGCACCTGCAAGGGATTACAAACCCTTGGAAACATATTTCCTCGATGAAGGGGTAATGACAGTTCAGCAACTTTATTACTACGATGCATGCCACACATGGAAAATGTATTTTGATGGAGCTGTTAACACAGAAGGCTCAAGAGCTGGAGTAGTTTTAGTATCCGGTACGGGGGAGCAGTATCCCGTCGCCGTCAAATTGTAGTTTATTAGCACCAACAACACAGCTGAGTATGAAGGCTGTATCACGGGGCTAGTTCAATGGGCATTAGGCGGTTAACTGTCTTTGGGGATTCTAAATTGGTAATCAAACAATCCACAAGAATCTATCAAACCAAAGAATTACATTTGCTGCCTTACCATCGACAAGTTTTACAGATGGCTTTGGAGTTCGAAGAAATCTCCGTTCAACACATTCCTCGTAATAGGAATGATTTTGCGGATGCACTAGCAACGTTGGCCTCCTTGATTCACATACCTGACAAGGAAAACATGCCAAGCATCATATTTTCCCTGCAAAAGGCCCCAGCTTATAGGAACTATGTTGGAGAAGTATCAGATGAGCTGCCTCCCATCCACAACCCTTGGTATCAACATATCAAGGAGTATCTACGAGATGGATCTACACCCGCTGAGGCGAGCCTAACTGAAAAGAGGCGGATCCATCGACTTGCTATGAAATTCTACTTGAGCGAAGATGCACTCTACAAAAGAGATGCAGGATTAGGTCTCCTCAGATGTTTGGACAAAGACCAAGCTTAGAGGCTCATGGATGAGATCTATGGTGGAGTATGTGGCCCACACATTAGTGGACCCCTAATTGTTAAGAAAATCCTTAGAACATGGCATTATTGGCTTACGCTCAAAGCTGACTGTGATGATCACGTTAAGAGGTGTTATCAATGCCAGATTCATGGGAATGCTATCCATGCCCCTCCAAGGGAACTCCACAATATGAGTTCACCATGACCATTCTCAATGTGGGGAATGGACGTGATCGGGCCCATCGAGCCCAAAGCTAGTAATGGACATCGATTCATATTCACCATGATCGACTACTTCACCAAATGGGTAGAAGCAGCCTCCTTCTGTGGTTACCAAAGAAGTCATCATTGCTTTCATCAGAAACAATATCGTCTGTCGATATGGACAACCAGAGGTCATTGTGTTAGACAATGCTAAGAACCTCAACAACAAAATGATGGAGGAGTTATGCAGTAAATTCCACATCAAACACCTTAACTCCGTCATCTACCGTCCAAAGATGAATGGTGTTGTTGAAGCGGCTAATAAAAACATCAAGAAGATTATGCAGAAAATGTCCGCCAAATCACAAAGGATGGCCTAACCTCTTGCCTCTGACTTTATTAGCCTACAGAACTTCAATGCGTATTTCCACTAGGGCAACCCCCTACTCATTAGCCTATGGGATGGAAGCAGTGCTCCCCATAGAGGTAGAAATGGAATCCCTCAGAGTGTTGATGGATGCTCAAGTGGATGAAGATCAATGGGTACAAGACATGTATCTCCAATTGTCTCTGATTGACGAAAGGAGAACCACGACTATCTTCCATGGTCAGTTATACCAGCAAAGGATCTCACGATCCTACAATAGAAAAGTCTGACTACGACAGTTCAAACAACATGACTTAGTTTTAAAGAAGATCATTGACAACCAAGATCAATCCAAGGGAAAATTCGCTCCTAACTGGGAAGGCCCGTTTGTTGTCAAGGAATTATTGACAGGAGGCGCTCTCAGACTACAGGAAATGGATGGCGATGAATTTCCACAGCTTATCAACTCAGACACTATGAAACGATATTATGTCTAAAGTTACCATCAAGCAAACATCCTGGTTTTTGGATCATCAAATCACTAGTCATTCTAATTTCTAACCCTTTCTACATACTCTTCTGCCCCTCAGGGAAACATACACTTCAAACCAGCAGCCTGGTTTCACCTTATTTCAAACTTTCCATACAATTTTGGTTAGCCTGAAGACGGGATTGAACCTTTCACACATGCAGTTTATCCTGAAGACGGGATTACACTTTTCTACGCCTATAGTTTGTCCTGAAGATGGGATCAAACTTTTTCCACACCTTTAGTTTGTCCCCATCATGGGATCAAACTTTTTTCTCCCCGCAGTATAGCCTGCACATGGGATTCATACTTCTCTTCGGCTACAATTCGTCCTGAGGGGCGAACTACGTCGACCTAATCTCCCTGATACACGGGAGTACGTAGGAAAATATATTCTATATGGCCCGGTCGCAATAAACAAAAAACAACAAAAATATTTCTGCCCTTTCTTTACAAAAATAAAAACTACAAAAACACTTCTACACCCTTCTTCATCAATAAAGCTTCTACACCCATTTTCCTTCACATTCAGCGTTGAAACTCTTACACCAGGTTCGAACGTAGGCAGCCATTTATGGTTCGGTCTAACCCCCTACCAGTACAAAAATACTTGTCACACAGTACTGGGATCAAACTTCAATCCACCACATTTCATCAGCTTCAGACCAAAGGGATGGAATTACCCAACCTCTTCTCACAAATAGGAGATTCGGTGACCATCTAAGCTGCAGTTACACCTCAAAGAGCAACACCAATCCATAAGAGATGGAATTAATTAGGCTTCTCATAAATAGAAGTACTGGCGACCATCTGTGGTGCGGTCAATCTCAGAGAGGAAAAGCCACACTCCTCTCCACATTTCCATACAGAAACCAATCCCAAGACACCAAAGATGGTAGGGATACATACAGATCAATGATCCATTCTAAGAGATCCTGCGATGGCTCAATGTCCATATATCAAGGATGAGTTCAGAATGCATCAAGATCAAAAACCCTGAAGAAGTAGGCAAATATCAAGCAAGTATCAAGGCACAACTGAAAGGGAAGTAAATCAAAATATATTTCTCTGTCATATATAATAATGTTTGATATATACAATATGTGTTGTACATGACAAAATGGCTAAGCTAGTCTGTGCAGGAAAATACAAGTCTATTTACGGATCTGTGTGTATGCAGACTATCAGATCTAACATAGCATCCATCTCTGAAGAAGGAGGTAACGCTGCAAGCTCCTGCCCAATGGTATCTACACGTGCTAGCAGATTCGAGGCTAACTGCATAGTGGCATGATGCTCATCAATGTATGCACTCATATCGGCAAGGATGCCAGTTGTATGGGATCTCACTGAAGTACTGTCTACGACGGCCACATCCCGGGCAAATAGGGCAGCATCCCACTCCACAATCAATGCATCTCTAGCTGATCTAGCCTTGTCTCTCTCTCTCTAACAGAGCTGCGTCTCTCCCATCATGAGCTGTCAACATCAAGGCCCTAGCCTGATCTCTCTCATAAGTCATCAGATGTAGACTCGCTCCGAGATCATTGTTTGAATCTTTGAATGACAGTAGCACTAGTAGTGGGAGAATCCATCACAAATGCTGACCCAGTAGTCAAATCCTCCTCGATGGGAATATCAGCCTCCTCTATAGGCTCCTCATCATCAGAATCAGTCCCATGCACTGTGGATACTACCGTAGCCGATGTAGTCTCTGTCTCCATCCATGCAAAATACTCTGCAGAATAACCTGGATGGCTGATAGAAAACTCAGATAGCTCTCGCTGATCCCAACAGGCACACAACCTAGATCGTCTCTCACGACAAATGCCGAGAAAGAAGGCCACTTCGTAAGTGCCCCTCAAAAGGATAGAAGTCTTGAAACTGGTCAAACTGACACATCACGGCCAGTGGGTGGTAAGTGATCATGCCTCTCAAGCCAGCCAGATGAAGATAATCCATGCCCGAAGCATGAGTAATGAAGCTGTAGGGTGAGCTAAGCCACAGACACAAGAATATAAATAATCGGATCTCCGATCCTTGCCAGGAAAGCTGACCAAGATGCAACGTCTATACACTCTGCAGGCTGAAAAGAGTATGACATGGCTATCTCATGGGTGAAACAATACCCATGCCACCTAAAAGTGCCAATTGGTCTCAAGTGTGACATAAACCACACGTCTGACATAATCGAGTCATTTATAAACACTCCATCCGCTTAAAAAAGTGCAAGAAGATATAGTCGACCTCGAGTCTCTACGATGATCATCGGTATGATGGTGTGACCCTCCTTGAGAGCTCTCACTGCCATGATAACTCCTATGTCCAACTCATCTATGTACCGTGGCATGTAGACATACGATAGTACGCACAATAGCAGTACATCTACTCTAGCCAAATGCCAATGATCCTCTGGTGTGGTGAAATCCCCGGAATATCATGTATAACTATCCTCATAGCCAAATTTGTCAAGCAAAAAATGTTGGGATATAACGTGGCCAGATGTGAGCTCATCCTCCACCACCCTACGCCTCAAGCCAGTAAGGGTCATGAATTGCCTACTCATGTCTCCAATAGCCATATGCACGCAAGGTCTATCCAGTGGCAACATCGTCAAATATGCATACTCCTCCAGAGTAGGAGTCAACTCGTGGGTCCCACCCCTCCGGCTCGGTCTAGTTCGAGTTATAAAGGAGGTCTCATAAGCTAAAAAGGCCAAATCAGGAATAAAAACGCTATGCGATTGAGCGGAACAACTTAAAATCCTGGTTTTCACGGGCCAAACTCTGGCTCTGTATATCACTCATTGGTATTCACCTGCATATAAGGTATACTATCTCAATGAGCTCAGCTTTTGAAAATCATGCTCGACAATACCTCACACAGGTTCGATGCCGCCAAATGCAGGGTCGTAACCCTAAAACAAACATCCCCGGTGGGGGTTACAACGCAGACTTTCAAACATCCCCGGCGGGGGTCACAACGCAAAATTTTTAGACATCTAAGTATCCCTGGCGGGGGTTACAACACATTCAAAACCATTAATACACACATCAATGAAGGTCAAGCAACCTTGACGTTACCTCAGCCGATGAAAAGTAAACCCATCGAAACCATTGATACACACCATCAATGAAGGTTAAGCAACCTTGATGTTATCTCAGTCGATGGCAAGTAAACCCATCGAAGCAACGTATCCATGTCTATGTATCCCCGGCGGGGGTTACAACGCCGAAGTCAGACATTGATAAAGTATCCCTGGCGGGGGTCACAACGCAATGCAACCATTGATAGACACATCAATGAAGGTCAAGTAGCCTTGACATATTTCCCAGCAAGGATCACAACGCAATCATTGATACACACATCAATGAACATCAAGCAGCCTTGACAGTTTTCCCAACAGGAATCTATCCGGTGATACACACATCAGCGAAGGTCAGGCATCCTTGACAACACACACTATTGGTAGTAACTCCAACATGATCATGGTATATACTGGTGACACAAACCAGAGAAGACCATCCTCATCGGAGAGGACCGATGATGAAATATGTTATACACATCCTCAAAATAGACAAAACTTTATCCCCACAGATCTCTTGCACACGAGAGGCACCTCCATGGAGTAAAAGTTTGTATCAAGGATCCAAGACTTTGGTGATATCCCCTTAACAATCCAAGATTTTATTTGTATTTTAAAATATTTATTAAATTAAATAAATATTTTATTGATGAAGTTGTTGTTTTGTAATTTAAAATATTTCTTAAATTAAATAAGTTTTCTATTTATGTGGTTGTTATTAGTAGGTATGTATGAATTAAATTTATTAGATAACACTCTAATAAATATTTTATTGATGTGATTGTTGTTATTAAATATTTATTAATTAAATTTATTAGATAATATTCTAAATTAATTTAGTTTATAATTTAGAGAGTTGTAATATATAACATGAGATGTTTTATTGTTATTTTAATTTAATAATTATGGTGATATGTTAATTTATTAAATAAAATTATAATGAGATTATAATTTTGTGATATTTGGATTAAGTGGGAAAATTTGTTTAGTATGTTGTAATTGGTTATTTAACTAATGTTGAATATAGAGGTATAAATATGAGATTTTAAACTATAGTGTAAGTGGTTTATTAAAATAAAATTAAAGTAATTTTAATTGATTTAACCAAACAAGGCTTAAAATATTAAGTCTTTATTTTAAAGACTTTTTTCCAAACAAAGCCTTATGGCTTTTGGATTTTTAAATTTTGAATTATTAATAATATAAATTAAAGAAATAAAATAAATAAAATAATAAATATAATATATTCATAATATATACGCTTTTCTTTTAGTAATCGATATTGTGTTTAGTAGGGTATTAAAGTTATCGCTTTTATTTTTGTTACGTTTGGCCATATCGCTTTTTTTTTTACGACATACTGCTAAGTCGAGAGTTTAGAGAGAGTTTGATAGAGCTTGTCGAGAGAGAATTGAGAGAGATTGAGAGGAAGCTTAAGGATTTCACGACAATTCAAGTGAGTTTAGCAAGGATTGTTCGACCATTTGAAGGTATGTTCATAACCTTGGTATTATATATGTATATACATGTATATGTGTTTTACGGAAAAGTCTATATGTTCTGAGAATTCTAGCTTTCTATAAATTAGTGTTATATAACCTGTTTATGGTAATTATGTATAGTTGTGATGTTGAAAGTTGTAGTCAGACATGAGTAGTATGCTAATTTCAGATGACAGTAGAAAAATAATATCAGTGTATGTTTCTATGAATATTTTCTTATATGGCTTGTGTAAGTATCAATTTTGATGGTCAATTTGTATGCTAAGCTGTTAATTAAGTCTTGTATATGTTAGTTCATTAAGAAACGAGCATAATGCAATTTGAACGAAGCAATTTGGGCAAGTATAGAGATTACAGTGATTACATGTACATGAACATGATTTTGTAGGATAACAAAATTAGTATGTGATTGTATGCTAGTTGTAAAAATTGAACAGTGAATTGTTAATCGGGTATGAAATAAAGAGAACTTAGTTCAAAAGAATCAAATTGGTGTATCGTTATGATTACGTTGTTCATTTGTGTCAAGAAATATCAAAAATAGAGTTTTGGTTTTAAAATATGCTATTCCAAAAGATTTAATTTTTTCTAATTATGGTTTAAGTTGTGTTAATTTAGTATTTGTATGCTTGGTGAAGTTTATGTGTAATTTGCATAAGTTATACATGTTAATTGGTGTTAGAAATTAAGATATAGCTTTGTTCTGTGTTTTGTTTTGGGGTGTTCTGTAATTCGGAGCCTTAGCGCCAAGTTTGGCCTTGACTCTAAATTCAAGCTCTAAATAAAATCTGCCTCAAATACCAAAATGGCCCAAAAGTTCGTGCCCAAATATTTGAATTTGGCCCTAGCGCACTGTCTTCGCGCCAAATATTTGAAAAGTGGTCCTGGGGTGGACAATTTTGACCTCCTGTAGTAAAATGGCCATAACGTTTTCATACGAACTCTGATTGAGGTGATTCAAGATGATTCGGAAAGAGGACAAGCCTATAACTTTTAATTCTTTAAGGTTTTCAAGTTGAAATCGTTATAAATGGTCAAAATGGCCATCTTTAGGATTGTTGTGTATTTGGAGCCAATCAGAGGGTGTCGGGATGCGCGAATGCAAGTGCAATCCTTTGTGTATTAGTATACTTAATGATAACATGTTGGACATGTAATCGGATGTTGTATCAAGTTGTTAATGTGTATGTGGTGCAATGACATGATCACTTAAGTAGTTGTAATAAAGCTAAAAAGTAATGTTCATGAAAAGATGTGGTGTTATTTAAACTTAACTTAGTTAGTAGCTATACTAAAAGTAAGAAAGCAACTTATGAAGGTAATGTTAGTGTAACTAATGTGTATTGTCAATACATATGGTATGTGTAGCACTTGGGGTGAACGTGAGTAGTGATTGTTTAACCTACGCACGAATTAAGTTCCCTAACCTTTGCTACTTTATTATTCAGCAAGGTTACTTTTCACTGTTATGTTATACTTATGCAAATTCTCTATTTCTAATCTCTTGTTTAACGATTCATTGTCATGCAAGTTCTTTAACCCTCATTTATTGTTGAGCAAGTTAGTTAATCTTTGTTTCTATATTCCAATCGAGATTACCTTGGTTATTCAAAGTCTGTAATTTTATTGTAAGAAGTATGTTTATTCAGCTACTAACAATTGTTGTTTGATTTTCGTTCTTCAATGTCATTGTACTATCTTACGATATTGTACCGAACTCTAAGTTTCTTAGCGATTCTTTACCAATTCAACTATTATTTTAGTTAATGAATATTCTAAACTCTAAATTACCCTTGAAGTCAATCCAAACCAAACTTCCTTTGGTTTGTTTATGTACGCACACACAACTTTGAAAGCATGTTGTCAATGATAACACTTGTTCAACTTAGAAATTGTTAATACTCTAGCCTTATTGATTCATCGATATACCTTATTCATGAAGATATTATAATCAAACCCTTGAATAGTTATTGGTTCCTATCTGATTCAACCAGTACTTGGTTGATGAGCGTTCTAAAAATCTAGACTTCCTTTGAAGTTAATTCCCAACCAAACTTCATTTGGTTCGGAACCTGATAATCTAAGCTGAGATGAACAACCCTATATCAGAGGATTATATTAGAGCTACGCAATAGCGTTAAAATGTTTGTGCAATACATAGTACAAAGGGCTGATCACCTGGAGTACGAGATGATGGTCCATATAGTCGTTTAGACTGTTAAAGGTTACAATAGAAACACATGTGAACCTAGTACATAGATGATGATTATAGTCTTTTAGACTGTTAAAGGTTAAAGTAGAAATACTTGAAAACCTAGAATAGAGTTCGTGGTCTTGTGACCCTCAGTGTATTCTTTGATGTGGATATTTATTGTTAACTTAAACGTTCATTATTCCTTTGAACTCATAGCTGTTGAATTAAAGTATATTGTTCCGGTAAGAATACTTTACCATTGAAAGCTAGTTAATTATCATTCATAAAACATTATTGTATATCATCCTTCTTGTGGGCAATTATTTGCTCACTATTGCACAAAACAATGCAGATGAAGTTAAGAAGTTTGAAGAGCTTTCTACAAGAAAAGACAAGGGCAAAGTGCTTGATTAGGCGACAACGTTTAATTTATATTTTATTTATGATGCTTATGTAATAGATTTAATTATGATTATGTTTTAGTTTTTCGCTGATGATTGTAATAAAGGTTAGATGACCTGGGATTTATTTGAGATTATGTAACCCTTTGGTGGGAGATTTATTGTTTAAGCTTTTGAGTTTAATTATATCCTTTGTTTATGGGTAGTTAGTTATGATTTAATTGGACAATGAACACCAAATCTGTGGGATTGAGGTGCCCGGATTTAGGGGTGTCACATCCCCAAAGTCAACATCCTTGAAAACTTGGATCGCATGTCCAAGACATCACTGATTGTCATCCCCGGCAAGATTAACAGGGAACCGATAATCATTCATACATGCATCATACATTGGCATCATGTTGCTGTACATAACATCATGTTTATCATGTTGCATTTCAAGTGTCTAGGATTCTTTATCCTATCATGCCTTGCATGACATGAATATGATAAAGAGGGGCATCTGTAGACACTCGAAATTTTTTGCACACCTGTTACTAACATTGCAGGAGGGCAGATTCGTCTCTCAGAGATAACCCTGGAGGACAGCTCACATCCATTCCAGATACTACTAGAAGTTCAGTCTTAACCCCGGAACACACACCGGGAGTATCAATTCCAACCTCGGAGATAACCCTGAGTTTTGTCCTTGGCGATAACCCCAAGGAATGTTGTTGCAGTTCCGACGATAACTCCAGAAATGCTTGTTTCAAATGCATGTGATCAGCTTCAATATCAGACCTCCTACCGAGGCACTCATACCAAAGACCCAGAGCTAACACCAGGAAGACATGCACACTTACAGATAACCTTGCAGAATTCAAACACTTGCAGCAGTCCAATCTCAAATGTAACCCTGAGCAACGTCTGCTATCAGCCCAAACCGGAGATAACCCCGATGAGGAGTCAAACTGTCATCTTGCCACCTCAATTCCAATGTACCGTCTCAACACTACATACATACATTTCAATACAACAATGTCCCACAAGAGCCAAGGAGTTCCAATCCCGAGTGACTATTACGCGTGACAACACACCGGATAGAATTTGAAGCTTGACGACCATGGGCAAGGTCCCCTCTTCCTAACTTTGGACAACCTCTAATCCCATGTAATTTTGTAACTCTCGACAAAAGCAGTCTGATGATGGTCTTGTATACCTCATTCGGATGCTCAGATTGAAGTTCTGCAAGTTCGAACGGACATCACAGTGTACGAGTGCACGTACTTCGAGATGGCAGGACCCACAGAGCCCGGGGCACCCCGGGCAACTGCAGGTGCACATGCGGCTGCCACAGGTACACCTGCAGGCTCCCCCCCCTCTATAAATAGAGGGCTTGGGGTTGCCATTTTGAAAAAAAGAAAAGGCGAGGAAGCCTTGTCCAATTTTCTCTATACACAACCTATATTGAATGTTTCCTCATTTTAAACATTTGTTAGCTCACATATAACTACATTTTTACCGACTGGAGCTGAGTGTTTATCCATCTAAAGTCATAGAAGCCTGCTTTGGCAGCCCACTTAAAGCCTTCTCACACTCTATAAAGCCTTTCTCTTCATCTTTGCACACACTATTCTACACATTGAGAGTCGTGTTGTGTGCGTATACCCGGACTTCGGTCCATGGTTTTCATTTCTGTCTATATATATATATATACTTATATATGTATATATTTTATATATGGACTAACATTATCGAGTTATGCCTCGATTGATCCTAGACTTATGTCTGGAGTTTATATATATAAACGTGGTGGTCGACTCATCTAATGAGCCTCGGATTTTACATCCTGAGGCGCATTTGCTTATATATATATATATATACATTTACATTAGGCTCGGAGTTTACTTACGTGGCGGTTGATTTATTCTTGCTTTATTTACATTTTCGATCCCCATGGAGGTGCTATGTGGTGGTTGATCATATATATATATATATATATATATATATATATATATATATATATATATATATATATATATATATTTACCGCTTTTATATATTTACATTTCCGATCCCCATGGAGGTGCTTCGTGGTGGTTGATCATGTATGTATATATATATATATATATATATATATATATATATATATATATATATAGCTTTTATAAATATAATCGCCATCGCTTTTCATATAAATTAAAGATCATGTGAGCCTAGGAATCATGTGATCACAGATTGATCTCACATGAATCTAGATTCTGGTTCAAGTGATGGACATTTTCAATCGTAGTTAGCTTGTACATTATTTACAATTGTCTCAATTTCCTTGGATGGTCGCCATGCCCATGAGGAGTTCTAACGCTGAATATTATTTTCTCAAGATGATAATCCATCGTCGACATTACACATGCGCCGGACCTTTTTCACTTGTTTTTCAAATAAATCTCACCTACCATGAGATGAACAAGTACGAAAAAAGGACAAATATCTCGTCGATAAATATAACATGACTTAGGTAGTCGAGTCTATTATTTATTACCTGCCACTTTTATATTTCGATTTACCTCCTTTTGATTTCTCGATCAGAGGTTGTCCTTTTGCATCGATGCTCTCAATAAGTTTTGTTCGAATATCAATCTTCGGGTTGAACTGTTGTCAATGCTTCAATCCTCAGTTTTTCAAACTCTACGATTTTGATGCACATCTTCTTGGACCTGATCGTAGTGTCTAGTTGACAGGCAGAGATAACACTATGATCTTGAAGAGTGTTCATTAGCTCTGCAATATGGAACACCTCTTCCTTTTCTTGTGCACTACTTCAATACTTTTGTTTGCCTCAACTGCTCTCAGATGCTGATGGCTTGACTATTTACTCTGGCCCTTTCTTAATAACAAGACACTTCAGATTTGTGGTGTGTCCAGCTCGCTTTCTCCTTGTGATATCCCATTCACTTATCATCAATTTACTGACCCAATGCTTAATCACTTTAGCCTTGTTCTTAAGAGGCTAACCAGTATCTCTGTGTACACTCCATCAGTTCTTTCTTTGTTTGGCAAACACTATGATCCTGGTGCTTCCAAGATCGTTGTCTTCTATTTTCTTGACAGCAACTGCATTCGCTGACTTTCCTTAGTCAGTTACTAAAGTCTTTTTATAATCAACTTATGGAAGACTTCATTTTGAATGGCTTCACAACTCAGTCTGGATGCTAATTAATTTGGTGCTTAGATCTTCTTGTTAGCTTGCATGTCATTCGTTGAGTGCTTTTTGGTTTTCTTTAGGTGGGATGTATCTTTGCAGTACCAACCAAAGGCTTCATTCCTTTGGATATTCTGGGAGTGCTCAATTGTTGAGAATCGTGTTTGCTCTACAATTCAGCCTCGGCGTTGTGAGCACATCTGTTGAAGTCTTAGTTCTACACTCTATGGTTTAGCTTCAGCTATGTAGACACTATGACTCCGAGATCAGATCTTGACACTCTACGATTTCTATCGCTGTGCTTGTTGTCTTCATCTGATCTTGCTCGACTACGATCTCTACCTTTGATAAGATTAGTAGAATTTATGACTCTGAGTGTAGTCTACGATTCTTGACTTGGCTTTGACATCAGTAGACTCTACGACTCTAAGTGTAGTCTATGATTCTTGACTTGGCTTCGACAGTTGCTCGGTCGGCTCATAGGCAGGCTGTCTCTATGATTCTGTGCATGACTTCCTCAGCAGACTTCGACTCAAAGGAAGTTCTACTTGATACACTACGATCCTTCCTCGTCTCTCCTGGCAGTTCTGCGAACTTCGAGATCTACTATCTTGTAGACTACGATTCTGCCTCGATGGCTCTTGAGTTTTCCTCGACTCTCTTGGCAGACTACGATTTCTGGTGCAGTGCTTGACGATCAGACAAGCCTATCTATTACATCATAATATCAACCTAACATGCTTGATCTTTCTATATTTATAGTCCTTGTACATCATTTCTCTTTAAGGACTTTACAAAGCTGTTTTGCTTATGTAGGATCAACCTAACACATTTGATCATTTCATTCAAGTCCTTGTATATATGTTTCTATTATCTATCAAAGGACTTTACAACTTTTTCTTAATGCAAGTGTACTTCCATATTCATCCATATATATATCATAATCAAATCATATATAAATAGGAATATCATTCATATGTTTATTCCTGACAATCTCCCCCTATTTGATTATGACAAAAACAATAAGTGCATATGCATGTTATGAATGAATCTTATATACAAGTGAGCAAATTTGTATTTCTAAAGCAGATAATCATGAATGTCATTTATAATGATATGGAATTTAATACACTATGACATTTTTACATCCCGGATCCGTAACATACCTAACTAGTTAGAGATGTACCTCTTTGGCTCCATGTATTTTCAGGATGTCTGTTGATCGCCTATTCATCTATTTGATCTTCTTGCACCGCTCCCCCAGGATGTTGATTTCATTTCTTTTTGTCCGCTCCCCTCGATATATGCTCCTCTTCTTCTTCTTCCGGCTCCCCCTTAGCCTTTTGCAAACACACGGTGGCTCATCATCCTTTGGCTCCCCCTCGGATGATGACCCAACTTCTTCTTCTTCTATCTTTTCTTTTCTCTTTCTTTTTTTTTTTTTTTGCTCTTCTCTTTGCCCTTTCTTGAATGCCTCTTCTTTGTGCCTCTTTCTATGCCTCTTTTTTCTCCCCCTTTTGTCATTAATCACTTGAGAGATCTGTTCCATGTTGGACATAAGCTGCTCCATCAGATAAGAGGAGTTACCAACTTTAATCTTGAGTTCATGTTGACTTAACTCAATTTGCATAGAGAAAGACCGATTCATGTTGTCAATCTTGTTAGAGAGGACTTGGAGTTGTTCTTCATTGGCCTTCTGTGTTCGTAGAGCTTCTGCCTTCTGATCATGTATGGCCTTCAGATAGATGTGATCTCTCTCTTTGATTTTGAGAGATACATCATCCATAGTAGCTTGAAGTCTGTTTTGAACTGAATTATCTCCTGTTGCTATCAACACCATCTTTGACTCATCATTGATTTGAGATATCTTCTTAACTAGTTCATTAGAATTCTTTAATAGTTCCTGCTTCATAGGAATTTGGTCATCTAGTTGGGCAGCCTCTTGTTGAACACCAGATTGGACTCTACGATTTTCATCCTCGGACAGATTTTTGAAAGTATTGAGAATCTGAAAAATTGTTGAATACCAATCGCTATTGGAGGATGAAGGAATGTCAGATAGTTGTGCTTGGGCAGATGGAGGCTTCTTATTCTGGACTTGAACACCATCAGTGGTAGAGTGAACAGACTCTACGATTATCTCCTTGGCCATAATCCTTCTGCCTTCAGAGTCCACTCTACGATCGTAGGGAATATAGTGATTGCCAGCATGTCGGTAGACTTTGTAATGGGGCTGGTCATTGATCATCATGGTTGCAAACTTCTTTACCCTTGGGAAGTTTTGTGACACCAGCTCCAGATTTGGAAACTGAGAGAGTAACACCCAAACCAAGTAGCTCTCATCTTTATCAAGTATGTGCCTTTAACCATGGCATCCACGGAAGAACCATCTCATCGTAAGATCTTTGAGTTATACAGTATTGTTGTGCAATCTAACTCCATATTTTTCCAATTGTGAAGCACTTCATCTGTAGTCATTCTTATAACTCAAAGTTGTTCATTTCCATGACTTATCCATCTTGTTGTTGGTTCAGTTGGTGGTTCATCAAAAACTTCCACCACTATTCTTCTGCTAATTCTAGCTGGAGAGAGAGAACATGATAGTTTGTTGGTTCCTCTGATTCCTGATTTGCAGAACCAGAATCTTTTCCCATTTCTTCACCTTCTGAATTGGAATCATGTTGACTTCCTTTATCCGATTCATTAGTGAATCCTTCTTGCTGATTTTCATTACTAGTATCATCTTTAGAATCGTCTTTATTGGATTCAGATTCATCATCACTTACATCAATAACTGCAGTAGAGTGTTCACTTTTCTTCGTGGGGGCAAATTTAGCAAGTAGTCTATAACTCTTTCTTCTCCTTGGAGGTTCAGCTATAGGATAGTCAGACTCTTCTATCTCTTCAGACCTTGAGGCCTTTGAATCATCAGACAAACTTCCTTGACGTACAACATTGGCAGGGGCAGGTCCTTCTTCTTTCGAATCAACATCATTTGACCCATCATCTGGGCTTGTTGGAGCATTTGCATTTGGAGATGCAATTGGGTCATCTTGTAGCTTTTCTTCATCATCAGAGTGAATACTCTGAGAGTTAGCCATAGGGCTTGGATATTCTTTTTTATCAGCAGGGTTTACATTTTCTTTCATGAATCCAGCTCCACCTTCATCGTTGGATTTGTTCTTTGGGGACTCAGTCTTGAGACCATCAGTTCCCTTCTCTTCTTCTGACTATACGTCCTCTTCTTCGTCAAATGTACTTTCTTGGGAAACTGGGGCTGGCTTGTTTACCACCTTAGCTTTCTTTCTTGATGGCCCTTGAAGCAGTCTGTTGCTTCTTCTCTTTGTGGTTTCTGGTGCAGTTAAGACCTTTTCACCTTCATCTTTGTCTTTAGTGGAGAGACTTCTTGGTGGAGCCTCATTTTTTCTTCACACCTCTGGATCTCTTCCTTCATTGGGTGTGGTCGTCATCTTAGTGCAGAGAGTCACCAGACTCAGAGCTTTCCACCTCCTTTGCCTTTCTCTTCTTTGCAGAGACTTTGCTAACGCTTTTCAGTTGTTGTTAGCCTCCTGTTTTCCTTTGGATTTTTCTTCCAGTTTATGAACAGTTGTGGAGACATCACTTTATGAACATTTAGAGGCTCTCCCTCATCATCCTTGATCTTGCTTCCCAGCTTTTTCTTCATCACAATACTCAGCAGTCTTCCATGAAAGACCTTAGTCAGGGGTCTATCTGTAGACTTCTTTATCTCAAAGCCCTTTCCACCCATTTGGAGATCTGATCGAACAAGATAGCTCCAAAGTTGATTTGCTTCTTCAGAACTATTGCAGACATTATCTTCAGCTGTTGATCAAGCACAGTGTCATGTGCAGTGTTCTTGCATAGTATACATTTGCCCACTATCTCAGCAAGGAACTCAAATTCTTCTGGAAACTCCTTTTTCTTCATGTCCTTCAGACTAGGGTTTCTTTGGTACCCCATAATTTTCTTCGCGTGTTCAATGTCGTTCTCGTCAAGGTTCTTTAGTCCTCGGTCAGGAAATCCTAAGCATTGATTGATGTCAGATGATTTCAGCTTAAGAGGCTGACCTTTAACCTTGGTAGAAAGGATTCCGAAATTTGTGGATGAATTTGAGTAAAACTCCTTAACTAGTTCAGTATATACTCGAGTGCTTGCCTCAACGCATTCTGAGAATCCAACATTCTTTACAAGTTCAAGAATGTCTCTGAACTTCTTTTCAGATTTCTCAAATAACTTGGTTCCTAGCTGAATACTAGTGATTACTTGACAGTCTGCCATTAGAAGAGTTCAAAGAATATGGGTATATTGATTTACATAATCTTTTGAGAGATTGATGAATGTGATTTTAGCAATGCTCTAGAGGGTTAACGATTCTGGCTTAGAAAAGGATTCTAGGGTTTGAAAAACTAGAAGGGAGAAAGGTTCGATAATTTTTGATAACTGTTTGCACATTTTGAATTTGCCTTTATGATAGTTCCTTCTGACTCTGCATGCGCTACAATAGGTTAACTAGCCATTGGTTGCATGATGCCCAATAATGAGCTGTAAATCCCCATAACCTTTTCAGTTTTATATTCCTTTTTAGAGAAATAGGCGTTAATGACGTAGATTAACCGTTGACCATTTTGGTTCGTAGAGTAGCATGGTAAAGTAGCTACGGACTCTACATTTTCCTTTGTCAACTCAACGATCTTCTTCTGAGAGATGCTGTAGTGGATGGTTTTGACACTGATCGTCATCTTGAAACTGCATATCTTGACCACTAAAGTATCCCAAGCCAGTTTGAGCACTTAAGTTCTGAGGTGAGTTTTCATGATGTCTCTTCAAACTGTATTCGAACTTATCTCCTCATAATCTGAATGGTTGAGCAATTGTTTCGTTCTTCCAAGCTCCTCATGAGCTAGAACATTCTGGTAGGACTGCGATCGTCGAGTCTACTTTTATGATCGTTGAGGTTGCATCGCGATCATTGAGTTCTCTTCAAACTTTATTCTACGATTGTTGACTGTCTTAGTCCTTGAGATGAACTTGACTAAGCAATCCTTCTGGATTAAGGTAGGTCAGGAAAGGCCAACCTCTTAGAGTGAGCTAAGGATCAGGTGTGTCCCTGAGGCGCTTTCTAGATGAAATACTTTAGAAATGATTTTCACTGATATCTCATTTGACCTTTTTAGCTGGGGAGGTCCTCTACCAACTTTTTAGATAATTACATTTGTTGTAATCGTGGTGTCCTCCTGCTCTTATACTACGATCAGATGTTTGATCGTAGGCACTCCACGATTTTGAGTTGGGTGGCTGATAGGTTATCAGTAGTACATTTTGAGACGTTCCTACTGACTATGGATCTTCATTTGGTTCATCAGCCACAAAGTTTTGGGACTCTGTAGCTGGTACATTGCTTCATAGTATATCTCTGATGTTTTAGAGCTTCTGTACTGTTAGCAGATTACTGCTCCTCCATAGTTGAAATTGTCTTCTCAGAGAGACATAAGTTTTTCTTCTTCATGTGTAGCAGAAGGCAGTCATGCATATCTCATTCTGGCTGAAGTCATTAAATCTTCTTATATCGTAGAAATGAGTATCTTTAGGGTTGATCATTCTACGATCCTTTGACAAGACTACTACGAACGTAGTCTTCCTTGTCGTCACTTTACTTGTGTGAGTTTTCGCTCCCGTAATGAGTTCCTCATGTTTGATGCTCGATGATCCTCTGATGTGAGCTTCCTTGAGGATTCTTTTCTTATGACATGCTTTGCATGATTGAGCATGTAGGACCCTTTCCATCTTTGGTTGAGTGGCATGCTTCCATATAAGGATCAGCAGCCATGTGAACTTCATTTAGATTAGCTCAGCAGGTCTTCAAGGGCAGACTTTGACATATAGGAATTTTATCAGAATCATTTCTGAACAGTCTTAAGCCTTCTGCTGCTTGAGTCTTTCTTGACTGAAGTCCTCTGCTTCAGAATTCCTTAGTGTGGCCAGATATACCAGGTACCTGCAGGTTAGATACATTTCTATTTTTGGTACCCATAATTAAATGGGTCTTGGTAGGTTAGTTTTCTAAATCCCCGTTCCTCATGTATTTAGATAATCATCATATTGATCACCAACAGTCATATTCATGCATGTAACTGATTTAGATAATACATTTTGAGATGCATGATGGTGAGTGTGTGTAAGATTTGCCATTTTAATAAAAGATTCTTTTTCTTTGATGGTTTCACCATTTGCTTGGTTATGTTCACAGAGTTTAAATGTTCATAGAGTAAGAATCAACACTATTACTTACATGTATCTGGTTGATTCATGGAGGTGATCAGTTTCTATGAATCTTCAACATACTCTTGTTGAACTGATCATACTCTGTGTGTTATCAAACACTTAGAACATGGGTTTATACATACATACTAACCCAACAGCAAAGATTACTCCTCATTAGATTAATTTAACCTTTGATATTTTTATGACCCATTTCAGATTTCTTTCAAGGTGTCATCTTTAACCTAAAACTTGGATGGAGAGAAAGTTTGTAAGCATTTGAGTTTCCATCCTTAGTGTACTTTCTCTCTTCACCTTTTTAGGTAGAATATGATTCCGTGAAAGAATACGGTTATAGTTCATAGGGAGGTGCAACATGATGCACAAAATTATATTAGTGAGGAACCGTACCTTTCTGCTGTCAGTTTCTTAACAGTCATTTATCTTTGATATACTGAGGTTAGGCATTGATGTGCATAGTTTCTCATTTGCTCTCGACGACTTGTTGCTCCAATTGACTTTTTCGATCAATCATCGTGGTCTTGAAGATGCAAGCTAAGAGACTTTCAAAGATCTTTAGTTCTTTGACATCCTTGAGTTCACAAGGTTTACATCCAAAAATTCTTTGGTTGGCGGACACATGTTTGAGAAGTTCTTCTTCTTCTTCTAAATAGGCATTTCTCAACATGCATAGTCTTTTCATTTTTTTGAGGTTGGTGGATGTTTGACTCTTTTCTATTGATATCTTTTGAGCTTTCTAGCCTGGTCTTCAGACTACAAGATTGACCTCGGGCAAGGATTGGTCTTATTGATATGGCAATCAAGAACATGAACCAATCTGAGCGACTTTTTGAGGATATATACACATTTACCTGTACACAATATTTCCAACGTGTGAGCTCATCTGCATATAATAAGTGACTTACTACTAAACCAAGTTTAGAACAATGTTTGTGCCTAGGATCAGACTCAAAGCGATTAGCTTTTGAATATAGCAAGAGAACCTCGCTTTGATACCAATTGTTAGTTCCCAGTAGGCACACAATAGATCTAGAAGGGGGGTTGAATAGATCCTTTTTAATTTTCAAATACTTTTTCCTTTTTATTTTGTATTGCTAATGAATTAGCATATGACAAACATAAGAATCTTTTCAAGCACAACGGAATAAGTGAAAGATCCCCTTCATTGATATATTCATAATCATACATACATTGTTCTTAGAGTTAGTTAAGTTGTAAGCAGTTAATACATACATAGAAGATATAGCAGTTAAGTACATAATGTAAATGACATAAAGTAAAAGACACAAGGGATTTTAAGTGGTTCAGAGACTCAAGCTCCTAATCCACTCTTCTGCTTTCAACTAGCAGGATTTCCACTAAGGAAGGGCACCCTGAATCACTAAGATTCCTTCAAGGCCAGCAGCCTTGGAACTTTAGTTCACTAAGAACTCTTCAAGGCCAGCAGCCTTGGAACTTCTCTAGTTCCCTAGAAACTCTTCAAGCCCAGCAGGCTTGGAACTTCGTTTAGTCCCTCCGGACAAGGACCCCTCAGGCCCTGGCTTCTTGTTGTTGTTGTTGTTGTTGGTGCTAAGATGCTAAGATGTCATTAAGCTTGAACATATTTTTTACTTAGTGACTTGTGTGGTCCTCTTTGCATTCTACTTTGAGTCCGGACCACATCTTCTCCCGGTGTCGTTGATCTTTACTCCTTTTTTCGCTCATCTTCATCTCGATGTCATTTATGCACCATCACCATCTGGATTTGCTAAGTCTCGAGCTTTTGGTAGACTTCGTTTGGCACTTAGCAATCCCTGAACCCTTCATTAATGTTTTGCATACATGGTTCGCACTTGTTCTTTTCAAACTTTAGGTTCATGGTGATTCATAGAGTGGCTCTCTGGATCTTCTTTGTGCTCGCCACTCTTTTGAATGCTATCTTTTTTGTCCTTCTAGGCTCTCAACTTTAGCCGCCATTTCAAAGTGGCATTCTCATCTTTGTTGAGTGAAGCTTTAGTCTATTTAAGTCCTTCTACAAAGCTGCTTCACTTCCACCTATGTAGTCTCACTGTCACTGATACTTGATCTGTTAATCTTTTCGTGGAACTCGTAGAGTCAACAATAGCATTCAATAACTCAATGATTCTGCAATATAACAATTATCAGCAACTCTTGATCTTTAAAGCTCTGTTGATTTATACTCCTTCCCAATCTTCCCGTTGAAAAGTAGCCGTTAGAAGCTTTTTGAATTGCTTTGCAAATCTCGAGTTATTTGGTGTAGACTGCAGATGTGACATGACATGACTTTTTCGACACTCGCAGATTCACTATTTCACCTACCCCATCAGAGATGTCACTTTTATATCTCGGGTAGGTAGTTGACTTTATTACCTCCTTTTGATTTCTCGATCAGAGGTTGTCCTTTTGCATCGATGCTCTCAATAAGTTTTGTTCAAATATCAATCTTCGGGTTGAACCGTTGCCAATGCTTCAATCCTCAGTTATTCGAACTCTACGATTCTGATGCACATCTTCTTGGACCTGATCGTAGTGTCTAGTTGACAGGCAAAGATAACACTACAATCTTGAAGAGTGTTCATTAGCTCTCCAATATGCAACACCTCTTCCTTTTCTTATGCAGTGCTTCAATACTTCTTTTTTCCTCGACTGCTCTCAGAGACTGATGGCTTGACTCTTTACTCTGGCCCTTTTTGAATAACAAGACACTTCAGATTTGTGGCGTGTCCAGCTCGCTTTCTCCCTGTGATCTCCCATTCACTTTTCATCAATGGACTGACCCAATGCTTAATCACTGTAGCCTTGTTCTTTAGAGGCTAACCAGTATCTCTGTGTACACCCAATCAGTTCTTTCTTTATTTGGCAAACACTACGATCCTGGTGCTTCCAAGATTGTTGTCTTCTATTTTCTTGACAGCAACTGCATTCGCTGACTTTCCTTAGTTAGCTACTGAAGTCTTCTTATGATCAACTTGTGGAAGACTTCATTTTGAATGGCTTCACAACTCAGTCTGGATGCTGATAGAGTTGATGCTTAGATCTTCTTGTTAGCTTTCATGCCATTCGTTGAGTGCTCTTTGGTTTCCTTTAGGTGGGATGTATATTTGTAGTACCAAACAAAGGCTTCATTCCTTTGGATATTCTGGGAGTGCTTAATTATTGAGAATCGTGTTTGCTCTACAATTCAGCCTCGACGTTGTGAGCACATCTATTGAAGTCTTAGTTCTACACTCTACGGTTTAGCTTCAGCTGTGTAGACACTACGACTCCGAGATCAGATCTTGACACTCTAAGATTTTTATCGTTGTGCTTGTTGTCTTCATCTGATCTTGCTCGACTACGATCTCTGCCTCTGATAAGATTAGTAGACTTTAGGACTCTGAGTGTAGTCTACGATTCTTAACTTGGCTTCGACATCAGTAGACTCTACGACTCCGAGTGTAGTCTATGATTCTTGACTTGGCAGGCAGATGCTTGGTCGGCTCAGTGGCGTGTGTCTCTATGATTCAGGCATGACTTCCTCAGCAGACTTCGGCTCAGAGGAAGTTCTACTCGATACACTACGATCCTTCTTTGTCTCTCCTGGCAGTTTTGCGAACTCCGAGATCTACTATCTTGCAGACTACGATTCTGCCTCGATAGCTCTCTAGTTTTCCACGACTCTCTGGCGCATCACGATTTTCGTGCAAAGTGCTTTCGACGATCAGACAAGCCTATCTATTACATCATAAGATCAACCTAACATGCTTGATCTTTCTATATTTATAGTCCTTGTACATCATTTCTCTTTAAGGACTTTACAAAGCTGTTTTGCATATGTAGGATCTACCTAACACATTTGATCATTTCATTCTAAGTCGTTGTACATATGTTTCTATTATCTATCAAAGGACTTTACAGCTTTTTCTTAATGAAAGCATACTTGCATATGCATATATATATATATATATATATATATATATATATCATAATCAAATCATATATATATAGGAATATCATTCACATGTTTATTCCTCGACATATCAATCTTATCTCCATACAATCTGAGAAGTTAAGCATGTGTCTAGTTCTTCCGAGCTCCTCATGAGCCATTGTATCCTCTAGGAAGACTGCGATCATCGAACCTACTCTACGATCGTTGAGGTTGTACTACGATCATTGAGTTCACTTCAGAATCTACTCCGCGATCGTTGTCTGACCTGGTCCTTGGGGATAAGCTTGACTAGGCATTTCTTCTGGGTTAAGATAGCTCAAGAAGGGCCAACCTCTTAGAGTGAACTAAGGGTTAGGTTTATCCCAGAGGCACTTTCCAGATGAAAGACTTTAGAAGTGATTTGCAATGATCTCTCATTTGACCTTTTCTGCTTGGGAGTTCCTCTAACAACTTTAGACATTTGGTTGTAATCGTGGTGTCCTCCTGCTCTTACATTATGATCAGATGCTTGATCGTAGACGCTCCACGATTTTGAGTTAGGTGGTTGACAAGGTTATCAGTAGTTCATTTTGAGATATTCCTACTGACTATGGATCTTCATTTGGTTCATCAGCAACAAAGTTTTGGGACTTTGTAACTGGTATATTGCTTCATAGTGTATTTCTGATACTTTTAGTGCTGCTGTTCCTTAACAGATCACTGCTTCCCCATGGTTGATATTGTCTTCTCAGAGAGGTGTGAGTTCTTCTTCTTCATGTGCATCAGAAGGAAGCCTTGCATATCTTCTTCTGACTAAAGTCATCACAATCGTTTAACCTTCTTGGATCATAGATGTAACGCCCCAGAAAAATTCGGATTTTATGAGAATTAAATTTTTATTTGATTATGTGGATTAAATGAATTTAATTGATTATTTATGGGAGTAAGAAATTTGAAGGTCGTTCGATGACCTAAACATGTTAGAACGTTGTAGTATTTTGGATACGTGGTAGAATTAAAGTGTTTGAATTTCCAAGACGAAAATAAAAGCTTTCCGAGAAATTTTTCTAAAAACACTATTCACACATTTCTGCTCGGAAATTATTTTTAAATTTATGAGAAATAAGTAACGATAGAATATCGAGTTGAGATGGAATATCCAATAATATTTCAGTTATGACAAACGCAGTTTTTCGCCCTGCGGACTTAAAACTTAACGGTTAGGGAAAGTGAGTTCTGAGAAGGAATTTAAATGCATATAATGAATTAAAGCGATGATCGTATAATATGTAGGTATTGTACGAGGTAATGAATATTAGTATGATACGAGTAAGTATGAATTATGGTATGTCGTATATATAAATAAGTATTCGAGTTGGAATACGAGATTAATACGTAGATTATACGTTATAAGGCTTTAAGCCTATGTAATGGATTTGTAGGATTGTGTAGGAAATTGAAATGTCCAATTGGGATAATAATAAAGCCCAATACGAATTATTGTTAAAGCCCAAATGTTTGTAATGTTAAGGCCAATGTAAATTAATGAACAAGCCCACGTGTTTGTTTAATTGCAAGCCCAATGTATAAGTTAGGATTAATTAAACCTTAAGCCCAAAATATTAATCCAATGGATTAGGAGGATCCATGGGGCAACCCATGATCACATGGGTGATCTTGGTGGCCAAGAAATAAGTGTGATGAGCAAGTAGACTTAAGGGTTAAGCAAAAGATAAGTTAAGTAAACTTAATGGCTAAGTAAGTGTGGTGAGCAAGCAAAGTGCTTTTATGTGATGAACAAGCAAATGATAAGCTATGTGATTAACAAGTTAACTTAATGGCTAAGTATTGTGATGGCCAAGTAATTTATTTGGTGAACAAGTAAACTTAGGGTTTAAGTAATGAATAGTATGGAGGTTTATTAAGGAGGTGGGATTGGCTTTTGACTATTATACCCTAACCTAGCAACTCCTATAAATAGTTGGATTTCATTTGTTCCTTGTTCAAAAACACCAACAACTTATAGCTTATTGGTTAGGGAAAAAAAGCTAGAAAAGCTAGAAAAGCTAGATTTTATATTTCAAGAAGCAAGAAGAAGAACAAGGATTAAACAAGTGATCTTCAAGGGTAAGAACTTAAACCATGATTCTCTTTCTCTTCCATTGTTAGAGAAGTGGGTAGTGGTATAACATGTATGCTAAGGAATGATAAGAATGATTAATTAATGGACTTAAGCCGTATAAGTCATGAATAAGCTATTCGTAATCGTATAAGTTATGAAATAAGCAAGAACTTGTCATATGTTAATAATAATGAAGTTGGTATGATAAGAAGAAGCAAGGATGGTGGTTAAAAGATTTAAGCCATAATAAGTCACGAGAAAAGAAATCTAAGTAGTTTATACTTTTATAAGTTACAAACTCACAATGAACAAGTAATAATCTATCATGTTTATATGTTAATGAAGTATGTATATTAAGATGTTAGTATTATGGATTGAATACATTTTAAACAAAGAACAAATCTTAAGTAACGAAGTTTTGGCGGAATTCACGAGTTTGGACGATAATCGTCGAATTCGTAAAATTCTCGGATTTGAGGTTGAATTTTGATATTGAACTCGGGAACGTTGGTTTTCGATGGAGACAAGTCTTATTTGGAATTATAGAGTTGAGTACTCAAAAATGACTGAATTCCTAGTTAGAACAAAGAAACGAGCGTTGAACGTTCACGAACGTTTATCATTTTTATTACAAATGGGCTAATAGGTGAATTTTTAGTTAACAAAGTCAAATAGATAAAATTCTTACATGAACACGTAGAGTATGTAATTTGTGAACCGAAGGCTCTTGAACGAGCCAATTCGGACTTAAAACGAAGAAGTTATGAGCCCAGGAATCTCACATAAAAAGTTAACTGTCAAATTTTTTCTCGGTCTTTGAAAGTATCGCATCATGACGCCATCAAGGACAAGAAACTCTCATAGCAGCTTGAAATGGTTGTGAGCTACTGAAGTTTGGCGCCGTAGCGCGACCAATAGTGAAGTGTATGGCGCCGCATGATCTTGCAATAGGGTTCTAGGATCAGAAGGTCGCGCCACAAAGTAGAAGTGGTAGAAACAAAAGCTAGCATCGCAAAGACCAAAGACTAAGTGAAGCATAAATGTAAATGTTTTTGAATGTAAAGTAAAAGAGAAGTGAAGGAAGAGTAAATTAAATCCTTAATTAACTTAAAGTTACATCAATTAAGAAGTTGTAAACCTTAAGTAAATACACTAAAGGTTTAAAGAAAGATTAATGGAATATAAGTTATTAATACTGAAGCGATGAATGATAATAAGCCGTAAAGGCAGATAATTACTTGAAACGAGTTTCATTAGGTAAGTACGATTAAGAATACGAAAGGAAAGATAGTTAATTGATAATGAATTAATTAACTTAACATAGCATTTTTAGATGATGGCAATAACGTTGTGAGTTACAACTAAATGTTGATGAATATTACGTGAACGCGAACGGTATTCAATAAGTGTACTTAACCATTGAGGATCGAGTTTCGATTAATAATATGAGAACGTTAGTAAGCCGTGAGGAAGGATAATTAACTCGAAATGAGTTGTATTAATGAAATAATTTCAGTTAAGTTATAGAAGAGAATAAAGTTGGTAAGAATGATGTAAATTATAACGGCAAACCGAAACCAATAATAACAAATCTAATATATAATTAGATTGAGAAGAAGGGTAAGATTCATTAGGAACCATGTATGTTCATTCATGACCTAATGTGTTATGTTATGTGGTTATGTGTTGTAGAGACTGTAAAGACTCAAAGGAAAAGTAATTTTACTATAGCAGACGCTGAAAGCAAGTTTTTCTTAAACGCTTGTCTAACCTTCATGTTAGCCAAGTTTTCTGTGATTCATGTTATGAGATGCATGAAATGTTTTACTAAAGGGTCGATGCCAGTTTTACTTGGCTAGACTAATCTTAAAGAGTTAATTAATTTATTTACAAGTCTTTCAATATAGAATTGCTAATGCTATCCTACACCAATTGTTTGGTACGGATTCAAGGTAAGCCTGAGTATGAATAAATAAATGTATTTTCATCGATTATTCGATGGGTACGCGAGGTTGCCAAAACTTAAACGTACATACGTTTAAAGGATGTAGTGTTGACCAACATAGAGTACTATAGGCTGATCACCTAGAAGTGTTCATAAGCTATGCTGGACTTACGGTCTTAGTGTCGGGTTGTCCTTTTCAAAGAAATTATGAAACGCTCATGGTCTTGGACCAGAATTGATGTTTTACTAAATATTGTTATTGTAAAATGTTTTGAAGGAAAAGAAATGATATTTTGAATTATTGATAGTACTTCGTAACTATTATCCAGTTATTGAAGATATACGATTCCTATGTTTCAAGCATGTCGTTTAAAAGAAATTATTGTACTTGTTGAGCTTATTATGCTCACTTTTGCTTGAACCATATGAATGCAGCTTAGAACGAATGGACCGAAGGATCCGACAAGGATAAAGGGAAGGCTAAGGCGAACCTGTAGATTACCTATGTAATAGTATAGGTTTGTAATGATAATATTTGATATTATGACAAGAACAAATGTAACGGTTATAAAGAAACTGGGGATTGGTAGTATTGTTTTGGAATATTTATAAGACATATTCATTCTTTTAAGGCATTTTCATTGAATGTTTGTGTGAACTGTAGCACCGTGTAGCACTATATGTCGGGTTGGAAGAGACCCGAATTTGGGAGCGTCACAATAGAGGTAGATATCTTCAGGACTGATTGCTCTATGATATTTTGACAGAACTACGAACGTAGTCTCCTTCGACAGTTTGTACTTTTGAAGTCCTGCTTCTATGATGAGTTCCTTGAGGGTTCTTCTCAGCTAATATGCTTTTGATGATTGAGCATATAAGACCCTTTTCCTTTTCACACGAATGATTTGCTTCCTTATAGCAATCAGCAATCATGTGAGCTTCATTCATGTTAGCTCAGCAAGTCTTCAAGGATAGGCTTTGACAAGTAAAGATTTAGTCAGAAATTCTTCTGAAATGTCTTAAGCCTTCTGTTGGTTGAATCTTCTTGACTGAAGTCTTCTACTTTAGTATTCCTTAGTGTGGTCAGATAGACCAAGTACCTGCAGGTTAGATAAATTTCTATTTTTGGTACCCATGGTTAAATGGGTCCTATCAGGTTAGCCTTCAAAATCCCTATTCCTCGTATGTTTGAATTTTCATCATATTGATTACCACCAATCATATTCATGCATGTATCCAATTTAGATATTACAATTTAAGATGCATGATGATGAGTGTGTATAAGGTTAACCATTTTAACAAGACACTCTTTTTCTTTGATGGTTTTATCATTTGCTTGGTTATGTTCACAGAGTTTAAATGTTCATAGAGTGAGAATCAACTCTAACACTTATTTGTATCTGGTTGATTCATAGAGGTGATCGATTTCTACAAATCTTCAAGATACTCTTATAGAACTGATCATACTCTATGTGTTATCAAAAACTTAGAACATAGGTTTGTACATACATACTAACCCATTAGCAAAGATTTCTCCACTTAAAATTAATTAAACCTTGGTATGCTTATGACCTATTTCAAACTTCTTTCAAGATGTTATCTTCAACCTAAAACTTGGATGGAGAGAATGTTTGTTGCATTTGAGTTTCCAACTTTAGTGTACTTTCTCACTTCTCCTTTTTAGGTAGAGTATGGCCTCTTGATAGAATACAGTTATAATGCATAAGGTGATGCAATATGATGTACACATTTATACTGATGAGGAACCATACCTTTACATTGTCAATTTCTTGTTAGTCATTTATCTTGATATACTGAGGTTAGGCATTGATGTGCATACTTTTTTTTTACTTCTGACAGTTTGTTTCTCCAGTTGTCCTTTGATCAACTAGTCATAGTCTTGAAGATGTAGGCTCAGAGAATCTTGACATCTTTAGCTCTTTTGACAACCTTGAGTCCTCAAGGTTCACATCCAGTTGTTGGTTGGCCAAATATAGATTTGAGAGATTCTTCTTTCTTCTCTTAATGAGTACTTCTTAGCACATGTGGCCTTTCATCTTTCAGTCTGGTGGATGCTTGACTCTTTCCTGTTGATGCCTCTTGAGCTCCCATATCTGCTTTTCAGACTACACGATTGACTGTGGACACGAATTGGTCTTGCTGCTATAGCATTTAAGAACATGGACCAATCTGAGCAGCTTCAGGTGTATATACACATTTACCTATATACAATATTTCCAACTTGTGAGCTCATCTGCATTTACAAGTGACTTACTGCTAAACTAAGTTTAGAATAATTTTTGTGCCTAGGATCAGACTCAAAGCGATTAGCTTTTGAATATAGCATGAGAACCTGCTCTGATACCAATTGTTAGTTCCCAATAAGCACACAATATATCTAGAAGGGGGGGGGGGGGGTTGAATAGATCCTTTTGAATTTCAAATACTTTTCCTGTTTATTTTGTATTGCTAATGAATTAGCATGACAAATATAAGAATCTTTTCAAGCATATCGGAATAAGTAAAATATCCCCTTTATTGATATATTTATAATCATACATACATTGTTCTTAGAGTTAGTTAAGTGGTAAATAATTAATACATACATAACAGTTATAGCAGTTTAATACATAATGTAAATGACAGTAAGTAAATAACACAAGGGATTTTAAGTGGTTCAGAGACTCAAGCTCCTAATCCACTCTTCTGCTTTCAACTAGCAGGATTTCCACTAAGGAAGGGCATCACCCTGAATCACTAAGATTCCTTCAAGGCCAGCAGCCTTGGAACTTCAGTTCACTAAGAACTCTTCAAGGCCAGTAGCCTTGGGACTCCTCTAGTTCCCTATGAACTCTTCAAGCCCAGCAGGCTTGGAACCTCATTTAGTCCCTCCGGACAAGGACCCCTCAAGCGCTGGCTTCTTGTTGTTGGTTGTTGGTGGTGGTGGTGGTGCCTTGCTACTAAGATGTCCTTTAAGCTCTTCATCCCTGAATGCTTAGCAGCTTGACGTGATCATCCTTGAGGTGCAATTGAGTGTTGCATGATGCTCAGCTTGTTAAGATACTCAACCTCTTCTGATGATCCCTTGTTGAACTGCAGTGAAGATCATTCTTCTTGATACTTGATGGCTGCACATGATGAGTTTCTAAGATGACTGTAGGCTCTTCTGTTAGGTACTTAGAAACTTTCTCATACTTGATATCATGATGACATTGGTGATCTTCTTCCTTGATACTTGATGCCTTCTCATGATGGACTTGCTAAGATGACTGTAAGCTCTTCTCTCTAGTACTTAGAGTCTTCCCATGATAGACATCAAGATGACATTGATGCTCTTCTTTCTCTTGGCAGTTCAGAACACTCTTCTTGTAGTAGAACTCTCACTTCTAAATCATAGAACTCTCACTTCTACTTCTTACTCTGTTTATCTCCAAGTGTTCTTGGTGGATCGTAGAGTGAGCTTTCGGACCTTCATTGGTCACTCACTATTTTACATTATTTTGATCAGTCCACCATCTCTCTAACCTCAGCAACTTTTTCAACGTCAGTTTCTTTTGATCTTTGAAGCTCTGGCGGATATATACTCCTTCCCAATCTTCCCATTGGAATATAGACGTTGAAAGTAGTTTGAATTTCCTCGCAGATCTTGAGTTATTTGATGTAGACTGCAGATGTGACATGACATCCCCTTTTTCATCTTTCCGACACTGCAGTCTACTGTTTCACCTACCCCATCAGAGATGTCACTTTGATGTCTCGGGCAGGTAGTCTTCTTTATTTCTCCTTTCTGACTTCTTGATTAGAACGTTAGGATCTGTCCTCTTGCATCGATGCTCTCAATAAGCCATATTCGAATATCACTCTTTAGATTAAACCGTTGCCAATGCTTCAATCTTCAGATGACCGAACTCTACAATTCTGATGCATATTCTTGGACCTGATCTTAGTGTAATGTTGAATGTTGCTCATCGACCGGTTGAGACAACACTACAATCCTGAAGAGTGTTCATTGGATCCTCAATGTAGAACACCTCTTCCTCTCTTCAGGCAAAGGCTTCAACACTTTTGTTTGTTTTCGACCGATCTCGATAATCGATGGCTTGTTCCTTGTTCTGGCCTCTTCTGAATAGTAAGACATTTCAGATTTATGGCATACCCATCTCGCTTTCTCCTTGTGATCTCCCGTTCACTTATCATCAATGGACTGACCCAGTGCTTAATCACTTTAGCCTTGTTCTTCAAAAGTTGACCAGTATCTTCGTGTACACTCCATCAGTTCCTTCTTTGTTTTGCAAACACTATGATCCTGGTTACTTCCAAGATCGTTGTCTTCTGTTCACTTGACAGCTACTACATTTGCTGACTTTCTTTAGTCAGTTTCTTTGACTGAAGTCTTCTTCTGATCAACTTGTTGAAGACTTCATCTTGAATGGCTTCATAACTTAATCTGTATGTTGATTGGGTTGGTGCTTAGATCTTCTGTTAGCTTGCATGCCATTCGTTGAGTGCTCTATGGTTTCCCTTAGGTGGAATGTATCTTTGCAGATCAGACCAGAGGCTTCATTACTTTGGATATTCTGGGAGTGCTCATTTGTTGAGAATCGTGTTTCCTCTACGATTCTGCCTTGCCGTTGTGAGCACATCTGTTGAAGCCTTAGTTCTGCACTCTACGATTCTGCCTTGGGTTGTGCAGACACTACAACTCCGAGATAAGATCTTAACACTTTATAATTTCTGTCTTTATGCTCGTTGTCTTCATCTGATCTTGTTCGACTACGATCTCTGCCTTTTAATTGATCAGTAGACTCTACGACTCCGAGTGTAGTCTACGATTCTTGACTTGGCTTTGGCAGATGCTCGGTCGGCTCGTAGACAGGCTGTCTCTACAATTCTGAACATGACATCCTCAACAGATTATGGCTTCGAGGATGTTCTTCTCAACACACTATGATCCTTCCTCGTCTCTCCTGGCAGTTTACGAACTCCAAGATCTACTATCTTGCAGACTACGATTATGCCTTGATAGCTCTCGAGTTTTCCTTAACTCTCCTGACAGACTACGATTTTTGGTACAGTGCTCAACGATCAGACAAGCCTATCTATTACATTTTAAGATCAACCTAACAAGCTTGATCTTTCTATATTTATACCTTGTACATCATTTCTTTTTAAGGACTTTACAAAGATGTTTTATTATGTAGGATTAACCTAACATATTTGATCAATTCATTCTAAGTCCTTGTACATATGTTCCTATTATTTATCAAAGGACTTTACAGCTTTTCTTAATGCAAGCATATGTTAGCCAATTTAGCAATCGATAAACACGCGCAAGTATACGCGTTCCACAAGTAATATATGAAAGTAGAGTGTCGAACCCACGAGGACAGAGACTTAACAGAAACAAATACTAAGGTAAAGTCGCTACTAAACTTATCTAAACGATTGAAAGAAATGGTTGGTTAAGCTATTTCAAGAAGAAAACTAACTAAGAGAAGTTGGTTGTGCTAGGAAGGTAAGATAGGACTACAACTCCCCTAATGCCTTGCCTAATCTTCTAACTCTCCGTAATATAAACGAATCACGGAATGGTCAACCTAGAACAATAATAGGCATAAACTTCTATCGAAGGTCAAATGCACATCCCTAACAAGCTAGAACACCATATGTCTATTGGTGATACTAACTAGGTCGAGGTCATTAAGCTCGTTTCCAAGGTCGCACAAGGCAAATAAGGATATGTCTATCCTATTGGCACATTAAGCCCACATTCAAGTGTCAAGGTCATAACAGGTGTTGTTGAATTTAAAGACAGACAGTAATATCCATTTATCAATTTCCATCACTATCAGTACCAATTTCTTTATCAAGGAATCAGACAATACAAACAAAATACAACAACCCATTCCAAAATGCTTCATTATATAAAACGAGAGATAAAGTTGATTAAGCTATTCAGAAGGTTACATTGCAATCCTAAAAATGTAGTTAGTTCATAACTATGGTACTAACACAAATTTCTAATACACTATCCATTATCAGACAAATACAATGAATAGGAGATTTGGAATAAGAAAAACCCCTGTATGAAGAAGTGTTCTTCCGCCAAATCTTCTCTTCACGCACGTAGTCTAAAATGTGGAGATCAATATCGATGTTCCTTTTCAAGCTTCTTCGCCTTCTCTCCGCTTGGATTCTATATGTTCTATATCTCTCTGTTCTCCCCGCCTCCTCGCTTCTTATAACCTTTTTTCCCTCTTTCTTTAGGGTCAAACAAAGGCCTCGATCGCTCGGGAGGCTGGAGGTGGCGCCACGGTGCGAGCCACCAAGCATTGAATGGCGCTGCGACGCCACATTAGTATCAAAGACACAGAGCTCGCGCTGCAACGCGAGACAAAAAAGGAATAGTGGCACTGCGGCGCGGAGCTCACGTTAGCAAGGAACATGGGGGTGGTATTGCGCGCTGAACTTTAAAGCTAGATTTTGGTATGCCATGATGCTTATGCGTGAATTGTCTCGTTTTGCCTTTAGTAATCGGAAAATCACTGTAAAGCTTTGCAATGCAACTATTAAGCACAATAACACTATATTTATATGAAACTACATAAAAACTACGAATTCAGGCAAGTAGTTAAGTCATAAAGTATCCGATTCGCGGGTATAAATCCCACTCATCAGCATACTTGTATATTCATTCATTTATATCATAATCAAATCATAGATAAATAGGAATATCATTCACATGCTTATTCCTAACACCACGTTTTTGCCTTAATCGCATCCGACTTTCCCAAAAACTCTGGTGGTACCAACTCTTTGAACTGCTTGGTTGTGACAAGTCGCTTGCGACGCTATTATTTCCACCAGTATTTTGTACACGAAGTCTCCTCAAATGCGATTTTGCATGAACTGCAAAAAGCTTCTAAACATCACATCATTCATCGTTTGATCGGTGGTGTTGTTTATAGGAGGAACATTGTCGTCCTGTTGCACGTTCTCCTGGTTGGTGATTAAAGGTGTCCCCACGGTCTCATTCACTCAATTGTTAATATTTTCAGCTTCCATTCTCAAATATTGCCATAAAACAAAGGTTAATTAAAGAAATTGACATTCTACATATTATACCTATATTCTGACCGACCAATTAAACACAAATAAGCTTAGGTAGGACACACTAGCGAAGGATTTACTCGTCACTCCTATCCTAGTTCTAACCCCAGATCTCCATCAGAGATCATATCCCTAAGCTCTGATACCAACTGTGACACACCCAAAATAGGTCCACGCAACCCATTCTGAGTCGCCAAATATATGGTACAGAAAACAACTACAACTTCATTATTATAATTGTTGTGCAAAATACGATAACACATATACTGTGAGTTTAAATACAAATATTATCTTCTAGACAATATCCAAACTTAAATAAGTCCTTATTACAATTATTGATACACTATTTTACAAAATAGTGAGGACTGCTAAAACAACTGCCCTAAAACATCACTCCACACCCCGACTAGTTTCCGCTATATTCTCTCACCTCCTAAGAAGAAAAAGGGAACAAAAAGGAAAAGGGCGAGCTCAACTAGCCCAATAAAGAATATTATGACTAAGATAATGTAGAACAAATTATCGTTAGCATTCAATAAATCAGATAAAATATTATGAAAAATAAGTTTTAGATCAATATTCGCAGCAAAAATAACAATTCATTTGAATTGTTAAGTAGAGAATGAAGTCTACTATCTTCTATGATTTAAAAGTCCATCATCAATATTTTATCCCTGTAACATCAATCAATATACATCCTGAATCAAATATTCATCTTTGCACTATGGGCCAAAGATATTCATTTGTATCACCAGTTGGTCATGTTCATCTCAACACCTGTCCATCTTTGCACTACAGGCCGAAGATATTCATTAAGTAATCATTCATCTTTACACTACAGGCCAAAGATATTAATTTATATCACCATTTAGGACTGAGGATGATGAAAAATATTTTAAAGAAAACGAATCCCGTGAGATAAAAGGACAATGATTACGGATTCGTACTTCAGTTTATCCAAGTTCAAAAATATTCCATAATAATCAATTGTGGAGAAAAAATCAAGAATGAAGATCAAAATATGGATACAATCAAAGATAGTAACCATAATAGACAACTTGGACCAAGAAAAGAAAATTTAATTTTTATGTGAATAGTATCGTATTTGTGAATAGTACCATATATGTGAATAGTGTCGTATATGTGAATAGTAACCCCGACACAAAAGGTAAAAATTTCATAAGAAAAATCATACCTCGTGAATAGTACTCGTGAATAGTATCGTATTCATGAATAGTATCGTATACGTGAATAGTAACCTCGACATAAAAAGATAAAAATTTCATAATAAAATTCATACCAATATTTTGGTATAATGATATTAAAATAAATAACATCATTTACGTAGAAAATAACATCCCTTACCTCAAAAGACAAGTACTTCTGGCTAAAATATCAGATATAATGCTGAAGAAAACTTGCACTGCCTATCAACTCTCAAAGTATCTAAATACTCACAAAAATATGCTCAATATATAGAGAAATAAACTTCTGATTCTAGTGTGATTTTCATTTCGAACTATGCACCCTATTTATAGGAAAATTTCAGAATACCAATGTAGACTAACCTGCTACCGGTGGCTTCCACCCTTTGCTATTCATGCACACCACACTTTGAAATTTCAGCAATTTTCCACAAAAAACAAAAGTGGGGCCCACCCATATTTTTAATAAAAACATTTATTTCTGAAACTTCAATAATTCATAATAAATAGCCATTTTATCAGAAAAATATGAACCTTATGTCCATTCCATATAAAATGTAATTCTCTACAACTTTGTAGAAGAAAATATTTCCAAATTCCAAACAGAAAATGACCAAAATCCAAATACGAATGATTTTTAATATCTCCATTTCGACAAAATACTGATAAAACACCTAAGTATTAATTCCTTCATTTATATTCACAAAAAATAAATATTTCCTTATCATATAAATCAATAATTAATTATTCACAAATAATATTACAGAATCACAATAATGACAACCAAGTCGCTCCTAAGAAAGAGGGGCTTTTCGATAAGGATTTCTCCTCATCATGGCAAGCAATTAGGTGACCAAACCTTTTTTCTGAGATGTAACTTCCTTAGACATTGCCAATAATGCTATCTAATAATATTATTCAAATAATATGAATTAATAATCTGATAATGGAAAAATCATGTGAAGTGACAATTATTGAAACAACAATAATATAAAATATCAACGTAGCAATTATTGAATTAATAAAATAAAATATTAAACAAGAATTATCGTAATAATTATTGAGCAAAGGCCTTCTTCACGTAAGAATCAATAATCCAAAAATATTCAGGCAATACCTGCATGCGACCACGTAACCACTTTGCATTCTTTAACCACTAGGTATTTCAACAAGGTTAATTCTTTAGAATAACTACGCCGTTATTTATAAAAACTCATACTTGTCGCTTTCTTCATCCGATGCTTTTCCTTTATGGGGCTCACAAATGGTCATGGTAAATGCATTTAATATTCCAACAACAACAAGAATATTCCACGATCAAACGAATATTCCCCGACAACAATGAGTATTTTATAACGACTTGCTTACTTTAAATATTTGCTCATTTTACCCATAACTAACCACATTAATCAAATCAACCCCTTACTATATCAAAATAATAAATAAAGGAAATTCAATTTTATTCATAAAAAGTCAGGGTCTTACAGCGTGTGTATGTGTGTGTGTGTGTGTGTGTGTTTATTAGGCCTATGTGCAGTTATCTGGAAGTAGTGCTATGTCTCGTTTGCACCTATATACAAAGGGTTTGATTTGTATAAAATTTCAGTTTTAATGTAGGATATAGTAGTGATGTTTTGTAAAACATGTTTTCAAACCCTTATGCTCAATAGTAATTGAGGCCTTTGATACTTCCATTTTATTCTGTATTTGACTCGATTGATTTTATTTTTGAGATGCGAAGTATCTTCGAGAAAATAAGATACGTAGCAGTGTCGGGCTCCTTATGGGCATGAGAGCCATCCAAGGATGTCCAGACATCGTAGATAATATACAAGCTGGCTGCACAATTGAAAATGGTCCATCGTGCGAACCAGATCTAGATTCGCAAACTGAATCTTAGACCTAGTGGCTCCTAGGCTCACATGATTGATAAATATGTACAAAAACTAGAAATAAATTTAGATTTAAATAAATCTAAACCATTCTAGCTTCAACGGTTCTAGTTTAGTCACTTTTGAACCGGTTAAAAGTTAGAGACGACTAGATTTAGATAAATCTAGTCCACATGTTGGAAGATTAAATATCTACATTGCAAAAGCAGTTAAAGCAGATATTTAAAAGCAGTAAATATATATATATATATATATATATATATGTAAGCGGTAAAACCACGAAGTAAACTCCAGGACAAATAGAAATGTAAATATATATATATATATATGTATAAATTGAGTAAAAGCTACAGATATTCGACCCAGACTCAACTATTTGAGTTTAGTCTATATATATAGTTATATATATATAAGAAGGAAAAAGCCACGAATCGACGATCCGGGCGTAACTAATCGATGAGAATCTCGATATATATGTATATATTAAAGCAGTAGAAAGCTTAAAAATCTAAAAAATCTTACAGTAGGCTGCCAAGAAGACTTCAGACTACTTTTGGAGCTTAAAAACTCAGTTTCCATCAGTTAAATTTTGATATATTATTGAATACGAGCTAACAAGTATTTAGAAAGAAGAATTACAAAGTTTGGAGCACTCTAGAAGAGGTTAAGGGCTGAAATGGATAGAGTTTTCTCTCTTTTCTTCTTTTTTTTTTCAAATGAGCTGGGGGGTCTATTTATAGAACAAATTGGTCGTGGGTCAACCCGCGATAGCAGTGGGTCTACCGGTGACTGCTCGGGTTTCCCTGGGCTTAGCGGGTCCCATTGTCTTAAAGTACGTGCACTTGGACAACGCGCTGTTCACTCGAACCTTCATAACTTTTAATCCGGGCATCCGATGGAGGTGTGCTATACCTTTCCAGAAAGCTGTTGATGAGAGCTACACAATGACATGAGATATGACATTTTTCGAAATCTGGGAAGATAGGTCTATGACCAGATCTCCAAATCTTCGCAGTCTATCCGTTGAGGTGTCTTGTGCAGTTTTCACTCAGGATTTAAGCTATGGTTCTTGTGGAACTTCATTTGAAGTGTTGTGAGTTGAAATGATGTTGAGTTGGCAAAATGACCATTTTTCTCCTCCTGAGGTTGTCTCCTGTTTTGATGTAGTTGTAGCAGTCTTTTCTCAGGGTTGTCTTCGAGATTGGCCTGCTGTTGATTTTGACAGTCCTCAGGGTTGTCGCTGAGGTTGGTTTGACCTCGCAGGGTTGACTCCGGGCATTGAACTAGATCCCCCGGGGTTATCTCCGGGGTTGGACTAAATATCTTGGGGTTATCTCTGGGGTTGGAAACTGGATCTCTCGGGGTTATCTCCGGGGTTGGAATTGGATTTCCCGGGGTTATCTCTGCGGTTGGAACTATGTGACACCCCCAAATTTAGACACTCATATATCAAATTTGGTTTGTCACGTACTATCTCCAACAATAAATCAAAGTCTCACACAACAAAAAATAATAAAATATTTTATATTGTGATAACATAAATATTCTAATCCCAAGGTCTTGAACCGTTACTACAATATCTTAATTTGAACATAACTTACTACATCTTAATAAACAAGTCTTCATACAATATAATAATAATAGATTCCTAGTACTAAGAAATAAAACTATTCTGAAGCCTTCTCTTTACCCTTGTCCTTGCCCGAGGATTCACCACGTTCTGCCTTAACTTAAAGTTTTTAAGGAAAGCAAGGATGAGCAACAAAATTTGCCCAGCAAGTAATATTATAATAAGGGTGAACAGTTATAAAGTTCAAATCTTAAGGGTATGACAATGAATCATAGTTCAAGATTTATCAACAATTCTCAATAAAGGTTGCTATGGACTGAAAGATATCAACAAGATTCAAAGAGTTAATTATGTCAAAGTTCAAGAATAATGAACACTGAGCATTCACTAAGGACAAAGAACTTCTACTAGAATTAACAATATTTCACTGAAAATCCAACAAAAATGAGTATAACAGGTGATCAGCCTAAGTACTCTATGTTATTCATTACATTTAATCATACTAATGTGCGCACGTCGGTCTCCTGACAATTATATAGCTTCCCCTTCAAGGAGGGTTGTTCATCTCAGTCAATTATAAGAGTTTGCACCAATTCGATTGGTTTGGATAACTTTCCAACATACGATAATAGTCTATCCAAATCAATGGCTTAGAAAATGTTTATAATTTATTTAAAAACAATAAGTTCAATTCTTGCAACTATATCAAGATATACAAATGATTTTCGAATAACAATAGTTAATTACTTAATGTAAGTTTTTCGCACTCCTATTACTAACATTGCAGAGGGTAGATTCTTTTGGAGATAACCCCGAAAAGACAGATTACATCCATTTTTCGGATACTACCTAAGTTCTAAGGCCCAACCCTAACACAAACCGAACATCATCTCAAACCCCCTAACACACACCGAATGTCATTTCCAATCTCTTTGAGATAACCCCAGATGCAGATCAAAAGACCCAAGAACAACACCGAGAGATAGTTCTGTTCTATGCGATAACACCGCGACGCCGGGCCTAATCCCCAGAGAAACATCGAGTAAGACCCCATCCTTGGTGATAGCCCCAAGAGATGCCATGTAGTTCCCACGATAACCCCAAAAATGCTTGTTTCAAACATATGCAATCGCCTTCAACCTCGTACATCCCGTCGAGGCACACACACCTCTAGATCTTGAGTTGACAACAAGCAGACAGAACATCCACATGATGACAAAGTGAGACATACAAACAAGCAAGCAATTCCAATCTCGATGTAACCTCGAGCAACGCTCGCTTTTCCGCTTAAACCCGCGATAACCCCAGTGAGGAGTCACAACGTCATCATTTACCATCTCAACAAGATGATATCACAAGATACCAACAAGTAGTCCAATCTCACCAGAATCCTCGAAAGCAACGCCTACTTTCAACTCAAAACCCACGATAACCCCGATGAGGAGTCAAACGTCATCTTGTTCCTTCGACAATGGCACGCCGTCTCAACACTTCATACATACATACATCCAACAATGTCCCACAAGAGCCGAGGATTGACAATCCCGAGTGACTATTACGCGCGGGCAAGATTTTTGATAGAATTTGAAGCTTGAAGACCATGGGCATAGACCTCTTCCCGACTTCAGACAACCTCTAATCCATGTCATCACAGTAATCTCTCGACACAAGTTATCCAAGAAGGTCGATATACCTCGCTCGGATGCTCTGATTGAAGTTCGCAAGTTCGAAAGCGGACATTACAAAGGCATGAGTGCACGATTACGAGACGATGGGACCCGCGAGGCTCTGGATGCATCATTTACTCACCCAAGTAGTATAATCAAGGGTCGCCGCAGTGTACCGCGCCATCCGCTCTATATATACAAGCCTTTGGGGTCACCCATTTGAGAGAAGAAGAGGAGGAAAAAGGCGAGGAAGCCCTGGCCCATTTTACTCTCAGATACACACATTTTGAGTGTTTCTCACTTCTAAACACTAGTTAGCTCACATATAGCTATCTTTTATCCCATGGAGCCGAGTGTTTATCCATTTAAAGTCATAGAAGTCTACTTTGGCACCCCAACGTAAGCCTTCTTCTTATATTCTATAAAGCCTTTCTTCTCATATTAGCACACACCGTTGTACACGCTGAGAGTCGTGAGTGAGTGTGTTTGCCTTGACTTTGGTCCGTGGTTTTCATTTTTATCTCAGTATATATATATATATATATATATATGTATATATTTCATATATGGACTAACATTATCGAAAGTTATGCCTCGATTGAGCCTAGACTTTGGCCCGAGCTTAATTGCTTATATATATATATATATATATATATATATATATATAAATCGTGGTCGATCATTCGATGAGCCCGGATTTTATATATATATATAATTGCTTATATATATATATATATATATATATATATATATATATATATATATATATAATTGTTGTTTATTATATCCGATGAGCCCGGATTCACATCCTATATATGATTTATCGCTATATATATATATATATATATATATATATATATATATATATATATATATATATATATATATATATACATTCTCTGTCTCTACCGGAGTTTACTTCGTGGCCTTTTTACAGCCTTTTATTTACATTTCATCCGCCTCGAGTTTACTTCTGTGGCGCTTGATCGCTTTTATGCCTTTTATTTATCCCACCCGAGTTTACTTGTTGTGGTTGATCATGTCCATATATATATATATATATATATATATATATATATATATATATATATATATATATATATATATATATATATATATATATCGCTATATATATATTTATATTTTCGATCCCCATGGAGTTGCTTATGGTGGTATATGTATATATATATATATATTATAAGCTTTTTATATATATAATCGCCATCGCTTTCCATACAAATTGCAAGATCATGTGAGCCTAGGAATCATGTGATCATGTGTTCGGGCCATCAATCTAGATTCGGTTCCCATGATGGACATTTTTCAAATTGTAAGAAGTACTGTACATTATTTTACAAATCAATTTCTTGGATGGTGTCATGTTTATGAGGAGTTCTAAGATCATCAGATATTATTTTTTCTAGAATGCTTCAGATCTCAAAAATAAAAGCAAAAATGTTTAACATTTAATAATAAAATGGAAGTATGAAAAGGTCTCAATTCCTATTGAGCATGTGGTTTGAAAAAAACCTCTTTACAAAACTTCATTGATATATCTTCGTTAAAACCGAATTTTTCTATAAAATTCAAACCTTGTGTATATAGGTGCGTAACGAGGCCTCGCAGACTACTTTCAAATAATTGCACATGATGACACACACACACACACACACACACACACATTCATATAACAATTTCTTTGAAAAGTGGTGGCCACCGTGGTAACACGGATGTCTGGGGTGCCTAACACCTTCCCTCCCTCCGCATAATCAAGCCCCTGACCCAAAATGAATCTCGATTTCATAGATCCGCCTAGCAAGCAGTTGTCAAAACACCGGGTCAATGCAAAACCTTTTTTTTTAGCATGGTGCAACCAGTTAAATACACCAACCGGCTACACTTTTAAAGTCAAATCGTCGACATTATACATGTCGGACCTTTTTCACTTGTTTTTTCAAACAAATCTCACATTAACATGAGAACACCAAAGAACAAGTAACTAAAAGGACACTCAAAAATCCCGACGACGATTGTGTGGCGATCATTGGGACTCCAAAGAAGAGGGCTTAAGCCGCCATTACAAGCTTTTCAAAATTGTTATATGCTTGTGTGTGAATGTTGCATTTACATTTATGATGAATGTGTATTTAATGCATCTTAATTATCGTGACCGCTAAATATCTATCTGTGATATTAGTGCTTCGCACATGTCATCATTTTGCATAAACGGTGAGACACGTCAGTATGTGAATGTATGTTGTGTGGTCCCTCCACCAGAGGCTATCCTGCTCGCTTGTTTGATTATCGGACTTGTGGGAAGAATGATTCCCGGCTCGTGAAAGGCACCACTCAGATTCGCCCAGCTTGAACGAACGGATTAACTTCCCGCCAAGTAGATCATGATGATCCGGGAACCTTCATGCCAAAAAAAAGCCGAGAGAGTAAACCCTAAGATAGGTCACCGATAAACCAAACGCGAGGGAAGTCTCTTCATACTTTCCATTTTAAATTACTTGTAAAAACATTTACTTGTAATTCTATTCCATGTTCATTCATATGTAATGGAAAATATAAAGAATATATGTGCATGCATGACATGTTATCAATTAACAACCGGTTTTTGCAGACAAAATTCCTAAACTGGACATGTTATGATAATATTTATATTACCCTAAGACTAAACCACGTAAGTCTTTTGTAGGGAAGCAATTGGGCCTCATATCCGCTCAAAGTCCAAAAGGCCATGTGCCTACACAACCAATCATGTCTTCTTCCGATCGCCTAATGCTGCTTTCCCGAGAAGAATTTGATTTGATTGAGTAAACAAATCATGCATTGGTTGTCTCTACTAAAAGAATTACACCACTACCACTGTGGTACGTAAGATACCTACACATACGTAATCCTCTACACAAGGAGGAGTTCAAGGTCCGGAAAAATAGTTCCGTAACATCGCTTGATACAACCAACAAAGACCCCGAAAACACCCATCTCAAAGGAGATCCGCATACACCCTGTGATATCAGAAAAGGTCCTTCAAATGGAGGAAACTATCCGCATTCTCAAAGGGATTGGAACACATGGGTTGTTGTTTCATATATGCATCTTTGCATATTTCCCCGTGTTCAATATCCAGAGAAATTCAAGACCCTCGATTTTGAGAAATATGACGGATTAGGGGATCCTTATACACATTTAAAGGTGTTCATAGGAGAACTTGGGTCTTTACGTAAAAAATGAAAAGTCTCAATGCAAATTGCTTCAAAAAAGTCCTGATCGAGAAGCCTGCTCATGGTATACCAGATTAGACAACTCTAAGATCCATAGTCGGGAAGAGTCGGCTCACGCCTTCCTTACTCAATAATAGCTTTTCAATCTCGATGCTCTCTCGACCTGCACTCAAATTACCAAGGTCAAGAAACAAGTCTAATGAGTCATTTAGAGAGTATGCTCAAAGGTGGAGGCGCTTTGTCGCTTCAAGTTATTCCTTCCATGATGTAATCGTAAATGGTCATGACCTTCATAGATGTATACAGAAGCTCCTTTCTATGAAAGAGTTCTAGCCGGTATTGGCAAACCATTTTCTGAAATGATCAAAACACGCCGAGATGGCTGAGATGGGATTGAAGTCCGGTAAAATTCAAGACCTAGCCGCTCTTAAAGCTGTTGCTGAGCACATCCAGTCCGGATCTTATGGAAACAACCCCCGGAGGGTCCATAAAAAGAAAGAGGAGGATGTTTCCTTGATACTACAAGGACAAAAAGGCAATCCAAGCATGCCTATGCAGAGGAGAAACTACTCCCCTTTTCCAGCACAACCTTCAAACCCTCCATTGCCTAAAAGTGGAGAAGTAAAGCGACCTCGAACGTTCACACCCTTGGGGGACTCGCTCGAGAATATTCTTGCTCTTCCGATCGCCGTAAGAAAATTACACATCTTCTTCCACCACCAACCCTAATGGGAGGGGTTTTAATGCTACTGAAGTGTGCTTATCATGCCGGGCACCGGACATGATACTCAAGATTGTTGGGCCTTGAAACATAAGATTCAAGATCTAATAGACAATGGTGAGATCGTGGTCACTAAACCAGATCAACCTCATGTGCAAGATAACCTCTTCCTCAACACAAAGAAGAAGAGGTCAACATGATCACTGGAGCATCGTATAAGGTTCCAATTTAATGGCGAATCATCCCAACCCATCAAAGATGGTGTTGATAAATGGGATTATGCAAAGTTCCAGTTTACTCATGGAACGAAAAGATGAAAGCTCTTTCCAAACAAATTGAATAAATGGCGTAATCGGTGACCCACCAAAGATCAAGTCACACGCCAATTAATCAAAGCAGAGCATGCCTATCTCCTTCCTTTTGTTATGAATGCCTCCTCACCACCTTCGTAAAGCGAAGCTATGGAGGATAAGGTGTGAAAGAAAGCAAATGCTAAAGCCCATCCGGGATTTTGCCAATCGAGGGAATTCACCTATTTGGGCCAATCTATGGAGGAGATATTACAGATGTTGATCAACGAAGGAAGAATTACCTTCCTTCTCCTCCCATCAATCCTCGCTCAGTATGTTCAACTCGATGAAATGTGTCAATATCATTCACATTCTCATGGTCACACAAGACGTAAGAATGTTGGGCACTCCGCCATCTTATTCGTAATCTTATTGATAGCGTGTCCCCGCAAATAGCAGATGATTACATCGCATAACTCAAGGGTGGGAATGCATGTCCTACCAAATGGAAGGGATCAAGAGTGCTTATATCCAAGTGGATGATGAGATCACAAAGTATTTCCCATACAACCAATTCAACTCAAAGGAGTCGATAATCCTTTGAAAGTGGCCGCACCAGAGCCAATTTCTTTATCTTCGCATCACAATATCCTCGTTGTGTCACCACACAACGTTCCATGGAATTATGGAGAAGTCAAGGATCCACGCCTCATACTATATCGCTATAAAGGTCAAGGAAAATCCATCAGATCTTCCTCAACGGGTTATTAAACCTACTTGCAAAGCTAAAGGGAAGTTGCCCGTGGAGAAGATTGAAAATTCTCTCCGCACTATGGGCCACAATGAAGCCAAAGTGGTTTTAAGCTCATGAGAAGCTCCACACCGCATTTCAACATCGATTTGGTTTTCTTCCGAGGATCATCTAAGATCTTGTCAAGGTTTTAGAAGAAGCCTATTTGCCAAAATCAGTGGACGTGGAAAAATTTCAACATTTGGTTGATCACATTTTCAACAACAATGTGATATCCTTCATCGATGATTTACATACCTCCCCAAGGGACCGGCCATTGCAAGCCTTTGATATTGCGCTTTTGTCTTCCTGTATATGCTAAAGCAGGAGTATTGATAGATGGAGGCTCATCTCTAAATATATGTCCTTATGCCACCTTGGTAAAGATGAATATCAATCTCAAGCGGATCCAAAGCAGTACCACATCATCATCGAGCTTTTGATGGATCCCCACAAATTCATTGAAAGATTGAATTGCCAATTGAGATTGGTCCAAATACATTCAATGTATCCTTCCACGCCCTCAAGATAGACTCAGATACAACCGCTATTGGGGAGACCATGGATACACATGGTCGGAGTCGTTCCTCCACGCTACATCAACAACTCAAATACATTATCAACAATAGCCTAGTCATCATCAACGCCGAGTTTGGATTGTCCCTAACAAGGAACTCTACCAATTATCGCCTTCAATTCGAAGTTGAACCTACCAGTTTCCATACTTTGAAGTGAGTAACACGCAATACCATTCTATTGGAGCGCCACTTCCCGCACTCCAAGATTTTTGCCGAGGTTATGTTTTCACCACTCAAGAAATGATGTCATTGGGTCATCAAACCGACAAGGGCTTGGTAAAGATAAGTAGGTATTAAGCACCCTATTCAAATGTCCAACAAATTGAACAAATGGACTAGGCTATTCTCGCCAGCCCAGCCATGAATCCTCATAAGCACAAGTGTTCCTCAAGCTTCCGCCAGACGACGATTTTCTATACCTTTACCTCATGAGTTAATGCAATCTCCAAAGAAAGGTTCCAAAGACATGTTGTGGCTATATGCAATTTCCAAAACCAAAGGCCAATCAAAGCAAAAGAGGTGCCGATTCCTCGATCCCCAAAGTGGAAGAAAAGGAACTAAACGTAAACATGACCTTGCCTTTGATGATGGCAGTATTCGCCATTGTTCATGATGAACATAAAAATAGATACACCCTGCACGATGATTGCCAGATGTCATGGTTATCATTCTAGAGAAGGAGGACAATGACGATCCTTCCATCATCGCAGCAATCCATCAGATTTTGCCTCGACAATTGGAGCAAAGACTCCATTCATTGGTCGACGAGGGTAAAATGGGCGTAAAATCCTCCGCCAGTAGATAACTTTAATTGCTTGCTTTCCTTTACAAAGACTAGTAGCTTATTTTATCAAGTACATGCTAACACTTTTGTATGATCGAACAGCTTGTATATATTAAGTGAAAGCATCTTTTGTTTCAGACTCAATTTAGATGTGCCTGCCCTGTCGATGACATGCCTTCTCCACAAGGGTCAGAACTTTGATGCAAAGTTGACTCGTGACTTGATGGACATCCAAGAGGACATTGAGACACCTCAGAGATTAAGGAATGGGTCGCAGATAAACCCAAACCCAATCTTGATCAAACCACTCCTTTCAATCTCTAACCTTAGACAACCCTAAGCTAATCCAGATTGGTTCAGACCTTACCACAAATCAATCTGGAATGACATGGTTGCACTATTAACCCAATTCCTGTGGATGTGTTTGCATGGTCTCATGAAGACATGGTGGGTTTGTCCATCGACATTGTTCTTCATCGCCTTCCCATCAAAGAAGGATTCAAGCCGCTTAGCAAAAGCTCAAAGCGATTGAAACCCGAATGGAGTTTAAAAGTCAAAGAGGAAATTGTGAAACAATTTCAAGTCGGCATCATCATGGTGTCTACATATCCGAGTGGATATCCAACATTGTTCCCGCATGCTCAAACCAGGGGAAAGGTGCGAGTTTGCATGGATTACGTGGATTTGAACAAAGCTTGCCTTAAAGATAGCTTTTCCGCGTCTCTTTATCCACATTCTTATTGATAATATCGCTCAATACGCAAGATGTACTCTTTTGTCGATTGCTTTATGGGTACCATCAAATTATGGTCACGAGGAAGATCGTGAGAAAACCGCTTTCATCACGCCTGGGGAACCTTTTGCTATGACGGTTGTTGTCATTCGCCTCATCAACGCCGGGCAAACCTATCATCGAGCTATGATGGCTCTTTTTCCACGATTTAATGCACAAAGAGATAGAGATCTACGTGGATGATGACATCATCAGTCAAATCCCCTAAGGAGGATGACCACTTTAGACCATCTCACAAAACTTTTCAACAAAGTCATGTAAGTACAACTTGAAGTTGAATCCCGCCAAGCGCGCCTTTGGTGTTAAGTCGCAAGTTGCTAGGTTTCTAGTCACCACAAAGGGATTGAAATCGATCCTACCAAAATCCAAAGCCATCAAGGAAATGCCCATTCCTCGCATGTAGAAGGAAATATACGGATTTTTGGGAAGAATCAATTTCATTAGCAGATTCATTTCTCAACTCACAAAGAACTCGTGAGCCTATCTTCAAGTCATAAGGAAGAACTCCTCCATGAAATGGAACGATGAGTGTCGTAAAGCCTTCCTTACCATTAAAGAGCAATCGATTAACGCCCCTATTTTGGTACCTCCTGTGGATGATGTTCCCTATTCATGTACCGTCCATAAATGACAATGCCATGGGTCGATGTCAAAAAAAAGACAATAGAGGCCAAGAACGAGCTATATCTATTACCTCAAAGAAAAGATTCAAAGATCAATGAACACAAGTACACTCGATTGAGAAGACTTGTTGTGTTTTTAGCATGGGCTTCCATGAGGTTACAAGATTACCTCCATGGTCACACAACCCATCTCATATCCCGAATGGATCCTCTCAAGTATGTGTTCAAGAAGCCCATACTCAATTGTCGATCGTCCAGATGGCAGCTTGATCCTACAACAATTTGACATCGCTTCACGTGACGCAAAAGTCTCATCAAAGGTCAAGGAATTATGGATCAATCGCCGCCGCGACCAGTAGGGATTACAAACCCTTAGAAACATACTTTCCCCGATGAAGGGGTAATGACAATTCAGCATACAACATCAAGACAATACATGCCCGCACGTGGAGAATGTATTTTGATGGAGTCATAATATGTAGGGCTCGAGTCGAGCAGCTTTTTAATATCCCAGACGGGGAGCAGAAGATCCCGTCGCCACAAATTGTAGTTTGTCAACACCAACAACACAAACCGAAAGTATGAAGGTCAGATCATGGGGCTAAAACTTGCCCGCTCAATGGGCATCAAAGTGTTAACTCGCCTTTGGGGATTCCAATTGGTAATCAAGCAATCCATGTGAATCTATCAAACCAAAGAATTACATTTGTCGCCTTTACCATCAAGCAAGTTTTACAGATGGCTTTGAGTTCAAGAAATCTCTTTCTACACATTCCTCGTAATAGAATGATTTTGCAGATGCATTAGCAACGCTGGCCTCCTTGGTTTATATATACCGACAAGGAAAACATGCCAAACATCACGCTTACTTCTCGCAAAAAGCCCCGCTTTATGGGAATTACGTTGAGAAGTATTGATGAGCTACCTCCCATCCACAACCCTTGGTATCAATGCATCAAGGAGTATCTATTTAGATGGATCTACACCCACCGAGGTGAGCCTAATCGAGAAGAGGCGGATTCATCGACTTGCTATGAAATTCTACCCGAGTGAGATGCACTCTACAAAAGAGATGCAGGATTAGGTCTCCTCAGATGTCTAGACAAAGACCAAGCTCAGAGACTCATGGATGAGATCCATGGTGGAGTATGTGGCCCACACATGAGCGGCCCCTTACTTGTCAAGAAATTTTTAATCGGGACATTATTGGCTTACACTCAAAGTCGATCGTGATGATCACGCCAAGAGGTGCTATCAATGCCGATTCATGGGAATGCTATCCACGCCTCCAAGGGAACTCCACAATATGAGTTCGCCATGGCCCTTCTCAATGTGGGGAATGGACGTGATCGGGCCCATCGAGCCCAAAGCCAGTAATGGACATCGATTCATATTCACCATGATCGACTACTTCACCAAATGGGTAGAAGCAGCATCCTTCCCAAGGTCACTAAAGAAGTTATCATTGTTTTCATCAGAAACAATGTCATCTGTCGATATGGACAACCAGAGGTCATTGTGTCAGACAATGCTAAGAACCTCAACAACAAAATGATGGAGGAGTTATGCAGAAAATTCCACATCAAACATCTCAACTCCGTCATCTACCATCCAAAGATGAATGGTGATGTTGAAGCTGCTAATAAAAACATCAAGAAGATCATGCGTAAAATGTCCGCCAATCATAAAGGATGGCCCCGACCTTCTTGCCTCCGATTTTATTAGCCTACGTAACTTCCATGCGAACTTCCACCGGGCAAACCCTCACTCATTAGTCTATGGATGGAAGCAAAGGTTCCCTATAGAAGTGGAAATGGAATCCCGAGTAGTATTGATGGATGCTCACTGATGAAGACCAATGGGTACAAGACAGTATCACCAATTGTCTCTCTCGAGATTAAAAGGAGAACCGCGACAATCTTCCATGGTCATTATATCAAAGAAAGGATCGCACGATCCTACAATGTAAAAAGTCCGACTATATAATTCAAACAATATGACTTGGTTTTGAAGAAGATCATTGACAACCAAGATCAATCTAAGGGAAAATTCGCCCTAATCTGGAAGGCCCATTTGTTGTCAAGGAAGTATCGACAGAGGTGCTCTCAGATTGCAGTGAAATGGATGGCGATGAATTTCCAAAACTTATCAACTCTGACACCGTGAAACGGTATTTATGTCCGGGTTACCATCAAACAAACATCCCGGTTTTGATCATCAAATCACCACCATTCCGATTTTGAACCCTTTCCTTTCTACATACTCTTCTTCCGCCTCGTGGAAACATACACTTCAAGCCAAAGCAACTTTGTTTTTACTTCATTTCAAACCTTTCATACAATCTTGTTATCCTCAAGACGGATTTAACCTTTCACAATTTTTTTGTTATCCCAAGACGGATTGAACCTTTCACACCGCAGCTTTATCCTCAAGACGGATTAAACTTTTCACACCGCAGCTTTATCCCTCAAGACGGATTAAACTTTTTCTACGCCGCAGCTTTGTCCCGAGGATCGGATCAAACTTTTTACACACTTGCAGCTTTATCCCCATTATGGGATCAAACTTTCTTCTCCCCCGCAAAGATAGCCCGCTCGCACATGGGATTCACACTTTCTTCGCCTTCAATTCATCCCCGAGGGGCTTAACTACATCGACCGATCTCCCCGATACCGGGGTACGTAGGCAACCATATTCTATGGCCTTGGCCGCAATAAAGAAAAACAACAAAAACATTTCTACCCTTTCTCTACAAAAACAACAAAAACAACAAAAATACTTCTACACCCATCCGCTTTCCAGATTCAAAGGTTGAACCTCCTACACTAGGTTCGAACCACGCAGACTTGATCTCCTCTTCAATAGAGTACGTAGGCGTACCATTCATGGTGCGCCTAACCCCTACCGTAACAACATACTTGTCACACTTGCATCGGGATCAATCTTCAATTCGCCCCATTTCATCTGGCTTTCAGATCAAAGGATGGAATTACCCAACCTCTTCTCACAAATAGAAGATTCTTGGTGACCATCTAAGTCGCGATCGTGCCTCAAAGAGCAATACCAACCCATAAGAGATGGAATTAACTAGGCTTCTCACAAATAGAAGTATCATGCACCATCCGTGGAAAAGGTCAATCTTCAGAGAGGAAGAAACCACTCCTCCTCTCCACTTTTCCATACAGATACCAAATTCCCAAGACACCAAAGATGGTAGGATTTACGTAAATCAATGATCCATTCGAGAGATCTCATGACGCCTCAATGTCCATCTATCAAGGATAAGTTCGTAATGCATCAAGATCACAAGGCCCCGAGAAAACAGCAAACATCAAGCAAGTATCAAGGCATAACTAAAAGGGAAGTGAATCAAAATATATTTCCCGCCATATATAATAATATTTGATATATACATCCGTGTTGTATATGACAAAATGGCTAAGTTTAGTAGTCAGGCAGAAAATACAAAGCTATCTACAGATCTCGTGTGTATGCGGACTATCGATCTAATATAGCATCCCTCTCTCAAGACGGAGGAAGCATCGCAAGCTCCCGCCCAAGGGTATCTACACGAGCTAGCAGATCGAGGCTAATCGCATGGTGGCATAATGCTCATCAATGTAAGCACTCATGCTCTGCAAGATCGACATCATCCGGGATCTCATCAAGTGTCATCTCGCAATGGCCACATCCCTAGCAGATAAGGCAAGCATCCCCCGCCCACTATCAATACATCCCGGCCGATCTAGCCTCATCCCTCTCCAACAGAGAAAGAGATCTCTCATCAAGAGTCACAACATCGCGGCCCTAGCCCCGATCTCTCTCATAGGTCATCGATGTAAGCTCGCTTCCAAATGTTGTGTCAATATCGAGTAAAAATGGCACTCGGGGTGGGAGAATCCATCACAAATGTCGGCAAATTTCAACAGCCAAATCATCATGGGAATAATAGCCTCTATATAGCTCCTCATCGCCGTAATCAATCCTCAGACCGTGGATACCGCCGCAACCGATGCGCTCTGCTCCATCCATGCGAATACTCGCAGTAACAACCTCGATGATCGACAGAAAACTCACCAAATTTCTCCGATCCCAACAGCATACAACCCGGATCCGTCCTCCTACCGATAAAGGTAGACGACGAAAGTTACCGACTCATCGCTTCATACGGATGAAAATCCTCGAACGGGTCAAACCGACACATCACTACCCATGGGTGGGTAAGTAATCATGCCCTCAATCCAACCAGAGGGAGATAATCCATGCCCCCGAGCATGAGTAATGAAGTCAGTAGGGTGAATCTAAGCCGAAAACACGGTAATATGGCAAACGGATCCCTAATCCTCGCCAAAAAGTCGACCACGATGCAAAGATCTCATGCACTCGCAGTCGAAAGGAGTATGACATGGCTATCTCCCGGTGAAACAAAACCCCCGCCGCCTAAATGTGCTAATCGATCTCAAGTGTGACATAAACCACACATACAAAGATGACCGAAACTACTCAGAACACTCCCTCGCCGGATAAGTGCAAAGAATATGTAGTCGATCTTCAGAGTCTCTAGAATGATCATCGCAGACAATGGTACGACCCTCCCCGAGAGCTCTCATCGCCATAATGACGCCGATATCCAATTTCATCCATGTACCGCATGACATGAAGACGTATGACAATACGCATAGAAGCAAAGACATCTACTCGGGTCGAACGCCAATGATCCTCCGGTGGTGAAATCCCCTAATGCCGTGGTATAGCTATCCTCGAGCCAAACTCACAAACAGAAACGCTGGATATCACACGGGTCGATGTAATCTCGCCCCGACCACTCTACGCCTCAATCCGTGAGGGTCATGAACTCGTTCGCTTCATGTCTCCAATAGCCATATATGCACGCAAGGTCCGCTCCAAAAAGCAAAGATCATCAACCTGCATACTCCTCCAAAGTAGAGTCAACTCCCGGGTCCCAAATCGAAAAACCTCGTCTCTCCGATACCCAAAGGTTCTAGCATGCCCTCTACAAACTCTGGGAACTCAAACATCAACAGGTCATAGTATGTCAGCAAAGAATCATCTATTTATCACCATGTTCGATGGTGATATACTATCATACCATGAGCAAGATAAGATACCAACTACCACCACAAATGGTGGGGTATGATCAATACGGCTAATCGTCAAGAAGACATCTCAGACGGGCCGTGTCATAAGACCATCCAGGTCAATGTCAATATCTCTCGACATACATACATATGCATAATAATAATAATATGCATGATACAATAGATGGCAATATGATATAGGAATGGAAAACTGTATATACATTCCTAAGTATATCATCATCTAATACATCTCAGACAACTAAAATACAGGAAATGGGGAAGTTACCCAACATACAACAGAGGCCTATCAAAAGAGATAGCGAGAAAACATCGTAAAAAGTCAAGAGTGTCGATGTTCACATCATCGATCCCCGCCCACCGATGTAACTCCTCCCGAGTCACCGGATCTCTATCTGCTGTGGATGTCAGCCGATACAAAGGAGGATCTCGCCACAAGCAAAACCATATGGGTCACCCGAGGGACCAGCCACCAGAGCCGGAAGGATCAAAAGTATCTACCGCAGGATCTCTCGCCCAAATGCCGAATGAAAAGATGTGACCGGTCCCACCGCCGAAGTCAATCATTAATCAGGTCACATGAGTCGGATCTCCGACACAAAGCTAGCTAATCCATCATCATCACGGATCCCGAACCATATCCCCATAAACCGTGGTGGGCGGGTCCGAGCTCCAATCGCATTTAGGATCCACCAATGCCGAACATCTCCCGAGAACAGGGCCCTCTCGACAATGTAAAACCATCAATCCCCATCAATGGGATGTCAATGACGGTGATCGCGAAAAACAAGCCAATAACGCCGGCAGGAGGCAAGATCGCAGATACTAATCTCTCCCGTAGTGCTCCTAATAAGACGCTCTCCTAAATAGAGCTCCCATCCTCCATCTCGTGAAGAGAGGAATCTCATGGTGGAAATGACGACTAACTCCAAATGGGTACCCATCCTCAAAACCAACTCCCAAATGCTCTCTCTGAGTAGGGAATCCATGTGATGACATCTACCGTCAATAACTCCAATCAGAGAGGTGACAATGAGTGAAACCTCAAAGAACAGTGTGGACCTCCGCCAAGATGGAATGATGCCATCTCCGCCCTCGTGGATAGGTGTCTAAACCTAACACGCCACAGACGCAAACAAGGAAGCCTCTCATAGGCCCAAAATCGCCAACACAAAGGCAAACATCTCGTCACCAACACTCTTAACCCATACATGGAAAAGACAAGAGAAACACTCACCACCAGAAATGGGTAGAATCCTAACCACGCCTCTGGCCAAGCCTCGCGATCGCATGCACATTCCCCCGAGGAAGTAGGCAAAGGTGTAGGAACCCCAATCATACTCTCCTATACGGTCCACGTGTCGAGTGGCTCTGATCAAAGCGAAGGACACCAGAAGAGTTATCTGCTATGAAGCAAGCCTCTAATGATCATCAGAACAATCACGGAGAACGCGATCCCGACTCTCACATCATCGGGTATGGGCTCACTCAATGCCCGCCATAGCATCTACGCCAAAGGACCAGACGGTCAGCCCCGCCTTCGAGCGCCTCGCCGAACTCCCAACAAGGATCTCGACGGCAGTAGAGGGTGATATCCGCTGCAAGGCACCGCCCTCCAAACTCCATACCGTGATAAACCGCCAATCCATCGACGTCATCATCATCTCGCAGCCCAAAGAAATGGAGGATCGAAGTCCGTGAAACCATCATTCGTATAATGCCCCGAGGTAACCCCCTGGACAAAATGAGAATGGTAGAATGGAGAAGAACCTCCCGAATCCTCAAAACCATGGACTATCGCTCATAGTCATCATGCAAGGCCCGATACATAGAGTGGATGCTAAACCCGCCTCGAGGTCGTGTGAAGTCCGAACCTACATCAAATGCAGATCAACATCGACTCCTCGACTCCTCATCAATAGGAAATAAGGAAGATTAAAGATCTAACTTCATACCTCATTTGCAAGGTGTATATCAAGGATGCCTACTCAAGTCACCTAGAAGATCCGGGTTCGCCACTTGAATACTCGAAATTCCCTACGGGAACACGTGACAAACAAGAGTAGGAACCTCGATCGGACATCCTCCTCCTCCCCTCAACATTCGCACTTCAACCCTAATAGACGTATCACCGCCTCCCGCCAAGCGATACGAGGTTGCCTAATGTAACGGCGCCGAGGCTCTTCAAAAGCCCTCCTCCATACACCGTAAGTGGTCCTATGGGAACTACTCACATTGATCCGGATCCATGATATCCGGACAACAAGTCTCCAAATCACCGTAAAGGGTGTGGTAATTTTTACCGGAGTCTTTTCAAAATGCATTCTATGATTATATGCATGCATGCATTGTTTTAACATACATCTAGAGTAGAGTTAAAATGCATGACTACCCAATACCTACATTTTGGGAAAATTTTGCCATAGCCCCTTTGTAAATGGGACTATCCACATGCACATAGGCATGACTAGGTGGCCATTCAAGAGTACACCTATACACATACATATACATACATCAGATGCATCAATATATTGTAGTAAAAATCCAGTAAGTGTAGTCTAATTACTGTGATTATTTTGCTTGTCTACCTTTACTCATTTGTCCTCATATAGGATAAGAAATGACAGTAAAAGGTGCCAATTGACTGCTTCAAAAGTCAAATTTTTCACATCATTATGTTCAGCATTGTTTAATACTAACATTTGCTATGTTGAAATTTTTTTATCAAGTCATATCGTAATGCATATTCACTACTATGTGTCTAAATGCATTTCATGCGATAAGTCATTTTCCAACTGGATGTAAATTGGAAAAAATACATGCATGTGTTACTGTGATGTTGAAGAACTCTTGTACGGCGGGCAGTTATGAAGAAAGTTTCCTAACTCAAAGAGATCCAAGAAGAGCTCTCTTGATTTTCCTCATTCGCAAGAACTTGAAAATGACTTATGAAAGCAACTAATTACCTATACATAGGTACCGGTTGGCAGAAGCTAACTCGCGACTCTCCGCAGTACACTGCATGCACTCCTACATGGGTCCCACACCTCCGCTCGCTCCAATTAGAGTTGCAAAGGAGGTCTCACATGTCAAAAGGCCAAATCAGAATAAAAGTGCTACGTGATTGAGCTTTTTAATAGCCTAAAATCATGGTTTTCGCCTACGAGTTAAACTCCCATCGTCTCAAAGGTATTCCTTTGAATGCAGGTATACTATACCAATGAGCTCAAACTTTCACAGATCATGCTCAAGAATACCCCACAAAGGTCCGATGTCGTTAATGAGTGTCGCAACCTCCCCTACGGGGTTACATCGCCTAAAGCGGGGATCACAACGCCGCATCTTTCAAGCATCTACGCATTCCGGGAGGGGGTTACAACGCAATGCAACCATTGATACACACATCAATGAAGGTTAATCAGCCTTGACGTCATGTCAGCCGATGGCAAGTAAACCCATTGAAGCAACCTTCCCTAGCGGGGGCTATAACGCAATGCTACCATTGAAACATACATCAATGAAGGTCAAGCGTACTTTGACAATGCATCCAAAGCAGGATTTATCCGTTGATACACACATCGTCAAGATCGTGCAACCCCGATAACAACAAACTGTTGGCGTAAGAATCGAACTGTAATGAGGGAATATGTTATACACATCCTCAAATAGACAAAACTTTATCCCCACAGATCTCTTACACACAAGAGGTACCTCTATGGAATATAAGTCAGTGTCTAGGATTCAAGACTTTGGTGATAGCCCCAACATCTACATCCTTGGAAACTTGGATCGCATGTCCAAGCAATCACTGATTGTCATCCTAACAGGATTACCTGACAATCATTCATGCATTTTACATGCATTTGCATCATGTTGCTGCATATAACATCATGTTTATCTTGTTTGCATTTCAAGTGTCTAGGATTCTTTATCCTATCCATGCCTTGCATTGCATGAATATGATAAAGAGGGGCATCTGTAGACACTCAAAATTTTCTGCACTCCTATTGATAACATTGCTGGAGGGTAGATTCATCCTTTGGAGATGACCCTGAAAGACAGATTACATCCATTCCGGATACTACCGGAACTTCAGTTCCAACCCGGAACACAAACCAGGAACATCATCTCAAACCCTAACACAATAATCGAATGTCATTTCCAATCTCTGAGATAACCCTGAGATATGCAGATCAAAAGACCGGCAATAACACCGGAGAGGATAGTTCTATCTCAGTGATAACACCGTGACGCTCAGTTCCAGTCCTAGAGAAACACTGGGAGTAGCAACCCCATCCTTGGTGATAGCCCCAAGGGATGCCATTGCAGTTCCGGCGATAACCCCGAAAATGCTTGTTTCAAACATATGAAATCAGCTTCAACCTCAGACATCCTGTCGAGGCACACACCTCGTAACCGGAGTTGACAAGCAAGATGGAACATCCATGGATGACGTTGATACATACAAACAAGCAGCAGTCCAATCTCAGCTGTAACCCTGAGCAACGTCTGCTTTCCGCTTAAATCGGCGATAACCCCGGTGAGGAGTCACCACGTCATCTTACCATCTCAACAAGATGATATCACGGCATACCAACAAGTAGTCCAATCTCACTTATAACCCCCCGAGTAACATCTACTTTCAATTCAAACCCGTGATAACCCCGTGAGGAGTCAAACATCATCTTGTTCCTTCGACAATGGCACGTTGTCTCAACACTTCATACATACATACATCCAACAATGTCCCACAAGAGCCGAGGATTGACAATCCCAAGTGACAATCCACAAGACTCTATCTCGATGAGCCCTGGATTTTATATCCAGTGCATTTAATTTATATATATATATATATATATATATATATATATATATATATATATATATATATATATATATATATATATACTTATATATATAATTATTTTTTCGGACATATCAGATCCGAGGAGCCTCGGATTCACATCCAGTGTATTCTTTGCTTATATATATATATATATATATATATATATATATATATATATATATATATATATATATATATTTACATCGTCTCTACTGGAGTTTACTGACATTGGCCTTTTACGACTTTATTCACATTCCGTCATGCCTTGAGTTTACTTCAGTGGCGGTTGATCGCTTTTACAAGCTTTATTTACATTTCGTCCCACCAGAGTTTACTTACGTGGTGGTTGATCATGTCCATATATATATATATATTTACCGCTTTTATATATTTACATTTTAATCCCCATGGAGTTACTTTTCGTGGTGGTTGATCATGTCTGTATATATATATTTACAACTTTTTTATATATATAAGCGCCATCGCTTTCCATACAAATTGCGAAGATCATATGAGCCTAGAATCATGTGATCACGTGTTCGCTTCATGAATCTAGATTCAGTTCCCATGATGGGCATTTTTTTGTAGAAGCGGCTTGTACATTATTTTACTGAAGGTCTCGAATTTCCTTGGATGGTTGTCATGCCCATGAGGAGTTCTAAGATCGTGTATATTATTTTCTAGAATGCTTCACATCTCAAAAATAAAAGCAAACAAGCCAAACATTTAATAATAAAATGGAAGTATGAAAAGGTCTCAATTCTTATTGAGCACAGGATTTGAAAAACCTCTTTTACAAAACTTCATTGATATATCTTGGTTAAAACTGAATTTTTCTATAAAATTCAAACCTTGTGTATATAGGTGCGAACGAGGTACTTTCAAATAATTGCACATTGATCCACACACACACACACATTCATATAACAATTTCTTTGAAAAGTGGCGGTCAAGTGGTAACACGGATGTCTGAAGTGCCTAACACCTTCCCTCCGCATAATCAAGCCCCCGGACCCAAAATAAATCTCGGTTTTATAGACCCGTCTAGCAGTGTCAAAATACTGGGTCAATGTGTAAACCTTTTTGGTTGCGTTGGTGCAACCAGTTAAATACACCAACTGGCGACTCTTAAAGTCAAATCGTCGACATTACACATGTCAAACCTTTTTCACTTGTTTTTTTCAAATAAATCTCACATTAACATGAGAACACCAAAGAACAAGTAACGAAAAAGGGACACTCAAAAATCCCGACGTCCACACACATATTTAATCTTGTTCATCCTTTGAAAAAAATCACGTTTAAACGATCTTATGTCATGTTATACTAGATGGATACACATATAGATCATGATTAGGGTATTAGTATGCAATCTTAGATGTGCGGAACTGTCCATGACAATGTGTAAAGTACTAGTTTACAAAACCTTAGAGTATATCTACAAGTCCACAAAGTTAAAATTGAAACATTACTACTTCCATCAAAGTTTTTCTTTTAAACTCCAAGTCCTCTTTAAGAACGCATACTAAATCAAGTTAAAGTTCTCATGATATACAAAGGGACTTATGTTTACAATTCAGGTCTATTTTCATGTATATCTAAGTTATATTAACATGCTAAAAACATCACAAAGACAACAGTAAAACGAAATGCGGTTACGGGATCAAGCAATATTGCGTTGCACCCTAGTACAAACTAGGCTCAACTGCGCCCTTCCTAGACAGAACTAGAAAAGAGCTCTATTCTGCAGAGTATCAAACCCAACTTCATTTTCTTCATTTTAAACATGCTCAAACTAATTCTAAAAGGTTCCATGCATGTATATAAGCTTTATAAACACTTTGGTAGCAATTTTTCCAAATCAATTTCACAAGAACTTAGGAGAATTTCTATGATTTGCCAAGTTTTAAATAAAGAACTTAAAACAAGAATTTACCTTCTAAGAAACTTAGTTACTTCCTTCTGCACACTCTAGACTCCTTCTAAATCAACAAGCAACTCATACTCTCAAACTTGGAATTTCACAGACAATTTACAGCAACAGGAAATGAGAAATGAAGCTGCCTTTTATAGAAAAATAATTGACTGGCTAATGGTTTTACACTAAGGTTGGAATTCTTGGGGTAGAAGAAGATAATGGACATAGAAGAGTTGCTCAACCACTCTCCCTCGGCCATTTTTTGTAGCCATCATCACCTACCTTGTAGCTACTGTTCAAAGCTCGGCAGCTCACATAAAGGGAAATGGAACACTATTTGGGCAACTGAATTTGGGATAAGTCTCTTAATCCTCGGCATTTGGTTCCAATGTAGTCATTTTAATCCCCTTTTGGTTTCCCTCGTGTAATTTTAATGTACAAATATTACTACATAATGAAAAGTTAGGAATTATATATGTACCTATATCATATATACCATGTACATTAGGTTCACATAAATTAATATTTAATGCAGATAAAATAATGTAGTTAGGTATTATTGACCGAGTATTCTCCATAAATATTATTAGTACTCACATAATAATATTATAATAATATTTAATATTAAATGTCTATTTTTCTAACATTCTATTAGGAATAAACATTTGAATGATATTCCTATTTACATATGATTTGATTATGATATATATATATATATATGAATGAATATGCAAGCATGCTTGCATTAAGAAAAGCTGTAAAGTCCTTTGATAGATTATAGAAACATATGTACAAGGACTTAGAATGAATTGATCAAATATGTTAGGTTGATCCTACATAAGCAAAACATCTTTGTAAAGTCCTTAAAAAGAAATGATGTACAAGGACTATAAATATAGAAAGATCAAGCATGTTAGGTTGATCTTATGATGTAATAGATAGGCTTGTTCGATCGCTTCAGAACCGCACTGTAAATCGTGATCCGCCAAGAGAGAGTCGAGGAAAACTCGAGAGCTATCGAGGCAGAATCATAGTCTGCAAGATAGTAGATCTTGGAGTTCGTAGACTGCCAGGAGAGACGAAGAAGGATCGTAGTGTATCGAGTAGCACTTCCTCGGAGCCATAGTCTGTTGAGGAAGTCATATTCAGAATTATAGAGACGGCCTGCATACGAGCTGACCGTGCATCTGTCTAAGCCAAGTCAATAATCGTAGACTACACTCTGAGTCGTAGAGTCTACTGATCGTATCAGAGGCAGAAATCGTAGTCAAGCAAGATCAGATGAAGACAACGAACACAAAGTCAGAAATCGTAGAGTGTCAAGATTTGACCTCAGAGTCGTAGTGTCTACACAGTCGAAGCTGAATCGTAGAGTGTAGAGCTAAGACTTCAATAGATATGCTCACAACGTCAAGGCAGAATCGTAGAGCAAATATAATTCTCAATAAATGAGCACTCCCAAAATATCCAAAGGACTGGAGCCTCTGGTCTAAGCTACAAAGATACATCCCACCTGAAGGAAACCAGAGAGCACACAACGAATGGCATGAAAGCTAACGAAAGATCTAAGCACCAACTCAATCAGTATCCAGATTGAGTTGTGAAGCCATTCGAGATGAAGTCTTCCACAAGTTGATCAGAAGAAGACTTCAGTAACTGACTAAAGAAAGTCAAAGAAGTGCGATGAATCATCAAGTAAGCGAGGAAGACAATGATCTTGGAAGTAACTAGGATCCTAGTGTTTTCCAAACAAAGAAAGAGCTGATGGAGTGTACACAGAAATACTGGTTAGCCTCTGAAGAACAAGGCTAAAGTGATTACGCATTGGGTAACTCCATTGATGATAAGTGAACAGGAGATCACAAGGAGAAAGCGAGTTAGACAGGCCACAAATCTGAAGTGTCTTATTGTTCAGAAGGGACCAGAACAAAGAGTCAAGACATCGAGATTCGAGAGAATCGAGGCAAAATGCGAAGTGTTGAGGCCTTTTGCGAGAGAAGGAAGAGGTTTTCTACATTGAAGATCCAATGAACATCCTTCAAAGATCATAGTGTTGACTCTATATGTCAATAAGCATCAGTCAACAAGACACTACGATCAGGTTCGAGAAGATGTGCATCAGAATCGTAGAGTTTGGTCACCCAAAGATTGAAGCATTGGCAATGGTTCAGTTTGAAGGTTGGTATCCGGACAAGAACTTATTGAGAACATCGATGCAAAAGGACAACCTCTGATCTAGAAATTAGAAGGGGGAAATAAAGTCGTCGACCTGCCCGAGACATCAAAGTGACATCTCTGACGAGGTAGGTGAAACAGTAGACTGCAGTGTCAGAAAGTCATGTCATGTCACATCTGCAGTCTACACCAAATAACTCGAGATCTGTGAAGCAATTTGAATAGCTTTCAACGGCTACTTTCCAACAGGAAAATTGGCAAGGAGTATAAATCAGAATGAGCTTCAAAGATCAAGGGAGCTGATGATTGCAAAGTTGCAGAATCATTGAGTTGTTGGAATGCTATTGTTAACTCTACGAGTTCCACCAGAGATTAAGAGAACAAGTCTCAGAGACAGTGAGACTACATAGGTGGAAGTGAAGCAGCTTTGAAGAAGGACTTAAACAGATTAGAGCTTCACTCAACAAAGATGAGAATGCCACTGAAGATGACAGCCAAACTGAGAGCCTGTAACGCCCCCAAATCCGGGTACTTGAAAACCGAACTCGGTGCTTCACGATACCATTTCTGTGAGCGGAATAATACTAATAATAATAACAATAATATAAATATTAAACTTAATTTACATAATCATCAGAGTCTAAATCCCAAGTACTTAACCTTTAATACATAACTCATAATACACGATAAATAATATATATCATAATTGTCTTAAAAAAGTTAATTATTACATAAAATAGCATTGCATGTTCAGCAACCTTTCCTTTTCCCTTGTTCTTAGCAGAGCCCTCTAATTGTTCACACTTAGCTGAAAACATTTAAATTAAGCAAGGATGAGCATTTGAGTGCCCAACAAGTAATAACAATTATAAATATTAGCTGAAATGATTAAATGTTTTTTTTGTACTACCCTTCTACAACAAATCAATAGCTGTGAAGTAATCTGAACCGATAAAAATAACATAACAACCCTTTATCAAATTTTTGAAACTACGTACTGACTATAAATAGGGTTAAGGTGACATACTATGAACATTGTTTTCAATTTTTGAATAGGTTTAGCAGAACTTTATCCGTAAACAGTCATAACTTACGGGCACGAGGGTGATCAGCCCGTTATGCCCTGTATTGATCAATACTACATGCAAGAACGATGTTATCGTTCACTCTGTCCGCCTTGGGCGCATAAAAATTTTTCCATATTCGGGATGTTCATACTTAGTTTGAAATCTGAACTAAAACAATTTGATTGGATACAAAAAGGTTTTATCATATTCAACGATATTTCTAAATCTGTGTCTAGCTGATCAAATAGCTTAGAGGTATATATATATATATATATATATATATATATATATATATATATATATCAACATGTGACTAAATACAATGATTATCCAAGTGGGGACACTTGAATAACCATATTTAGAAATTAACGAATAGAATATATATCTGAATTACAATATAGTACCATGTTGATAATCAATGATCGGATATAACATATATAATAATAGGGTTAATAATCTGGTACAATAATAATATAATTCTGAATCTTCTTACTCATGTCCATTGCATAAAGAAAATGCAAAGGTAGGATACTTGCCTGGTACGCTGCTTACAATTCGCAACTTAGTTTTATCTTTTATATAACCATCTATCAGTAATAAGATCATTTTACTGATTAGAATAACATATCGTAACATATAATACTGCCTATTACAGTCAGCACATAACCTAATCACATTGTCACACATATTCAACAGTCATTGAATCACAAACAAATATTAATACAGTCAAAACATTTAATTCTAGATCAATTTCTGAAACATGTCGGTGTACCGACATCTTTATCGGGTAATAATCGAGTCTAAGACTCTATTCTGTAGCTCAATATCTGTAAGTATCAGTCAATTATTTTTTAAATGACTTACAATAATTTTTAAACATTTATTATAATTTATCATGAATTTTCAAACATCGAAATCATTATTAAATGATTTAAATATTAAATAATTCTATTATCATTAACATTTAATTAATATTAAACTGTTAATGAAACCATTGCCGAAATATTAAAGTTATTTATAATAACTTAATATACTTTTAAAGTATTAATATTAACCCTTAAATAATTTTTAAAAATTTAAAATTATTTTTAAATAATTACCATTAATATTAAAATATTAATGTACTATTTTTAAAATATTAAAAGTCATTAAGTATAACTTAATATATTTTTAATTCATATATATCCTTTTTAAATGATTTTTAAATTAATAAAACTATTTTTAAACTATTTATTTAATATAATTATTAAATAAATTTAATATCATTAATATTAAATTAATATCATTAATATTAAATTATTAATGAAATTATCCTTTAAATATTAAAAGTTATATTTTATAACTTAAAATATCTTTAAACACTTTATTTTTATTTAAAATAATTTTATAATAACAAAATCATTTTTAAACTAAATTATTTAATACAATTATTAAATAACTTTAATATCACCAATAATAATTAATTAATAAAATTTACCTTTAAATATTGAAAGTTATATTTTATAACTTAAAATATTTTAATTACCTTATTATTATTTAAAATGATTTTTAATATAATAAAATTATTTTTACTTATTATTTAATTCATTTATTAAATAACCAAATTATCATTAATATTAATTTATTAATGAAATTTATCACAAAATATTAAAAGTCATTAAAAATAACTTAAAATATTTTCTTATATCATTATATAATTTTATAATTTTTCAAGTATTAAAATCATTTTTAAATAATTTATTTAATATAATAATTAAATAAATTAAATACCTTTAATATTTCAAAAATATTAATTATTTATGAAATATATTAAAAATTATTAAAAACTAATTTTCAGACTTCAAAATAATTTTTAGTAATTTAATTTGTATTTTTAATAATTAAAAACAAATTTTCTAAAATTATTTAATAAAAATATAATTTTTTATAAAGAAACTGTGACTCCCCTAAAATAGGTATACATCACCAATCTTGAGTCGCCAAATACATGGTACAAAATTCAAATACAACTTAATTATACAACAATCGTGTAAAATACGACTAAACATAATCTAAGAGTTTTAATAAGAATATTGTCATCTAGATAATATCCACACTCAATGTAGTACTCATTACATTTATTGTCACATGATTTAACAGAATAGTGAGGACTACAAATGCTATCATCTGGACCGTCACTCCGTTCCCCGACTAGTTCCGGCTACGTTCTCATTTCCTGAAGAGAACAGTGAAAGAAAGGGTGAGCTCAACTAGCCCAGTAAGAAATATTGTGACTAAAATAATGCGAATAAATTATCATTAGTCTTCAACAATGTTAAAGCGATAAAATACAATAGACATCAAGTTTAACTCGGTGAATAAGCAATCCATTAGAAGAGTCAAGTAGAGCATGATATCTACTATCTTCTATGTTTTAAAATATTTTCATCAATTTTTATCGTCGAGACTCAGCTTAATAAATAAACCACATCATCGAATCATCCCTGCACTACGGGCCAAGGATATTCATTAAATCATCAATGATCATGACTATACCGAATAATCCCTAGTCATAATCATACCAAAAACTGTTCATCAATGCATTACCGGCGAATGAGGACTTTTACCACATCATTCGTTACATTACGGTCATGATTATACCGAATAATCCCTGGTCATAATCATACCAAGTCCATCTATGCATGTAAGCCAAAGATGACTTTCATCACAATATAAGCATGAGGATGATGACAATGATATAAGCATTAATCAAACGAAAACAAGGATAAATATTAAAGACTTTAAATTTATCTAAATATTATCAATCACTTAATAAACTCATCATCTAATTATTATTAATATTATAACAATATTTTAATCACTTCTTAAACTTATAAACAATTTATTTCAATTATTTACACTTTACCAAATAATGCATTTAATCATTCAAAAATGCCATACTCATAAGATTTCATCACCAATGATCAAATCCCTCATAAAAAATCTGCATATACCCTATATAGGATTCCCAAGCCATAAAATCCTATTTTCCAATTTTGTTACTTCACATAACATATTTAAATTATTTACTCATAACTAGTTCATTTTCATGAAAAATACCAAATCAGTCCCAAAAATATTTCTTTTCTGGGATTTAGCAGAATATAGTCATTATAAATATTGCAATTTAATATTGCAGAATATAGTCCCAAACCTCTCCTTGCCAAAACTTCTAGACATTATAAATATTACAATTTAATAATATGGATAACTTTGTCGTCTAAATTATTGATTTAATAATATATAAAATATTATGCAGATGATACTGTAACAATAATCGAATCAATAATATGAGAGATATGATGCAAAGAATTCTTTGTAGAAATAATTGAGTATAAGCGAGTGACTTCTCACGTAAGCATCAATAATCAATACCTGGTGTCTACTTATACAATCACGCCAGACATCGTACTTTTACTAGGGTAGTTCAGCAGTTTTAACGGTAACACTTTCGCAGTTATTTTAATAAAAGATAATTCTGTCATTTTCTTACTACGACAATACTTCCGTTGTGGGGTCCACCAATGATTGTGTCGTCGTACGGATATTCCCCGACAAAAAGAATATTCCCCGACTAATCGAATATTATATAACCACTTGCTTACTTTGCAAAATTTGTTAATATTACCCACAACTATAACATTATATCAAATCCACACCATAATATTCAAAAAAATATTTTGAGAAATTTAAATCTTTATTCATAAAATTTGGAGTCTCACAATCTTCCCTCCTTATGAAATTTTGCCCTCGAAATTTACGTACGTACCTGGTATACCGAAGAGATGAGGATACCTTGACTTCATTTCAGATTCTAAGTCTTGAGGTATAACCTTTAAGTGTTGAATACGATCCTTCTTATCCAAGATTTTAACATGTATCTCCTCATACATTAAATCTTTTGCTATCTCGTCCAGTTCCAATTCAATAATGTGGTTCGGGTCGTCCACATATTTACGTAACATCGATACGTGAAAAATGTTATGAACACGCGACATACTTGGTGGTAAAACGAGTCTATAGGCCACAATTCCTACTCGATCGAGGATTTCAAATGGGCCAATTAAATCGAGGGTTGAGATAACGCCTTCTTGAACCTTCTTCTTCACATTCATCAGATTCTGGTGTGTAGCTTGAGCGGCTTTAACTTTATCAATTAAAGTCGATTCTACTCGTATATTTGTTATCTTCACGTGGGTCCTTAGAGTCTTTAACTCTATCTTCATCATTTGTAAGTTATACGAAATTGGTTTTTGTGTTAACAACGTCGCACTCGTAAACGTATACGATCTTCTACTCAACGCGTCAGCTACCACGTTCGCTCTTCCACAATGATATTGAATGGTATAGTCGTAATCTTCAACAGCTCGAGCCAACGTCTTTGGTACATAATACGTTTGTGCTAGGTGAAGAAATATTTAAGGGTTTTAGAAATGGGTTTTGTACTGAGGTCAATACAAAATTCGATTTCACGCTCTAGGGGTAGGCTAGGAAGTTCTTCAAGAATATGTTAAGAAATTTATTAACGATAGAAAAAAAAACTGTGACTCTCATCCAAGACTTGGATAGCACGTCACATTGATACCTATGAACTTTCCAGCATTATTCACGACGTCCCCTACGGATATTTTGGCTTCGATGTATTCCAAGACTTGGAAGTCACCAGCAAAAGGTTCCGGGCTCTTTACTTATGGCTTGATATGACAATGATTGACTTTAGTGGTTTGGTTGCTTGAATTCACATAACAGGTTGGTTAGGAATATGAAAGCTAACAACCTTACGAAAAGCATGATGAGTACTTAACCAATTGATTCCTAAAATCACATCAAAGGCAAGTATTTTCAAAGAGATAAGATCGACAGGTAACGTGAAAGTATCGATTTGAATCAAACAAGATTTATAAATAGTGGAGGTAACGAAGGTTTCTCCCAACGGAGTTTCAACAGATAAATCAAAGTCTAATGTCTCCGGAGTCAAATTTAAACATTGAACGCAAGTAGGAGAAATAAAAGAGTGGGTAGAAGTGGTATCGAATAAGGTATAGACTTCGCAAGAGTTTATAATTAACTTACCCGTAATAACTTCGTTCGGGTTTCTCGACAAACGTTCTCACTTAAACTACCGAATTTGACTTTGCTATAGGGTACATTCCACCCTTAATTGCTTCGTAACATTCCTGATCCATGATTTCAATCATTACTCTCTGATCCATATCGAATTGGGGTTGACCACTCTACACAGGGTAATTCCGAATTCGATGTTGGATTCTCCCAATTGTTGTCCAAAAATCAAAATCCATTTTATCTATTTTGGCCTTATTGGATCGGATGTCTTTTTCTACAATATCAACGCGTCGTGTGGCTTCTACCCATGCATCATCTATTCTCCTTCGTTCAGTTGTTTCTTCTTTCATCAGAACTTTGATTATAGCATTCTCAGATTCCAGCTCTAATATCTTATACTCTGCCAAAGAGTGCTTCTGTTCAAGCATCGCACATCGGGTAACACAATTTTGAATTGTTACATCTCTTTGCTCCACGACCGCATGGCGTTCTTCAGCCTGCTCTTCTAACTCATGAATACGATTTTGTAATTCTAAATTTTGATCATAAAATTCTTCTAATAAATTCTCCTCTTCTTCCTCTTCTTCTTCACTCTCAGCTGCTACCTCTGCAACTAGCTCGGGTGCAACTATTAGTTCTTCACTCACCACGTAGATATCTCCAATTTCTTCTTCGTTTGATATCACATTAACCTGGTTAGTGATTAAAGGTGTCTCAACGGTCTCATTCACTCCATTGCGAACATTTTCAGCTGCCATTTTCAAACACTGCCACAAAACAAAGGTTAGTTGACATGTCACATATTATCCCTATACCCTGACCGACCAATTAAATACCAAATAAACTTAGGTAGGTCATACTAGCGAAGGAATTCCCGTCTCTCCCTCCTAGTTCTTGTCTCACATCTCACCGGGGATCATATCCTAAGCTTTGATACCAAGCTGGTGGCCCCCAAAATAGGTATACATCACCCATCTTGATGTGCCAAATACATGGTACAAAATTCAAATACAACTTAATTATACAATAGTCGTGTAAAATACGACTAAACATAATTTAAGAGTTTTAATAAGAATATTGTCATCTAGACAATATCCACACTCAATGGAGTCCTCATTATATTTATTGTCACATTATTTAACAGAATAGTGATGACTACTAATGCTATCATCTGGACTATCACTCCGTTCCCCGACTAGTCCCGGCTACGTTCTCATTTCCTGAAGAGAACAGTGAAAGAAAGGGTGAGCTCAACTAGCCTAGTAAGAAATATTATGACTAAGATAATGCAAGAATAAATTATCATTAGTCTTCAACAATGTTAAATTGATAAAATACAATAGACATCAAGTTTAAGTGCGCGGAATAAGAAATCCATTAGAAGAGTCAAGTAGAGCATGATATCTACTATCTTCTATGTTTTAAAATGTTTTCATCAATTTTTATATTTGAGACTCGACAATAAATAAACCACATCATCGAATCATCCACGCACTACGGGCCAAGGATATTCATTAAATCATCGATGGTTATGATTATCTTAGAATAATCCTTGGTCATAATCATACCAAAAACTATCCATCAATGCATTACCGACCAATGAGGACTTTTACCACATCATTCGTTACCTTACGGTCATGATTATACCGAATAATCCCTGGTTATAATAATACCAAGTCCATCTATGCACGTAAGCCAAAGATGACTTTCATTACAATATAAGCATGAGGATGATGACAATGATATAAACATTAATCAAACAAAAACAAGGATAAATATTAAAGACTTTAAATTTATCCAAATATTATCAATCACTTAATAAACTCATCATCTAATATTATTAATATTATAACAATATTTTAATCACTTCTTAAACTTATAAATAATTCATTTCAATTATTTACACTTTACCAAATAATGCATTTAATCATTCAAAAATGCCATACTCATAAGATTTCATCACCAATGATCAAATCCCTCATAAAAAATCTGCATATACCCTATATAGGATTCCCAAGCCATAAAATCCTATTTTCCAATTTTGTTACTTCACATAACATATTTAAATTATTTACTCATAACTAGTTTATTTTCATGAAAAATACCAAATCAGTCCAAAAATATTTTTTTTTTGGGATTTAGCGAGAATATAGTCCCATATTGAATATATATTTTTCTCGGAATTTTTAAAATTCATTTACTATTTTCATATGGCCAAAAGCGCGAATATTTAGACATTTATCATAAATTGTACTTTTGTCCAAAAATTCCAAAATTTACAGGGTATACTCCTGTTATATTCATGTACTCCCGATAAAAATTTCACCAATTTTGGAGTTAACCACAAAGAGTTATAAGGGTTTACTTTTAAAATAGTCTTTTCCCATAAAATCCATAACTCTTAATCTATACATCCAAAAATCGCCATTTTTGGACACAATCTAGAAAACTCATCAAATTATTATTTCAAATTTTTCCTGAATTTTTGAGGGTCAGAAAAATTACAAAATTGCCCCTGGCATAAACCCCTTTTGAATAAAAATACTATTCATATGAATACAAAGGATCATTCACCATGCATGCGGTAATCCACATAGACAGGTTATTCCAACAGAATAATAAAAAATAGAATAACATAAGAATTCACCATGCATGCGATAGACCACATAGACAGGTTATTCTCAACAGAATAATAATGAATGGAACGAATTAGTGCGTGGCCGCCGCATGCATGATATTCCAACGAGAATAATAAAGAATGGAACCGAATCATGCGTAAACCGCATGAGATAGGATATTCCAGCGAATAATAAAGAATGGAATAACAACGAATTCACCGGGCATGCGATAGATCCGCATGACGGAGTTATTCAACAGAATAATAAAGAATGGAACTGAGGTCATTACGTGAATCCGCATGCAGACGAGGATATTCAATAGAATAATAAAGAATGGAATAATAGAAGAATTTCACCATGTATGCGGTACTTCAGATGCGGAGTTATTCAACAGAATAATAAAGAATGGAATAATAGAAGAATTTCACCATGTATGCGGTACTTGGCATAGGCGAGGTTATTCAACATAATAATAAAAAGAATGGAATAACAGAAGAATTTCACCATGTATCACAGTAGTCCACGATCTGAGTTATTCCAACAAAATAATAAGTAATGGAATAACAATGACTCTCTCTTCATGAATACAAAAGAAATAATACCCCTTACCTTAGAAGAAACTGGATATTGGAATAGTGAGGAAGCAGACTTCTCTTCTTCTTTCTCTCTATAATTTCTCTCTATAATAATTTCTCTAAAGCTTTAGTGAATTGGTGAGAAATGAAGGAAGAATGAACTTCTATTTATAGGAAAATATAGTTTCAATAATTGCACATTTTGGGGCTCAAAATATTACAGTACAATACCTACTTTTTTTTCATTTTTAATTTAGTCCTGTAAGTATTATCAAACTTGCACCACCTCCCCTAATAGTAAATAATGTGAATCAATAGTTCAATCATGTGAATCAATAGTTATAAACATGTGAAAATACGAATTACAGTATAGTACCTCCATCTATACCACAATTTTTAACTTAGTCATGCAAGTATTATCAAACTTGCACAAACTCCTCTAATAGTACAAGAATGTGATTCAATAGTACACACATGTGAACAAATAGTTATATAAGCATGTGAATTAGTAGCAATTAATTGCTTATTTATCCGATTAATTACCCGATTTATCAATATAACCCCCAGACATCAATTATCATCGGAACAGATGTCGATTTCCACTAACATTAATAATTCCAACACAATGGAACTATCAATTTCACCTTTAATCAACACGAACTTATTCATCATTAATATTATAACTCATAATATTTATCAACCAAGTCGTTCCCATGAAAGAGCGGGCTTTTCTATAAGGATTTTTCCTTATTGGCGCGTAATTAGATGACCAAACCTCTCCTTGACAGAACTTCTAGACATTATAAATATTGCAATTTAATAATATGAATAACTTTGTCGTCTCAATTATTAATTTAATAATATATAAAATATTATCACGAGATGATCTTTGTGACAATAATCGAATCGATAATATGAGAGATATGATGCAGCAATTATTTGTAGCAATAATTGAGTATAAGCGAGTGACTTCTCACGTAAGCATCAATAATCAATACTGGTGTGCTTCTTATACAACCACAGCGTATTCTTTGTACTTTTACTCTTTGGGTAGTTCAACAGTTTTTACAGTAACACTTCCGCCGTTATTTTTAATAAAAGATAATTCTGTCATTTTCTTACTACGACAATACTTCCGTTGTGGGGTCCACCAATGATTGTGCCATCGTACGGATATTCCCCGATAAAAAGAATATTCCCCGACCAATCGAATATTATATAACCACTTGCTTACTTTGCAAAATTTGTAAATATTACCCACAACTATAACATTATATCAAATCCACACCATAATATTCAAAAAAATATTTCGAGAAATTTAAATCTTTATTCATAAAATTTGGGGTCTTACAGAAATTGTCGCTAAAGACCACCTATAGCGACATAACCGTCGCTATAGGTGTTCTTCATGTTCTTCATCAAACCCAGAACTTGCATGTCAGTGATCAAGTGGCCTACTTTGACCAAGATTGCTGATCAGATCATGATGTTTCTGGACTATCTATTAATCAAAGTTTATAGAACAAATGATATACTACATGATACAACAATAATCATGATCATACAATACATAACAAAGGAGATCTGGGTCTCCAAAGTAGTTGTCAGAGGCTGTTCTTCATTTCTGGGTTACCTAGAAATGAAGAATAGATCGTGGGTCTTACTTTGGGCTTCCACTACAAGCTGATCGTGTAATGTTTTTATGATATTAAGCTTTCAGTATGTAGCCAACATGTAACTTAAGATATCTAATATAAAACATCAACAAAAAATCAACAGAATCAATAGATCCAGACCGGTCAAAGCATGTTAGAAACTGTGTTCATCGGTTTTCTAGGTTACCCAGAAAACCGTTTTCGTGCTTGACCCTGCTAGTTTGACCGGTCACTACATTAAATCTATTTGTTATCTAAATGATCTAAAAGCTTTAAACTGTAGTACACATACCATATTAAAAATATATTACAACAACAACAACAAAATAACAAACAATGAAGAAGATCGAGAGGCGTAAAGGTCTTGTCGGGGCCAGATTACGGGAAAGATCTGGGTTACCCAGATTTTGTCCAGTCATGGTCGGTCAATGACCTTTAACCAACAATATCTTGCAATCTGTTCAAGCTATGACCTTGATTTAACTTCCAGAGTACAGATCTCATGACATACTACAAGATTAAACACTTAAAATACCAAATCAAGAAACACACTGAGATCTAGAAGGTCTGACATTCATTGTCAGACATCAAAAGCAAAAATTTCTAGATTTTGTAAAATGCTAGATCTGAGCCTATAGATGTTATGGATCTAACATCTATCAACCCAGATCACTTAGTTAGACTCCATATAACATATTTAACACAACAAACTTAGCATCTAACAACAGATCAAAGGTCAGATTTCAAGTTAGGGTTTATACCTTCTATGAACAAGTTTTGATTTTAGCTTTCTGAATTGCTAAATGTGTTAGTGGGGCTGGTTTTTGTGACTAAAAAACTATAAATTTCGGAGGTGTGGAGCTTGAGAGAGATTGGTTGAGTGTTGTACAAAAATTAACTTAGTAAATGATTTTTCTCTCTCTCCCAATCTATAAATACAAGTCTTGGATGCATGTATGGCTGAGCATAGAGGCTGATTGCTGACATTATAGAGCACATGGAGTGGTTAGGTTTGGTGAACCACTCACCTAAGGTCAAAACCTACTCACCAACTTAATAAAAAATACAAAAAGGGCATTATGGTCATTTGATTTCTAAATTTAATGGAATAATTGTAACATGTGCAAACCCATACGGTTTGACCCTTGCGGTTTGACCCTTAGGGTTTAACCCTAAGGTTTTCCAAAAATAAATAATTCCTAGGTTTCATTTAGGGTTTGAGATAAAAACAAAAATTAGTTTCTAAAAATAAAAAATTAGGGTTTTAATTAGTTAAGTTTTCTAATTACATTATACAGGAACATTAGGATTTAATTATTTACTAATTATAATTAACCTTGCTAATTTAGCAATTAGGGTGTATGAATTTTATAATTAGGGTTAGCAAATCACAATTAGGGTTTCTAATTATTAAATTAGAGTTCTAACCATTAGGGTTTTAAATTACTAAATAAGTTTTCCCTAATTAGCAATAAAATCTACCATACATGATATTAATCACATCTACACAATTTCTGACTGAACATAAACTCCAGTTTAAATTTCACATTAGGGTTTTTAATTTCAGAAATTAGGATTTTAATTTACAATTAGGGTCTTATATAATTAGGGTTTCCTAATTAGTGTAAGACCCCAACTTTTATGAATAAAGATGAATTTTTCTATAAATATCATTTTTGAATATTAAGATATGATTTTGAAATAATGTTATAATTGTGGGTAATATTTATAAATTTTGCAAAGTACGCAAGTTGTTATATAATATTAGATTGGTGGGGAATATTCATTTTAACAGGGAATATTAGATGCTCAAGACAATCATTAAGTGGACCCCACAGCGGAATTATTATCGGATTGAGAAAATGACAAAAATATTTTTATGAAAATAACGACGGAAGTTTCACAGTTTAGCTGTTGAAACACCGGTGTTAAAAAATACGATGTCGTGTGGTTGCATAGTAGCTACGGTATTGATTATTAATGCTTACGTGAGAAGTCACACTCGGTTTTGTTTAATTATTATTACGGTAATTCTTGCATAGTATCTCACGTTAATTGATTCAATTATTTATCGATATTTGATATATTATTAAATCAATAATTGAGATAAAAAAGTTATTAATATTATTATTTGCAATATTGACGATGTACAGAAGTTACTGTCGAGGAGAGGTTTGGTCACCTAATTGCGCGCATGATAGGAGAAATCCTTATTGAAAAGCCCTCTCTTTTCCGGGAACGACACAGTCGTTAAATATTGCAAATTATAATAAAGATGATAAATGTTGTTAAAAATATTGAGGTAATTTTTATGAAGTAGTTTATGTAATTTTGTGTATTATTTGGATCCCACTTAACCATTTTTCAAAATAGTCAAGAGAAAGTTATCTCGTTTTTATATATATATATATATATATATGAAAAAAATCGGGGAAGTGGTGTGGGAAGGAGGAAGTACTTTTATATATATGTGGTTAATGGGTTTTGGTGGAGGGAGTAGTCACATGATGGAGCACTATATCATTATATATATATATAGAATCTTAACCTTTCATTTCAAAAATAAAAGGTTGGGATTAAAAAATATATTACACCGTCCGCTAGTAATTCTAGCGGACGCGGTAATAAACAATTTTAGACAAATTTGTCCCCGATTCGGGCCATTAAAAATATATTGAATGCTCATTTGGAATTACTAAAGAGCATTTATGAATAAGTGGTTAGTCTTTGAGTCATAATGGACTAAAGCAGGAGGTGGCATCACTTTGAAGTATTAGATGGACACTAAGATAAAGCAGGTATGAGTTGTTAATACATTATGAGCCTTAATACTCAGCTAGCTGGAAACTTAAAAGGAAGAAAACAAAGAACTGGTTTCCCTACCGAGTCTTATTCTTTAGCCTACCCGTTCCACTTTTCCTCATCTCTCTATGTAGTAAATTCTATAAAACCTCAAAAGTTCACCAAACTCTCTATTTTAAGAATGGCTAGCTGTTGGGCAAAAAATTGAAGTAGAAAATTAATTTGAGAAGAAGTCTAGAAAACCAATAGTAAGAGAAGGCTGAATTTCTAAAGCAAAAACATCATCAAATTCAAGTAAATTATGAGGTAAGCCGTGAGTTTTTGTTATGTTCATAACAAATTAGTTAATCTATGTTAAAATTTATATAATTGTTGTGTTGTTTGGTTGAGAATCGGTTGGGATTGAGCTGTATATCGCTAAGGAGGATTTGATGCAAGTTATATGGAGTTATAAGGAAGGAAATTCTGGACTTAACCATCTATAAGTGTTTGTGAATTTTGTTTTTAAAAATGGCACACAGAACATGTTTGATAAAATGCTTCTTAGGGGCTGTCAAGTCTAAATTGTTTGATAAAATTCTGTGTTTGTGATGTTCTGGATTTCTTTAGGGGAAACGACTCATGTTTAAGGACTTGGACTATATGGACAAGGAGATTCCAGGATTTTTCAAGAAGGGGAGATTAAAAGTATAATATTTGGTAGCTAGAACAAATTAAAATCTTGAATAAATCATTCCCAGTTTTGCATAGAAAAGCAGCTTGGATTTGTAAGATTTTGGATTTATGGATTTGTACTTTCTTTGTGTGACTTGGATTTACAAGTGACTTGGTTTTGTATTTGTACTTTTGGGTTTAAAGGTTTCCATACTTTTACTTTTGGATTTACAGTAGATTTGGTGCAAGTCCGCTAGAATTACCAGCGGATGAGTGGGGACAAATTTGTCAAAATTATTTATTCTCGCGTCAGCTAGACTTACTAGCAGATTTGTGTATATATTTTTAATCGACCTTTTATTTTTAGAATGGAAGGTTAAGATGCATATATATATATATATATATATATATATATATATATATATATATATATATATATATAATGTAACATTTGTTTGACGGAGCGAGGTGATATCATGATTGAATCCCATGAATTTAAGAAAGGAGCATATGTATATATATATATATATATATATATATATATATATATATATTATATTTTATTTAAAAGTTTTTGTTTTATTAGAATATTTTATTGCATAGTGCTGTATAGTAAAATCAAAATTTTCAAACGAAAATTCGGCCGATTACGCCCGTGACTCTTTCCCTACTGTGCGTCCAAATAGTATCCTTTCCATTCTCCTATAAATAGGATGCTTATTTAGAATTGAAAATCACACCAGAATCAGAGAATTCTTCTTCTATAATATCGAGCGTATTTCTTTAGAGTTTTAGAAAGTTTTGAGCTTAGAAAGTAATGAAAGTTTTCTTCAAGAATATCCCCGCTATACCAGTTGGAATACTCTTCTTTTCAAGGCAAGGGATTTTATTTTTGTTCAATATTCGCTTAAAATAATATTTTCTTCCATACTCTGTAGTATGTAAGTAATATTATTTCTTTTCAGATTTCAAATTCTATACTCATTTTGTTAAAGTTTTGACTTCTAAACTCCATGAAATTAGTTGAATATCCTTGATATTTGCGCTTCATCTAGTATCTTTTCATGAAAATATTATTCTGAGCATTCTTGATAAGTTTTAACTTTTTCATACCGGAGTACTATTCACGGGGTTACTATTCCTAAAGTACTATTCACGAGGTACTATTCACTCGAGTACTATTCACCCGAGGTACTATTCATGATAAAAATTAATTCGTTTTCGGTCCAAATTATTTTTGGTACAATATTATTCTTGAATTTTACTCCACAAAGCAGTATCATGTTGACAATTTGGACGTTATTGATTTTTGGATAAATTAAATTATAAATCTTTAAAAATTTATCCTTGAACTTGTTTTATTGAATTCTTATATCATTATCATCATCCTCAAGTTTATATTATATTTAAAGTCATCTGTGGCCTATAGTGCATAGATGGACTTGGTATAATTATGACCAGGGATGATTCGGTATAATCATGACCGTAATGTTACAAATGATGTGGTAAAAGTCCTTATTGTTCTATAGTGCATTGATGGACAGTTGTTGGCATGATCATGACCATTGATGGCTACGAATATCCTTGGCGCGTAGTGCATGGATAATTTATAGTCGTGATCTTAATGAATATCCTTGGTAGTAGTTCGGGGATGATGTGGATTATTTATTAAAAGTGAGTCTCGGTGATAAAAGTGATGAAAAAACCTTTTAAATCATAGAAGATAGTAGATTTTATTCTCTACTTGACTCTTACAATGGATTGCTTGTTCATTGCAGTTAAACTTGATGATGTTATATTTTATCGTTCGACAATCATTGAAGACTAACGATAATTTATTACGCATTATCTTAGTCATAATATTTCTTCTTGGGCTAGATTGAGCTCACCCTTTTGCTTTCATTGTTCTCTTAGGAAATAAGAGCGTGGCGAGGGGACTAGTCAGGGAACAAAGTAGCCCGGTCGAGATGTTTGCATTAGTAGTCCTCACTATTATATGAAATAGTGTGATAATAAATGTATTGAGGACTCCCTTTAAGTTTGAATACTTTTTAGAAGACAATATTCGTATTAAAACTCTCAGTTTATGTTTTATCGTATTTAACACGACAGTGGTATTATTAAGTTATATTTGAATTTTGTACCATGTATTTGGCGACTCAAGATGGGTGATGTATACCTATTTTGGGGGCGTCACAATTAGCATCAAATCTTTATAATACCCATCATACACCACATAACACATTGACTTAACAGATTTTAAAGTCTTATTTGACTTCAAAATTAGGGTTTAACTGTGACGCCCCCAAAATAGGTATACATCACCCATCTTGGGTCGCCAGATACAAGGTACTGAATATAAATACAACTTAATTATATAACAGTCATATAAAATACGACATAACATAATCTAAGAGTTTTAATAAGGATATTGTCATCTAGACAATATCTATATTCAATGGAGTCCTCATTACATTTGTTGTCACACTATTTAACTGAATAGTGAGGACTACTAATGCTATCATCTGGACCGTTACTCCGTTCCCCGACTAGTTCCGGCTACGTTCTCATTTCCTAAAGAGAACAGTGAATGAAAGGGTGAGCTCAACTAGCCCAGTAAGAAATATTATGACTAAGACAATGCAGGATAAATTATCATTAGTCTTAAACAATGTTAAACTGATAAAATACAATAGACATCAAGTTTAAGCTGCCAATGAACAAGCAATCCATTAAAAGCGATCAAGTAGAGAATAAAATCTACTATCTTTTATGATTTAAAAGGTTTTCATCACTTTTATCATTTGAGACTCGACAATAAAATAATCCATATCATCCACTGCTTTACGGCTTAAGGATATTCATTAGTATCACAACCACAAATTATCCATGCACTACGGGCCAAGGATATTCGTGTATTCATCAATGGTCATGATCATGCCAACAACTGTCCATCAATACACTACGGGCTAATGAGGACTTTTACGACAACATTTGTAACATTATGGTCATGATTATACCGATTAATCCTTAGTCATAATCATACCAAGTCCATCTATGCACTACAGGCCACAGATAACTTTCAACATAATATAAACATGAGGATGATGACAATGATATAAGAATTCAATAAAACAAGTTCAAGAATTAATTTATCCAAGAACTAATAACGTCCAAATTGTCAACATGATACTTCTTTGTAGAGTAAAATTCAAGAATGCTCAGAAAAATATTTCTATGAAAAGATCTTTAGATGAAGCGCAAATATCAAGGATATTCCACTAATTTCATGGAGTATAAGTCAAAACTTTAACCAATGAGTATAATAATAAAGAATGGAATAACAAAAGAAATCACCATGCATGCAATGATCCGCTTACAAACGAAGTTATTCCAAGAGAATAATAAATAACGGACCCAGTCAAAGAAATTACAGACCAAATATGATATTCAGCAGAATAATAAAGAATGGAATAACAGCGAAATCACCATGCATGCGATATAGCCTTGCAGATTGGAGTTATTCAACAGAATAATAATTAATGGAACCAGTAGGGCTTAATACACGCGACCGACAAGATATTCCAATGAGAATAATAAATAACGGAACCGGTCATGAGTAAATGCAGACGAGGATGTTCCAACAGAATAATAAAGAATGGAATAACATAAGAATTTAGCCATGTACGCGGTACTTCAGCATAGGCGAGTTATTCCAACATAATGATAAAGAATGGAATAATGGAAGAATTTTACCAAGTATAGGGTGGCAGCGTATCTGAGTTATTCCAACGTAATAATAAAGAATTGAATAATGAAGTTCTCTTCATGAATACAAAAGAAATAATACCCTTACGAGTACAACAAATAATATCCCTTACCTTAGAAGAAAGCGGATATAGGAGTAGTGAAGTAGCAGAATACTTTTCTTCTTTCTCTCTATAGTTTCTCTCTCTAGAGTTTCAAAGTGAATTAAGTAAGAAATAATGAAGGAATGAGCTTTATTTATAGGAGAATGGGTGAATAGTAACTAATTCATGAACAGTCTAGATTGATTTACTTTTGAACGGACGGTTCGTATTGATTTACTATGCAATATAAATAAAATATTCTAATAAAATACAATCTTTTAAATAAAATATAATATATTCTATTTATAATCTAATAAAATGAATAACTTTATAAAAGTATTCTATTTATATAAAAAGATTTTACTATCTGAAAACACTATCTCACGAGCACTTATGCAAATACTATGCATAATAAAATATAATATATTCTAATTATTGTCTAATAAAACAAATAACTTTATAAAAGTATTACATTTTATATAAAAAAGATTTTACTATGCAAAAACACTATGCATAATAAAATATAATATATTCTAATTATTGTCTAATAAAATAAATAACTTTATAAAAGTATTACATTTTATATAAAAAGATTTTACATTTTATTACATTAATAATACTAATAAAACAAAATTTATATATATAATAAATATATATATAAACTTAGTGACTTCATAAAAAGACACCTCAATATATTTAATAGCATTTATCATCATTATTATAATTCACAATATTAATCGACCAAGTCGTTCTCAGGAAAGAGGGGGCTTTTCAATAAGGATTTCTCCCTATTAGCGCGCAATTAGGTGACCAAACATCTCTTTGGCAGAACTTCTAGACATCGTTAATATTGTAAATAATAATATTAATAACTCTGTCATCTCAATTATTGATTTAATAATATATAGAATATCGACAATAATTGAATCAAATAACGTGAGATATTATGCAACAATTACTGTAGCAATAATTGAATAAAATTGAGTGACTTCTTACGTAAGAATCAATAATCAATACCGTGTGCTCTTATGCAACAACGCGTATTCATCGCTTTTTTACTAATGAAAGTAGTTCAGCGGTTTTAACGGTAAAACTTCCGTAGATTATTTTCATAAAAAATATTTTTATCGTTTTTTCTCAATCCGACAATAATTCCGTTGTAGAATTCTACCAATGATTATTGTCGTAAATGCGGATATTCCCCGACAAAAAGAATATTCTCCGACCAAACAAATATTATATAACAACTTGTATACTTTGCACAATTTATAAATATTACCCACAACTATAACATTATATCAAATCCACACCATAATTTTGAAAAAAATATTTCGAGAATTTTAAATATTTATTTATAAAATTTGGGGTCTCACATTAATAGTAATACTAGGGTTTATAAAAATATTGCTAGGGTTTGGTCATAATACACCATAATTGACCAACTATTATCAATACGTCATCTGATTACATATTTATAAGATTGAAAAATCAAAATATAATTAATATTATATTATTATTCTCATGCCTTGATCAAAATCCAAAATTAAGTTATGGATTCCATATCGATTTATCTGCCATACTTAACATTATTAATTAAGTTAAAATAATTAACTTATTATTTTGTGCTAAAATTTATATAATAAAATAATTATTATAATTAGTCTAAAAATCATTTCATATATTATTTAAATAATATAATAATCATATTTTCATGGAAAATAATTAATAAAAACATTTTACTATAAATTAGTTATTATAAGAATATAATTTATAATAATCAATAATTCTAAAATAAAACTATTTACAATAATTAATGTAATAAATAAATTTTTATTTATCACCTACATATATATACACATTGTCTTGGCACATATTCCCCATATTTATTTTAATAAATAAAAAAAAATTATACGCAAAATTTATAATTTATTTGTATAGAAAATATCGGGTTGTTACATTCACCCTCCCTTATAAAGATTCCGTCCCCGGAATCACCGTTTTAAAACCTATACATACAAGAGTACATAGCATACACAATCATTGCAAGTAGATCTCGATCATAATTTGATCAAAATGATCTTTAACTAAACACATAAAGTTTGTCTATCTGATTAAACTAAAATTTGACTTCTAAAAGAACTCAAATTCCTCCTTCAAAATTCCTTTATAAAATAATTTTACTATAAATATGAAAATCATGTATAATAAAATGAAAGTTATACGAATAATACCTGGAGTTCCATTGCCAGCTGCCGCCGTATCCCGGATCGTCATGTTGAAGACCCTTGCTGTTGATTTTGTTGGCTTGCTTGATGATGTTGGTCCTGTGATTGCTAAAATCCCGCTGCCCTTGCCAGTTGTCACACTTCCTACCTCCATCCTTCTTTTCGGACAATCCTTCACCTTGTACTCAGTTGATCCGCACAGAAAACACCCACTGTTCATTCTTGGATTGGGGCAGTTAGGAGAGATATGGCCCTCCTGTCCGCACTTATAGCATACAAATTTTCCCTTGGACATTCCCAGGTGGTTCTTTCCACAAGTCTTACACGGCACCACCTGCTTCTTCACACCTTTTTGTTTTACCTGGACATTTCCAAAATAACTCCCCTTCCTTTTGCTACTACCACTTCTACTTCCATTATTAATTTCCGCCTTCCCAGCTCCTTCAACCTTACTCTGTCTTTCTCTCCTTGTTGTAGAGGCTCATGGCCTCACTCCCCTCCTCGACTATGATAGCATTTTCCATGAGTGCTGCAAATGTAGGAATCTGTAACACAGCCACCTTGTTATAGAGCAGGGTTTTAATCCCAGCTCAAACCTTCTAGCTTTCCTAGCCTCCATATCAACTTGATGTGGAGCGAACCTAGCTAACTCATTGAACTTTACGGCATACTCTGCAACAATCATATTCTCCTGCTTCAACTCTAAAAATTTCACCTCCATCCTAGCCTGCATACTAGATGAAAAATAGTTTTCAAAAAACAGTGTCTTAAACCTATTCCATGTAACTACACCTTCTCCTGCCCTCGCCTGATTTGCTTCCCACAAAAAATTTGTCTCACCCTTCATCATATAGGTGGCAAAAGCGGTCTTTTGCCCCTCAGCTACCCTAGCTATCACGAATGCTTTTTCAATTTCTTTAACCCAAGTCTAGGCTTCAACAGGGTCAGTTGTGAAAGTAGTATGCACACAAGCCAATCATGTTTGATGATAAAGCATATACTTTATAACAATCGTATTCATTTATTAATAAAAAGTATTAATTTATTAAAGACTTTTAATTATCTACATGATGCTATTTTATAATATGTGATAAACCCATAGTTTTAAGCAATGCTTTTAGAATAATGATGATGATCATTCTAATAAGATCTAAATTCTTAGAAAGCTTAAAACTAAAATAGTTCCCAATCGTTGGATTACTAAATTGGGGATTAGTGAATCCGGATAGATTGGTATATACGTTGCTTGCTCATTGGATGAGGATGATTGATCTCATGATCATTTGTGTGGAGGCACTAAAGAAAGTATGTAGGTGCTTATTAGAGAATAAGTTCTTTGAGCGTGGTCATCTAAGGAATACCTAATGGAGTTTTACTTTTTGTCGATAGAAATTCTGTAGTGATAATAGTACAAGTGATCCTTGGACTTGAGATCATCATAGTATCTTGTGTATGATGAGTTATACTTTGACTTATTCCTTAAGACCCTTAGGGTATATCAAAGGGTATGCTTGGGTATAATAAATTGTACATGGAGATAATGTATGATCGATAAAGAATCTACCACTTCTAGTAAAAGAAGAGAAATGTCCTATGTGATTTGATAAATGACAACCAAGTAGTCCTTGGTTATAAGAATGAAATTAGAAAGGAGTTTCTAATTTGCATTATTTGAGTTGTGCATTTAAGAGTCGAAATACATATAATTAAATAAAATAAGACTTAACAGTAATTCCATGTCTTATATTTAATTGGGACATTGTATAGTGGAAGGATTGAATTGTACGGTAACTATTTACTCAAGGTTCTTTTATGATTAATATTGAAATCTATATTATTTGGAAAGTCGTTGATCGCTAGGGAGGCTTATCCCTATTGTAGAATAAATATTATTTATTTAAATAAATTAATTATTTAATTTATTTATTTAAATAAGATTAGAAATTGTTCTAATTGATTTATTCACAACCGGTTTAATATGGAGAACCTAAAGGGTAACACCATAAAAGGAAGAATATTTATTTAAGATGTTAATGGCATAATTGTAATAATAAGTTAAGTATATTTAATTTAATCTATGGTGATAGAATAAATTAAATAGCTTAATATTTATTATTTAATATTTTAGAAATATTAAATATAAATTAATAAGAGGAGTCTTATTATTATTATTATTATTATTATTATTATTATTTAATTCCTAAAGGAGTTTGGGAATTAATTAATAAAATTACTCTCATATAATCCTAATAGGATTAGGAGGTTAAATTAATTAAAAGAGTTTAATTAATCATCCCTAATAAGATTAGGGAGATTAATTAATTAAATGAATTTAATTAAATAAATAATACCCTATTTTCTAATTAGATTAGAAGGGTTAACTGATATCTTTATAGGAGGAGTCTTATATCAGATATCAAAATAGACGTGATTCCAAATTATTGGAGAGTACGCTCCTTTTCTATAGAGATAGAAAAACTAGGGTTTAGCCAACCACCCTTCTTCTTGAATATTTCTTCGTCCTTGGTGGATCACCTCTAGAGGCCAAACACTTGGGTGGCTAACGTTGATCAAAGGAAGGAACCAAACCCGGTGGATTCAAGTTGAACGCGAAAAAAATTGGAGGTGAACTTGTACCTGAGGAAGCTCGAATCTTCAAGGGTATGATTCTTGTTCTCCATATTTTCGTTTAATTAATAATTGTGTATAAAAGATGATCCGAGTATATGGTTTGTAAAATTTTTAAACTCTGATTTTCCACGTTTCCGCTTAATTTGTGCAATTTGATTGCGTCCAAGAATATAACAAACCTAACAAGTTTTACCTTTGAATTCTGGCGGTCCCACAGCCTTAAAATCTTTAAAGTTCGCCAAGCGGTTGTCCGATTAGTTCTCTACAGCTGGCATTCCTTGCTCCATAGCTTGTGCTACCATGTTTGCAAAGTGCTGCATCGGGTCTGCTTGTTGTTGTCCCTCAACGTTATTAACAGACTCTTCTGCCCTTTGGTTTCGAGTTTGACGTCTTGGCGGCATTATTTGATTAAGTAAAACCATAAATTATACTTTATTAACTTACATTCTAAACCTTATCGCATAAGTTTAATATATTAAACTTGTTTCAGTACTCAAACATAGATTCATATTCATTTAGCGAATATTTTACAGAGCATAACACATACTCCTTTAAACATCATTCATCCCTTTGTAACTATAAAAGTTGAGATTTACAACCTTGACTAATACAAAAGTTGAGAACATTACATTACACAAACATACTAATCTTATATATTACATTATTCACACTTACACAACAAAACCTATACTACCTATTCACTACGCCTTTTTCTTGGACAACCCTTCGCCTGATGACCTTCTATCCCACAGATAAAACATGCTCCTGGTTTATAGTCGGGACAATACAGAGTGGTATGTCCCTCATAGCCACAAAGGTAACATATTTTTTTCCCTTTCTTCTTATCGGATTTTCCTAAGTCATGGTCTTCTATCTTTCTTTTCCCCTTTCTTGCTCGGAGCTGCACATGATGTGTTACTTGAGGCTCCCATCTGATCAATTTGGATTTTAAGCTTATCTTGTTCTTCCATTGTTTCGATTAACACTTGACGCAGTTGACTATTTAGCAGCTTTTCTATTTCCCACAACCTTTCCAGAGAAGAAACCTTGTTCCTCAGATTCTGCACTTCCATTGATGCTTGATCAACTTCAATTTTAGTGTCCGAATCACTATCTGTCAGTTCCACCATCTCCGGATCTGGTACTACGTTTTCATTGTGAGCCTCTATTTAAGCTATTGGCTTCGATATTAGCTCAGGTGTATGGATTTGATCCTTCTTCATGCTATAAGCATATAACAAGCCTTTTCCACCAGACATCTACACACATAAATTATCCTGATTAGCATATAGTATATACACACAACAAATAATATTTTTATATAAGTTATCTTTTATTTTGTTTGACGATGAATTATCCAATCCATCTCTTTTTAAACTCTATATGAGTTATTTATATTTTCAACGTTTCCCTCTGTTCTAAGGTTATAGCCTAAGGTCTATCCCACCTAAGGGTTCTAACCCTAAGCTCTGATACCAACCTGTAAAGGCCCCAAATCCGGGTACTTGAAACCCGAACTCGGTGCTTCACGATACCATTTCTATGAGCGGAATAATACTAATAATAATAACAATAATATAAATATTAAACTTAATTTACATAATCATCAGAGTCTGAATCCCAAGTACGTAACCTTTAATACATTCCTCATAATACGTGATAAATAATATATATTATACTTGTCTTAATAAAGTTAACTATTACATAAAATAGCATTGCATTCATTCAACAATCTTTCCTTTTCCCTTGTTCTTAGCAGAGCCCTCTGATTGTTCACACTTAGCTGGAAACATTTAAATTAAGCAAGGATGAGCATTTAAGTGCCCAACAAGTAATAACAATTATAAATATTAGCTGAAATGATTAAATGTTTTTTTTGTACTACCCTTCTACAACAAATCAATAGTTGTGAAGTAATCTGAACCGATAAAAATAATATAACAACCCTCTATCAAATATTTGAAACTACGTACTGACTATAAATAGGGTTAAGGTGACATACTATGAACATTGTTTTCAATTTTTCGAATAGGTTTAGCAGAACTTCATCCGCAAACCGTCATAACTTACGGGCACGAGGGTGATCAGCCCGTTATGCCCTGTATTAATCAATACTACATGCAAGAATGATGTTATCGTTCACTCTGTTCGCCTTGGGGGCAGAAAAATTTTCCCATGTTCGGGATGTTCATACTTAGTCTGGAATTCGAACCAAAATAATTTGATTGGATACAAAAAGGTTTTATCATATTCAATGATATTTCTAAATCTGTGTCTAGCTGATCAAATAGCTTAGTTATATATATATATATATATATATATATATATATATATATATCAACATGTGATTAAATACAATGATTATCCAAGTTGGGACACTTGAATTACCATATTTAGAAATTAACGAATAGAATATATATCTGAATTACAATATAGTACCATGTTGATAATCAATGATCGGATATAACATATATAACAATAGGGTTAATAATCTAGTACAATAATAATATAATTTTGAATCTTCTTACTCATGTCCATTGCACAAAGAAAATGCAAAGGTAGGATACTTGCCTGGTACGCTGGTTATAATTCGCAACTTAGTTTTATCTTTTATATAACCACCTAGCAGTAATAATATCATTTTACTAATTAGAATTTTATTATTCTGTTGGAATAACCTGTCTATGTGGATTACCGCATGCATGGTGAATGATCCTTTGTATTCATATGAATAGTATTTTCATTCAAAAGGGGTTTCTGCCAGGGGCAGTTTCATAATTTTTCTGACCCTCAAAAATTGTGGAAAAATTTGAAATGATAATTTGATGAGTTTTCTAGATTGTGTCCAAAAATGGCGATTTTTGGAAGTATAGATTAAGAGTTATGGATTTTATGGGAAAAGACTATTTTAAAAGTAAACCCTTATAACTCTTTGTGGTTAACTCCAAAAGTGGTGAAATTTTTATTGGGAGTACATGTATATAACAGGACCTTGTAAATTTCAGAATTTTTGGACAAAAGTACAATTTATGATAAATGTCTAAATATTCGGCAGTTTTGGCCATATGAAAAATAGTAAATGAATTTTAAAAATTTCGAGAAAAATATATGTTCAATATGGGACTATATTACGCTAAATCCCGAGAAAAGAAATATTTTTGGGGTGATTTGGTATTTTTCATGAAAATGAACTAGTTATGAGTAAATAAATTAAATATGTTATGTGAAGTAACAAAATTGGAAAATAGGATTTTATGGCTTGGAAATCCTATATAAGGTATATCTTGATTTTTTTGATGAGGATTTCATCATTGGTGATGAAATCTTATGAGTATAGCATTTTGAATGATTAAATGCATTATTTGGTAAAGTGTAAACAATTAAAATAAATTATTTATAAGTTTAAGAAGTGATTAAAATATTGTTATAATATTAATAATATTAGATTATGAGTTTATTAAGTGATTGATAATATTTGGATAAATTTAAAGTCTTTAATATTTATCCTTGTTTTCGTTGATTAATGCTTATATCATTGTCATCATCCTCATGCTTATATTGTGATGAAAATCATATTTGGCTTACGTGCGTAGATGAATTTGTTGATTATTGGTTTACTGATTGTATATCTTTTTGCTTACGTGCAAAGATGGACCATTGATTATTGGTTTTCTGATTGTATATCTTTGGCTTATGTACATGGATGGATTTGTTGATTATTGGTTTCTGATTTGTATATCTTTGGCTTACGTGCAAAGATGAACTATTGATTAATGAGTATCTTTGGCTTATGTGCATAGATGAACTGTTTATTGGTATGATTATGACCAGGGATCATTCGGTATAATCATAACCTGTAATGTTATAGATGATGTTGTAAAAGTCCTCATTGGCTTGTAGTGCATTGATGGACAGTTATTGGTATGATTATAACCATGGATTATTCGGTAAAATCGTGATCATTGATGATTACATGAATATCATTGGCTGTATTGCAGGGATGATTCGATGATGTGGATTATTTATTAAGCTAAGTCTCAGTGATAAAATATTGATTATACATTTTAATTAAGTAAAAGATAGTAGATATCATGCTCTACTTGACTCTTCTAAAATACTGGTTGTATGTCTTTTGGGCTTGTAGTGCAAAATTTGAATTGTTAATGAATATCTTTGGTAGTAGTGCAAAGATGAATTTATTAGTATGATTATGGCAGAAATTATGATTTGGTATAACCATGATTTTTGATGTTTTAAGGTGAAGATAGGTGATGAAAATTATCTTCGTCACCGGGTGCGAAGAGGAATTTAGAATCACAATTATGATTATGAGTTATTCATATGATTGTGGACATTTAATTGTTGATTGATGTTACAGGGATAAAACATTATTGGTGGACTTTTAACATGAAGAAGAAAATAGACCTAATGATCTATTTGACTCTTCTAATGGATTGCTCGTTCCACTGCAACTATGGTTGAAAAGTTTTATCATCTACCATATGTTCTAAATCTCTAATTTATTATTGATGAAGGCTATTGATGATGTAAATTATCTTTAGTTATGATATTCTTTCTTTGGGCTAGTTGTGCTCACCCTTTTTTTTGCTTCACAATTCCTTTCTGTAATAAGAGTGTAGCATTTGGGTTGAAGGGGGTAACAGGGGATTAGAACGGTGGTCTATAGCTGTTGAGGTTTCCCCTGAAATAGTATGGAAATAATTTTATTGAGAACTTTAGATAAGTGTGTCATATTGTATACGTCATGTGATATTTAATTTTGGTGAACCGAATAGGGTGAGGTGAACCAACTTTGGAAGGGTGTTTTGCCACTATCATACAAGATGTCTAATGACATACTGTGACGCCCCCAAAATAGGTCCATTCCATCCAACCCATTCTGAGTCGCCAAATACATGGTACAGAAATAACTACAACTTTATTAATACATTTGTCGTGCAAAATACGACAACATATATACTGTGAGTTTAAAAAACAATTATTGTCTTCTAGACAATATACATACTCAAATAAATCCTAATCACAATTATTTATACATTATTTTACAAAAATGGTGAGGACTACTAAACAACTCTTTCTAGAACCTTTATTCCATACCCCACTAGTACTCATTACATTCTCGCCTCCCGAGAAGAAAAATGGAACAAAAAGGAAAAGGGTGAGCTCGACTAGCCCCGGTAAAGAATATTATGACTAAGATAATATACAACAAAATTATCGTTAGTCTTCAACAGGAAAAATATAATAGAATACAATAGACAACAAGTTTTAAATCAATATTCATGCAATGAAATAATAATTCATTAGAAGAGTTAAGTAGAGAATGCAAACTACTATCTTCTATGTATGAATTTTAAAGTTCATCGTCTATTTTTATCCTTGTAACATCAATCAATATATATCGGGATCAAATATTCATCCTTGCACTACTGTGCCGAGGACATTCACCCGATTGGTCATGTTCATCTAAACACTGTTCATCTTTTGCACCACGGGCCAAAGATATTCATCGAAATCATTCATCTTTGACTCTGAGGCCAAAGATATTCATCATAAATCATTCATCTTTTAAGACCGAGGATGATGAAAATATTTTTTTAAAAAAGCGAATCCAGTGAAACAAAATGACAAGGATTAAGGATTAAGGATTCGTACTTTGTTTTATCCACATCCAAAAATACCTCAAAAATAATCATAGTGGTGTAAAATTCAAGAATGATCAAAACATGGATACAATCAAAGCTAGTATCCGAATAGATATTTTGGACGAAAGATCGCTGGCTGGCCGTCATCACGAATATTCCCAAACGATCACGAATATTCCACGACCAAACAAATATTCCCCAAACAATAATGAATATTTTATAACCACTTGCTTATTTTGAAATACTTGCGTATTTTACCCATAACTATCCACATTAATCAAATCAACCCTTACTATTTCAAAATAATAAATAGAGAAAATTAAATTTCATTTATTAATTATTTGGGGTCTTACAACCTCCCCTCCTTATGAAATTTCGTCCTCGAAATTGACATATGTACCTGGTGTTTCGAAAAGATGAGAATACCTCGCTTTCATTTCCATTTCCAACTCCCAGGTCATTTCCTCAATAGCATGGTTTCTCCACAAAACTTTAACTTGTGGTATAACCTCGGTACATAGGACATGTTCTTTCCTATCCAAGATCTTGACATCCTCGTACTTAAGTCTTCAGCTATCTCGTCTGGTTCTAACTCAATAATGTGGTTCGGGTTGTCCACATATTTACGTAATAATCATACGTGAAAAGCGTTATGAACATAACATACTTGGTAGAAAGCGAGTCTATAGGCCACAGTTTCTACTCGATCGAGAATTTCAAATGGAATAATAAATCAAAGGTTTGAGCTTTCCTCACATCGCCGATTCTCGCTTTTGGAATACCAACTTCTTGCACCTCCTTCTCCATATGCATCAGCTTCGGTGTGTAGCTTGAGCGGTTTTAACTTTATCGATTAAAGTCGATTCTACTTGTATATCATCACGTGAGTCCCTAGAGCCTTTAACTCTATCTTCATCATTTGTAAGTTATACGAGATGAGTTTTGTGTTATCAACATCGCACTTGTAAACGACACGATCTTCTACTCAACCCGTCCGGCTACCACGTTCATTTCTTCCACGATAATATTAAATGGTACGATCATAATCTTCAATGACTCGAGCCAACGTCTTTGGCGCATGATACGTTCATTTAGTTAAAGAAATATATCGAGGTTTTAGGAAATAGGTTTTTGTACTAGGGTCAATACAAAATTCGATTTCTCGCTCTCTAGGGTAGGCTAGGAAGTCATCGTGGATTACGTCGGAAAATTTATTAACGATAGAAATATCATTCAAAATCGTGACTCTCATGGTGCTTCAACCACAAAAGACCTCACAATGACACCTATCGGTTTACTCTCACCGCACAAATATGGCATCCCCTACAAAGAGTCCGGCTTCGGTGCATCCCCATCAACAGAAGTCACCAGATAGAGGCTCTTGTATCAACTTCTCAGATTGGGTTTTTAACTCTCAAGTTCAATAGAGCCATTTGATATGAGATTTTAGAAATGAGTTTTTCTACCGGGTTCAAAGTCGATACAAAATTTAATATCGAGCTTTGGGAGTAAGCCAAGAAATTCTTCAGGAAATACGTCAGGAAAAATCAATAACAACAGGAATATTATTCAAATCTGACGTGTCTTTATTCAAATCCATAACATGGACTAAGAAAGCTTGACATTCGTTTTTTAATAAACAAATGGCTTTATAATTTAATATGAAAGAGTTTGACTTCAATGGTTTGGTTGCTTGAATTCGAATAACAGGTTGCTTAAGAATATGAAAACTAATAACCTAACGAAAGCAATCAATTTTGGCATGATGAGTAGTTAACCTTAAAATCACATCAAAAACAAATATCTCTATAGAAATAAGGTTAACAGGTAATGTGATAGTGCCAACCTGAATCAAGCAAGATTTCTAAACAACGGATGTAATAAAAGTTTCTCCTAACGGAGTCTCCATAAATAGGTCAAAGTCTAATTTCTCCATAGTCAAGTTCAAACGTTGAGCGCAAGCAAGAGAGATAAAAGAACGGGTAGAACCGGTATCTAGTAAGGTATAAACTTCGCAAGAATTTATATTTAACTAATCCGTAATACCTTCGTTCGGGTTCCTCACATTCGACCGATCACCACAACAAACGCCCTTCCAGAACCGCTAATTTTGACTTATCAGGGACAAACCCTTGAGTCACTATTCCGTGGAACTAGGTTTTGCTACTGGAACAATCCCGAGATATGTGGCCTTCCTTTCCACAATTGTAACATACATCGGATTGTTGTGGGATGCTTTTGGTCGATATGTCCTTCCTTCCCGCATTTGTAACATCTAACTAGCGGCCGCTCTCCTCTCCTAAAATTTGTTGTTGGTCTTTGGTCTTTGGTCTTTATTCATTGATGTCTTCCGTCATTGTTGAATCTTCTCTTTCTGAAATTTCCACTTGAGTCACCTCTCCTATTATCATGGCCACGATTACCACCCGAGTGGTTACCGCCTTTGTCCGTATTCTTTCCTCCCCGCTGGTTATCATCGTTTTGATGATCACTTCACACCGACCGATATGACCTCGTTGTGGTCCCTCGGTTGAACATACTCGTTATCACGCTCTAATAATTGAGCCACATTTACAACATCTGAATATAAAGAAAATTTATGAGAGATAAGATATTGTCAATCTCGGGTTTTAGACCCTCGAGAAACATACGTCATTCGTTCCTCGTTTTCCACCAAATGAGGTGCAAACACGACAACTCATAAATTTTGCTTCATCTTTGACACCGCCCCAAAATAGGTCCATTCCATCCAACCCATTCTCGAGTCGCCAAATACATGGTACGTAAATAACTACAACTTTATTAATACATTTGTCGCGGCAAAATATTACAACATATATAATCGTGAGTTTAAAAAACAATTATTGTCTTCTAGACAATATATATACATACCCAAATAAATCCTCATCACAATTATTTATACATTATTTTTACAAAATGGTGAGGACTACTAAACAACTCTTTCTAGAACCTTTATTCCATACCCCGACTAGTACTCGCTACATTCTCGCCTCCCGAGAAGAAAAATGGAACAAAAGGAAAAGGGTGAGCTCGACTAGCCCAAAAGAAGAATATTATGACTAAGATAATATACAACAAAATTATCGTTAGTCTTCAACAGGAAAAATATAATAGTAATACAATAGACAACAAGTTTTAAATCAATATTCGCAATGAAATAATAATTCATTAGAAGAGTTAAGTAGAGAATGCAAACTACTATCTTCTATGTATGAATTTTAAAGTTCATCGCCTATTTTTATCCTCGTAACATCAATCAATATATATCCGAGATCAAATATTCATCCTTGCACTACGTGCCAAGGACATTCACCAATGGTCATGTTCATCTAAACACTGCTCATCTTTTGCACTACGGCCAAAGATATTCATCGAAATCATTCATCTTTGCACTACGCCAAAGATATTCATCGAAATCATTCATCTTTACTACAGCCAAAGATATTCATCATAAATCATTCATTTTAAGACCGAGGATGATGAAAAATATTTTTTAAAGAAACGAATCCAAAGGAAACAAAATGACAAGGATTAAGGATTAAGGATTCAGACTTTGTTTTATCCACGCCCAAAAATACCTCAAAAATAATCATAGTGGTGTAAAATTCAAGAATGATCAAAACATGGATACAATCAAAGCTAGTATCCGTAATAGATATTTTGACTTAAAAGGAAAAATTTCATTTTTCGATGAATAGTGTCGATTCGTGAATAGTGTCAGATACGTGAATAAAGGCCGATATACGTGAATAGTAATTCACACCAAAAGATAGAAATTTCACAAAAACATCATCACGCTTCATTAATAGTACTCGTGAATAAGAATCGTGAATATAACTCGTGAATAAGAACTCATGAATAGTAACCCGACATGAAAAAGTTCCAAATTTGATAAAAAGTTTCAACCAATATTTCAAAGATAATGATATTGAAGAAATAATATCATTCGAGAAGAAAATAACATCCCTTACCTCGAAAAGACAAGATTTAAATAAACACCTGATATAAAGGCTATGACTTGAACTTTCACCGTATAGCAATACTCAAAGTATACTCAAAATACTCACAAGAATACGCCGATAATATAGAGAGAGAAAACTTCAGCTTCGTGTGATTTTCAATTCTAACCTAAAGACCTATTTATAGGAAATCGCTAGTAACACCAAAAGTAAAATTTAATATAATATTATATATATATAAAATATTATACGATTCCTTGAAATCTTAATCTCAAAGAATTCACACATGCCAACCTTCTAGAAAAAAAAAAAAAAACGTTTTTCTAATTTAAAATAATTTAAACTTCCAAAATCAATTATTTTGAGCTTCTAACTTCAATAATTCATAATAAATAGCCCTTTTATCAGAAAATTGAATCTCATGAGTTTTTATAGGAAATTCAATTTCTCTACAACTTTGCGTAAGAAAGTTTTTCCAAATTCCAAAATGTAAATCAATCAAATCCACAAACCAGCGATTTTATTGTGCTATAATCAAATTTCACCAATAAATGGGGTCCACCGACATGTTTAACATGTTTTAAACATTTATTGCAACAAAAAATACTCTTCCTCCTCATATACTCATATATCCCACATTCGTTGTAAAAATATCACCATTATTATATTATTAAAATATAATAATATATATTTAAATGAATTATTTTATCGTAAAAAAAAGATAAAATATTAATTTTCAACAATTGTCACATTAAAAATTTTCTCCATGTATATCCACATAAAATCAATATTTTCCTCATCATATGAATCAATAATTAATTATTCACAAATAATATTACGTAATCACAATATCGATAAACTGTGCAGCTCCCAGAAAGAGGGGCTTTCCAATAAGAATTTCTCCTTATCATGCAAAGCAATTAGGTGACCAAACCTCTCCTTAGATGTAACTTTCTAGACATTGCCAATAATGTTATCTAATAATATTATTCAGATAATATGAATTATTGCTTCGATAATGAAAAATATCGTAATAACAATTTATCAAACAACAAAGAATATAAAATATCAACGCAAAGAATTATTGAATCAATAAAATAAAATATCGAATAAAGAATTATCAGAACCATTATCGAGTAGTGCCTTCACGTAAGAGTCAATAATTGGTGCAATACTAAAGCACGCGCAACAACGCCAGACATCGTGTTTTAACCAACCGGTATTCCAACAAAGGTAAACCAGAATAACTACGCCGTTATTTTTAAACAACTTATATTTGTCATTTTCTTCATCCAATCACTTTCTCGCTATGGGGCCCATAAAGATCAAGGCCGTTGCATTTAATATTCCCCGACAAAGATTTAATATTCCACCACCAAACAAATATTCCCGACAATAATGAATATTTTATAACCACTTGCTTATTTTGAAATACTTCATGATTTTACCCATAACTATCCACATTAATCAAATCAACCCTTACTATTTCAAAATAATAAATAGAGAAAATTAAATTTCATTTATTAATTATTTGGGGTCTTACAACCTCCCTCCTTATGAAATTTCGTCCTCTAAATTGACATATGTACCGTGTGTTTCAAAAGATGAGAATACCTCGCTTTCATTTCCGCTTTCCAACTCCTGTGTCATTTTCCTCAATAGCATGGTTTCTCCACAAAACTTTAACTTGTGGTATAACCCCCAGACATAGGACATGTTCTTTCCTATCCAAGATCTCGACATCCTCGCACTTAAGTCTTCAATTTATCTCGTCCGGTTCTAACTCAATAATGTGGTTCGGGTTGTCCACATATTTACGTAATAATCGATACGTGAAAAACGTTATGAACACGCAACATACTTGGTAGTAAAGTTTAGTCTATAGGCCACGCCCTACTCGATCGAGAATTTCAAATGGAATAATAAATCAAAGGTTCGAGCTTTCCTCACATCGCCGATTCTCGCTTTTGAATACCAACTTCGCACCTCCTTCTTCATATACATCATCACTTGTGTAGCTTGAGCGGTTTTAACTTTATCGATTAAAGTCGATTCTACTTGTATATCATCACGTGAGTCCCTAGAGCCTTTAACTCTATCTTCATCATTTGTAAGTTATACGAGATGAGTTTTTGTGTTATCAACATCGCACTTGTAAACGATACGATCTTCTACTCAACCCGCCGCCTACCACGCTCGCTTCTTCCACGATAATATTAAATGGTACGATCATAATCTTCAACAACCGAGCCAACGCTCTTTGGCGCATGATACGCTCATTTAGTTAAAGAAATATCTCGAGGTTTTAGGAAATAGGTTTTGTACTAGGTCAATACAAAATTCGATTTCTCGCCTAGGTAGGCTAGAAGTCATCAGATTACGCCGTAAAATTTATTAACGATAGAAATATCATTCAAAATCGCGACTCTCATGGTGCTTCAACCACAAAGACTCACAACAACACCTACCTATCGCTTTACTACCGCACAAATATGGCATCCCCTACAAAGAGTCCGCTTGTGCATCCCCATCAACAGAAGTCACCAGACAGAGGCTCTTGTATCAACTTCACAAATTGGGTTTTTAACTCCTCAAGTTCAATAGAGCCATTTGATATGAGATTTTAGAAATGAGTTTTGTACCGGTTCAAAGTCGATACAAAATTTAATATCGCTTTGGGAGTAAGCCAAGAAATTCTTCAGAAATACGCCAGAAAAAATCAATAACAACAGAATATTATTCAAATCGACGTGTCTTTATTCAAATCCATAACATGGACTAAGAAAGCTTGACATTCGCTTTTTCAATAAACAAATGGCTTTATAATTTAATATGAAAGAGTTTGACTTCAATGGTTTGGTTGCTTGAATTCAATAACAAAGTTGCTTAAGAATATGAAAACTAATAACCTAACGTAAAGCAATCAATTTTGGCATGATGAGTAGTTAACCTTAAAATCACATCAAAACAAATATCTCTATAGAAATAAGGTTAATGTGTAATGTGATAGTGCCAACCTCGAATCAAGCAAGATTTCTAAACAACGGATGTAATAAAAAAGTTTTCCTAACTGAGTCTCCATAAATAGGTCAAAGTCTAATTTCTCCATAGTCAAGTTCAAACGCTGAGCGCAAGTAAAAGAGAGAGATAAAAGAACGGGTAGAACCCAGATTCAAGTAAGGTATAAACTTCGCAAGAATTTATATTTAACTAATCCGTAATACCTTCGCTCTCGTTCTCGATTCTCGACTACCACAACAAACGCCTTCCAGAACCGCTAATTTTGACTTATCCGGACACTTGAGTCACTATTCGTGGAACTAGGTTTTGCTACTTTAACAATCCCGAGCTATGTGGCCTTCCTTTCCACAATTGTAACATACATCGGATTGTTGTGGATGCTTAATAATGATATGTCCTTCCTTCCCGCATTTGTAACATCTAACTGGCGGTCGCTCTCCTCTCCTAGAATTTGTTGTTGTTGTGCCGGTGTGGTGCTGGTCGATGTCTTCCCGCCATGTTGAATCTTCTTTTCAAATTTCCACTGAGTCACCTCTCCTATTATCATGGCCACGATTACCACCCGAGTGGTTACCGCTTTGTCCCAGATTCTTCCTCCCCCCCCCGTTATCATCGCTTTTGATGATCGCCGCCACCGATATGACCTCGTTGGGTCCCCATTGAACATACTCAAGTATCACGCCTAATAATTGAGCCCTGCTTACAACATCCGAATATAAAGAAAATTTATGAGAGATAAGATATTGTCAAATCTCGGTTTTAGACCCTCGTAAACATACGCATTATTCGCTCCTCGCTTTTCCACCAAATGAGGTGCAAACCGACAACTCCGCAAATTTTGCTTCACATCGGGACACCGCCATGTTGTTTCGCTTCCGCCTAATAAACTCTACCTCTTTCATATGATTTAATACTTTCGGAAAATACTTGTCATTGAAAAGTTTCAAATCTTTCCCAAGACATGTTGGTCGATCCGGTCAGTACGCTTCACGATTCCCACCAAGAATCCGCTTTCACCACTTAAACATAAAGGTGGCGAATGGAACCTTCGTTTCCTCGCGCATCCCAAGACATTAAATATCTTGTAATTTGCTTTACCCACGTCGCTTTGATCGGATCCGGCTTTCCATGGAAATCGTGGTCCCAACTCCTTGAATCGCTGGGTCATGTGATGCATCGCTGCTGCTATCATTTCCACCCAGATATGGATAGGAGCCGCCGCGCTTTCGTTGTTGCATGAATTGCTCCTTAAACCGCTAATGTGACCGTCCGAGAGTTATCAATGTTTCTACCGCATTTTGGACAAGTCGCTTTTGCTCGTTGTTGTCGCATGAATCGCATAAAGCCTCCGACCATCTCATCATTCACTATTTCATTTGTTATTATTTTCATGAGGATTATTGTCCTCTAGTTGCATATTTTCCTCGATTTGATCCGTGGAGACTCAACGGCCTCCGTGGCTCCATTGCTTATCTCAACATTTTTGGATGCCATTTTCAAACATCGCCACAAAACAAGGGTTAATTAAACAAATTAACATATCACATAATATCCCTATATTATGACCGACCAACAAATAAGCTTAGTAGGACATACTAGCTAAGGATTTACTCTGCCTCTCCTTCCTAGTTCTATTCCCCGATCTCCGCCAGAGATCATATCCCTAAGCTCGATACCAAACCGTGACGCCCCAAAATAGGTCCATTCCATCCAACCCATTCTCGAGTCGCCAAATACATGGTATGTAAATAACTACAACTTTATTAATACATTTGTCGTGCAAAATACTTACAACATATATATATCGTGAGTTTAAAAACAATTATTGTCTTCTAGATAATATACATACCCAAATAAATCCTCATCACAATTATTTATACATTATTTTACAAAATGGTGAGGACTACTAAACAACTCTTTCTAGAACCTTTATTCCATACCCCGACTAGTACTCGCTACATTCTCGCCTCCCCGAGAAGAAAAATGGAACAAAAAGGAAAAGGGTGAGCTCGACTAGCCCAAGAAGAATATTATGACTAAGATAATATACAACAAAATTATCGTTAGTCTTCAACAGGAAAAATATAATAGAATACAATAGACAACAAGTTTTAAATCAATATTCGCAATGAAATAATAATTCATTAGAAGAGTTAAGTAGAGAATGCAAACTACTATCTTCTATGTATGAATTTTAAAGTTCATCGCCTATTTTTATCCCTCGTAACATCAATCAATATATATCCGAGATCAAATATTCATCCTGCACTAATGTGCCAAGGACATTCACCATTGGTCATGTTCATCTAAACACTGCTCATCTTTGCACTACGCCAAAGATATTCATCGAAATCATTCATCTTTGCACTACGCCAAAGATATTCATCGAAATCATTCATCTTTGCACCACAAAGCCAAAGATATTCATCATAAATCATTCATCTTTTAAGACCGAGGATGATGAAAATATTTTTTTAAAGAAACGAATCCAAAGGAAACAAAATGACAAGGATTAAGGATTAAGGATTCAGACTTTGTTTTATCCACATCCAAAAATACCTCAAAAATAATCATAGTGGTGTAAAATTCAAGAATGATCAAAACATGGATACAATCAAAGCTAGTATCCGTAATAGATATTTTGACTTAAAAGAAAAATTTCATTTTTCGATGAATAGTGTCGATTCGTGAATAGTGTCAGATACGTGAATAGTGCCAGATACGTGAATAGTAATTCGACACCAAAAGATAGAAATTTCACAAAAACATCATCACGCTTCATGAATAGTATCGTGAATAGTAACATTCGTGAATAAGAACTCATGAATAGAATCGTGAATAAGAACTCATGAATAGTAACCCGACATGAAAAAGTTCCAAATTTGATAAAAAGTTTCAACTAATATTTCAAAGATAATGATATTGAAGAAATAATATCATTCGAGAGAAGAAAATAACATCCCTTACCTCGAAAGACAAGATTTTTAATCAAAACACCTGATATAGGCTATGACTTGAACTTTCACCGTATAGCAATACTCAAAGTATACTCAAAATACTCACAAGAATACGCCGATAATATAGAGAGAAAACTTCAGCTTCGTGTGATTTTCAATTCTAACCCCAAGACCTATTTTTATAGAAATCGCTGTAACACCAAAGCAGTAAAATTTAATATAATATTAATATATATAAAATATTATACGTATTCCTTGAAATCTTAATCTCAAAGAATTCACACATGCCAACCTTCTAGAAAAAAAATAAAAAAACGTTTTTCTAATTTAAAATAATTTAAACTTCCAAAATCAATTATTTTGAGCTTCTAACTTCAATAATTCATAATAAATAGCCCTTTTATCGTAAAATTCGAATCTCGCAAGTTTTTATAGGAAATTCAATTTCTACAACTTTGCGTAAGAAAGTTTTTCCAAATTCCAAATGTAAATTGGCCAAATCCACAAACCAGCGATTTTATTGTGCTATAATCAAATTTCACCAATAAATGGGGTCCACCGACATGTTTAACATGTTTTAAACATTTATTGCAACAAAAATACTCTTCCTCCTCATATACTCATATATCCCACATTCGCTGTAAAAATATCACCATTATTATATTATTAAAATATAATAATATATATTTAAATGAATTATTTTATCGTAAAAGATAAAATATTAATTTTCAACAATTGTCACATTAAAATTTTTCCATGTATATCCACATAAAATCAATATTTTCCTCATCATATGAATCAATAATTAATTATTCACAAATAATATTACGTAATCACAATATCGACAACTGTGCAGCTCCCTGTGAAAGAGGGGCTTTCCAATAAGAATTTCTCCTTATCATGCCAAGCAATTAGTGACCAAACCTCTCCTTAGATGTAACTTTCTAGACATTGCCAATAATGTTATCTAATAATATTATTCAGATAATATGAATTATTGCTTCGATAATGAAAAATAATGCGTAATAACAATTTATCAAACAACAAAGAATATAAAATATCAACGCAAAGAATTATTGAATCAATAAAATAAAATATCGAACAAAGAATTATCAGAACCATTATCGAGTAAAGTGCCTTCACGTAAGAGTCAATAATGGTGCAATACCGCAGTGCTACGCGGCAACAACGCCAGACATCGTGTTTTAACCACCGGTATTCCAACAAAGGTAAATTCAGAATAACTACGCCGTTATTTTTAAACAACTTATATTTGTCATTTTCTTCATCCAATCGCTTTCGCTATGGGGCCCATAAAGATCAATACTGTTGCATTTAATATTCCCCGACAAAGATTTAATATTCCACCACCAAACAAATATTCCCTAACAATAATGAATATTTTATAACCACTTGCTTATTTTGAAATACTTCATGATTTTACCCATAACTATCCACATTAATCAAATCAACCCTTACTATTTCAAAATAATAAATAGAGAAAATTAAATTTCATTTATTAATTATTTGGGGTCTTACTGAAGGTCCGACATTCATTGTCGGACATCAAAAGCAAAAATTTCTAGATTTTGTAAAATGCTAGATCTGAGCCTATAGATGTTATGGATCTAACATCTATCAACCCAGATCACTTAGTTAGACTCCAAACAACATATTTAACACAACAAACTTAACATCTAACAACAGATCAAAGGTCAGATTTCAAGTTAGGGTTTATACCTTCTATGAACAAGTTTTGATTTTAGCTTTCTGATTTGCTAAATGTGTTAGTGGGGCTGGTTTTTGTGACTAAAAAACTATAAATTTCGGAGGTGTGGAGCTTGAGAGAGATTGGTTGAGTGTTGTACAAAAATTAAGTTAGTAAATGATTTTTCTCTCTCCCAATCTATAAATACAAGTCTTGGATGCATGTATGGCTGAGCATAGAGGCTAATTGCTGACATTATAGAGCACATGGAGTGGTTAGGTTTGGTGAACCACTCACCTAAGGTCAAAACCTACTCACCAACTTAATAAAAAATACAAAAAGGGCATTATGGTCATTTGATTTCTAAATTTAATGGCATAATTGTAACATGTGCAAACCCTTACGGTTTGACCCTTACGGTTTGACCCTTAGGGTATAACCCTAAGGTTTTTCAAAAGCAAATAAATTCCTAGGTTTCATTTAGGGTTTGAGATAAAAAAAAAATTAGTTTCTAAAAATAGAAAATTAGGGATTGTTAATTAGTTAAGTTTTCTAATTACATTATATAGGAACATTAGGGTTTAATTATTTACTAATTATAATTAACCTTTCTAATTTAGTAATTAGGGTTTATGATTTTGATAATTAGGGTTACTAAATCATAATTAGGATTTCTAATTATTAAATTAAGGTTCTAATTATTAGGGTTTTAAATTACTAATTAGGTTTTCCACTACAAGAAATCACACATTTTATGACGAAATTTTTGTCACGCACAAAATTTTGTCACAATCTGTTAATTAATAATTACGAAATTCATAATCGTCACTAAAACTTTTGCTTTTGTGACGTCTTTTACTTTTGTTACTATTAATCATATATATCGTCACTAATTTACACAATTGATGACGATTAACAAAATTTCGTCACAAGTTATTTTGGAGGTAGAATTTCATACCAAAATTTTGGAGGGAAACCTTTTAGTGACATTTTGTAATAATTGATGACAGTATTTATTGTCACAAAATATTTCTTTCGATGACAACATAATAGTTTGTCATTAATTATTTGTAAAATATAGTGACAATGTGCTTTTGTCACTAATGTTCACATTTAGTGACGCCAAATACAAATTAAATCATAATTTTATTTGAGGCAAAATTTTGGAGGAAATTTTTAATGATGAAAAATAATAATTTATGAAAATTTGTATTGTCATAAATATCAATTTTATATGACGAGATAATAGTGCGTCACTAATTAGATGCATGGATAAGTGACAAAAATCGTTCGTCATAAATTCTTATATTTAGTGACAAAGTACGTAATATCGTCACAATTTTATTTGGAGGCAAAATTTTTCTAAAAAATTTTGGAGGGAAATTTTTTAAAGACGAAAAAATATTAATTTATGACAAATTGTATTGTCATAAATATCAATTGTATATGACGAGATAATAGTGCGTCACTAATTAGATGAGTGGATAAGTGACAAAATTGGTTCGTTATAAATTCTTATATTTAGTGACAAAGTACATAATATCGTCACAATTTTATTTGGAGGCAAAAAAATTTAAGAAGTTTTGGGAACAAATTTTGTAAAGATGAAAAATTAATAAATTATGAAAATTTTTATTGTCACAAATACCAATTTTATATGACGAGATAATAGTGTATCACTAATTAGATGAGTGGATAAGTGACAACACTGGTTCGTCATAAATCCTTATATTTAGTGACAAAGTATGCAATGACGAGGCAAAAGATTTTCCAAACAAACTTGTATCTAAGCGACGTCACCGGTCTTTCTTTTATCATTGGCAGCCTCCATTTAGTCAAGAACCTCCATTATCAATTTTCAATAATCCCAATTTGAAGGCATAAATTATTTGACATTTTAGGGATGCATGTTTCTAGAGTTTGATTTGAATTGATTAGTAGTTGTTCTAATTGAACAACTATGATTTTGAAATGATTTTATGTTATTGTTGTTGATGGTTGCTATTGTTGTTGATGATCTTGCACTACAAGAAATTAGGGATGTAGCGAAGAAAATTTTGTGAAGGAATTTCTTCCTTCACATGAGGAGCTTTAAAGCGAAGGAACAGTGAAGGAAAACAATATAGTAATTAGCGAAAGAAACATCCTTCACAATTTATATTTTTACCCTCGCAAAATTGAGGTGATAGAAGTATTTTTTGTTCCAATTTATGATGAAAATTTGCGAGGAAAAAATCTATTAGTGAAGGAATTATTACTCACTATATATTATTGTTCATAAGTTTTTTTGCGAGAGATAAAATTGATCGCTATTTTGTTTTAAATAATTTTTTTAGAATTAATTGTGGTGAATATAAATGTAAATAAATACATTTAATTTTTTACAATAAAAATTATTTTTAATAATATTTTGAAGTAACTTACAATATCTATTATTTCTTTAATCAAAGTAAATAAAATTACAATAATTTAAACTTTAAAATTTCATAAATTGACCATGAAAAAATAAATAAGGCTCTTATGTGGAATAGTTCACAAATGCAAAAAAAAATACTCATTTATTCTTTAGCAAGAGTTAAATATGAGTTTATTCTTAATTAATTTATAATATCATACAACTTAAATTCTAATGTAATTATTATTTTTAAAATAGAATTTTATTCTTAATAATAAGTTTAAATTAATTTATAATATTAAAAGTTTTATTAATTAAAATATTTAGTTACAATAATTAAAAATTTTAAAAATTATAAATTGACAATAAAAAAATTAGAATAATTAAGACTCTTTTTATGGAATCACTACACCAAAATAAGAATGTAGCGAAGAAAATTTTGTGAAGGAATTTATTCCTTCACACGAGTAATTGTTTAGCGAAGGAACGGTGAAGGAAAAATATTTAGTGACAATATAGTGATCAGTGAAAGAAAAATTCTTCACAAATTTTATTTTATTTCTCGCAAAATTGAGGTGATAGAAGAATTTTTTTTTGCGCAAATTTATGATGAAATATTGCGAGGAAAAAAAATATATTAATGAAGGAATTATTACTCACTATATATTATTGTTCAGAAATTTTTTGCGAGAAATAAAATTAGTCACCGTTTTGTTTTAAATAATTTTTTAAAATTAATTATGGTGAATATAAATTTTAATATAAATACATTAAATTTTTTAGAGTAGTAAAGTTACTTATAATAATTAAAATTTTTAAACAACTTATTATAATATTACTTATAAAAGATTTGTTTTTTAAAAAAAATGTTATTAACTTTTTTTTTGAACATATCAGTATTCTTTTGTGCTTGTGGAATAGAGTCGGTCTTCAGTGTTCTTTAGTTGGTGGGTGTGTGCGTGCGTGCGTGCGTGGTTCGGCTGGAGAGAAAAGTAAGAGATCAATTGAGTCTCCTCCCTAGCCAAAATTGGATGTTTCAACTAGATCGTAGATGGGCTACCCTCAACCTGCTCCATCCAATATACCTCCTCCTCCGCCATGTACGAGAAGCCCTAATCTTAGAAATCGTCCTAATCTCCCTTTTCTCTAAGCCAATCGAGCCTGCAGAACACCAAATCATGCGACTATGTATGAAAAATCAGTTGTTGCTCTTTTTCTCTTTGATATTTCTCTACTTTCGTATTTTGAATTTTTTTTCCCTTAGAGCATTCAAGGCATCGAAGAGCATAGATTGGGAATCAATGGATGATGCTTGATTGGAAGCAATGGATGATACATGGGGCTGGGGAGGCTCATATGGAACATTTTCGGTAGATGGGCATTCTTCTGCAGGGCAATTGATATGTTTCCAGATGTCTTATCTATTATATTCCATTTTTTTTGAAAGGTAATGATTTGGTCCCAGCTGAGAAAGGTAGTAGTGTTAATAGGTGTTCTTGTTGTGGGGGGCCTTTGAAGATGAGCAACTCAAAGAAACATGGTAGGAATCCCTTGCTTAAAGCCACCCTTCTTTCAAATGCTTCTACTTCTTCTCCTCGTGCATTAATTAGGGCATTTAAAAATGAGGAAACACGCCATCTAGAATTGCCTCACATCCAGTACACTGAGCTCAAGTTGATGTCAGATGCTGATTGATCTTCAAGAAGATGAAATTGGAGTCAATGCAGGTAATAACCAACCCAACATAAGCCTATATTTACTGATATTTGCATTCCACTTAAAGGTTAAAATGATGCAATTTTTGTTCTATAGTAGAGCGCAAATGGAAAAATTTGGAGCACAAATATCATTTCCCATTCTTTATTACTTTCCTCATTTCTTCTTCTCTATCTTTGGCTCATACACATACACCACTATAACTTTCTTCTCTGACAACAATATGGAATAAATTCATTTGATTAGAAGTTATATGTTGATGATTGCTGACTTCAAATTTCCATTTGGGAACCTTGTCAAGATAACCCTCTCTATTAGAAAAGGGTAGTTAACAATTAGTTATTTCTGGTAAAGTGTGAATTAAGAATAAATATCTTTTTCTAAAATTGTGAATTATGGAGAATTAGAGTGTAATTGAAAAGCCAATAGGTTAGTATCTCAAATTCTTCATATGTGTAGATGACCCTTTTGGCGTTATACTGCATTAAGCTTGGTTGTACTAGTATTGTCACGGATCTTTGTTCATTAAACTATCTCAAGTGATTGTGTGAGAACTGGTCATGTACTACATTTAACATTATAACCTTAACTTTTCTTACTAGTTTAGGTGTTGATCTCTTGTTTGATATTATCATCAATCCCTTAGAGTGTAATTGAAAAGCCAATAGGTTAGTATCTCCAATTCTTCATTTGTGTAGATGACCCTTTTGTCGTTATACTGCATTAAGCTTGGTTGTCGTTATTTTAAGTGATGAACTTTGTTTTTATTGGTTACGAGTTTTACCACTGTTGGGCTTGATAAATTAAAATGATTAATAGAATATGAGAAACCATTCTGAACTGAAAATATTGGAGACTTGGGAAGTAATATTGTCATTAATCTCTTCTTGACGAGTCATGACCAAAAACATGTGCTTCGAGACGGGAGTCATTTTCTATTTCATTTTATGATTTGGTTCATCTTGTAATGGATAGTAATTGTAGTGCAGAGAGTCAGTTGTTGGGCTTCTTTTTGCTTGCTTTCACTTTATTTTGTGCAGTTCTAAATTAACGAACAAATTAATAAGATGAAGTATAGGTTTCTTGAGTTTATAAATGAATGCTTGAGTCTTCCATTTTTAATGATTAGTTTGTTATAAATTAATATTATGACAAAATTTTTATATTACCTACCATCCATTGCATTTATTAGGGATGAAAATTTTTATTCTATTACCTACCATCCATTGCATTTATTAAGGACTGTAAAATGCTTTCTAGTTTCTTTCGCGAATGATTGCAGGTTCTCATTGTTTAAATTCTTGGCTTGGGTGGTACAGTCATTGATCATTGTTTTTAATTGATCATCTGCTGTCATAATTTAAATAATACTATGAAAAGCCAGAAGTAGGGTCTATCACTATATGTTCATCAATTTTTAGAGGGAATTCTCACTTGTAGGAACACTGTTCCGCTGAGGCTTCGTGTGCCTTATGCTTAATAATTTTAACAATATCTAATTCTAGCAATATTACTGTAAGTTCAGTATTCTGAAATTAATGAAATTGCCATATATATCTACTGAAATCTTCTATTAATAACTGTAAGTTCAGTATTCAAGGTGTTGTTAGGTTTAATTTCTTGCTATTGTTAAGGTGGTGTTACGTTTAAAAATTATCTTAGTGTTGGTTTTGGCTTCTTAAATATAGCAAGCTAGGTGTTTGTTAAAATAAGTTAAAGAAGCAAAAATCTAGTATCTTGTTCTAGAGCGAAGGGTATGAATGGTTCTCTAATATGCTCTAGGGGATCATAATTGATGTGTTTTCACATTAATTATCTATATATATGCTCTTCTTTATGATGGTCTTGTTTTGCAGATTGCTTTCACTAGGCAAAAAGATTTCAGAAAGGAACAACGTGAGCCTATGTTGGGAACTAAAGTTTGGAATATAAGAAATTTGAAAGAAACTAATTAGTAATTGGGATATGCTCAGTTAAATAATCAACAGGAGGTGGCACTTTTAGAGGACAATAACTAGACACTAAGCCAACACTCAAGCATGAGCTGTTAGCATATTATGTACCTTTATCACTTAGCTAAAGATATATAGGAAACAGATGGAGAGTTATTTCCCTGCTATTATATCGTTCCATTTTGTTCCTTTCATTTTCTTTCAAAAATTTCCAGAATACTTCAGCAAAACCTTGCTTGTTCGGCTAGAACAAGGTCATTCCCACGAAGCTTTAGGTGTAATCTAAGCTGGTACTTGGTTCGGGCAGTAGCAGGGGCAGAAGAAGGTGCATATAGTTGGTCTACAAGAGATTAAATTCAGCCCATTGAACCATCATAGCAAGGTTAGTTGTAATTTTTATTTTAAATGCAAAATTTGACTGTTATATGAAAATTGAAAGTTAGTACTAGAAGCTTATAATAATTTTTTGGTTGGGATTGAAATTAACTGTGAAAACAATTGGTTAAGGATCATATATGTAACGATCAAGCTATGGAAATGGAACTTATAATGTAAAGCATGTTTTAGAAACTAAAGGAATGGAATTGGGTCAATGTTTGAAAGTTAGTAAACTAAATTATGAAATAGCTATATACATGTATGGTTTTCTTTGAGTATTGGTTGATGTGAACTTATAATCAAACTGATTCACTTGTATCTTGTATACAATATACTAGTCTTTGTCTTGTATTATGCTGCGGCAGGAATTGTAATCATACTACATACACACAATCGCCTCGTTTTCCTTCCATACCTATGGGTATACCCGCTTGTCACGTAGCGCTAAACTTTTAATGTTTTTGATTGAATTTATTTCAATAGTAATCTATAGTTGGCACTATAACATATTGGTTTCTTATGCAACAGCCAACTTTGAGGCATCTAGCTGTGTCCACTCTACGATATCTCATAGAAAAGACCCGGTTAGTACCGAAACTTTAGCTTTTTTTTCTTGTTTTTAATCTTATTTACGTCTATTGTCCCACTATTAAGTTTTGAGTTTACAAGAATAGAAGTTTTTTGTGTGTTTGCGTGTCTTCCTGACTGTTTATGTCTATCTGGAAGTCCATGCTCACTTGTGCTGCTGTTGTTTTCATTGTTGTACTCATTGAATACGCATTTGTTAAACTTGTCAACAAAAAAAAAAGAGAAGAAAAATAGATACAATATTTGTTACGCATTGGTTATGCCAATAATGCTAACGTTGATAAAATGTAGATTCTAAAATTAGTAACTGGTTATTCCTGCTGCAATCGAACAACGTGGGACCGAGTGGCCTAATGAATGGCCCAAGAGGCTTACGACTTATCCTGAGTGGGTAAACAATCGAGAGAGTCTGATTGCTGACACTGAGCACTGGGAAGCTATTGTTACCAAGTCCTACTTAACCGAAATGGGTATTGACTGGTCAAAGATAAAAAATGTAATGGACATGAAAGCCATCAATGGAGGGTATGTAAACAGAGACTTTTTATGTATTTCTTATTTTCTTATGTAGTATGTTGACCGTATGTGCTGGGATGCATCCCCTTTTGATGCTTCTTATGTATGCTTAGTACTTTATATTTTTTTAAAAAAAAAACTATGTTGCTTACTGAAAAAGTTGTTTTTCCTTGTTGCTTTTGTCAACAAGATATTCTAGGATGAGTAAGTACCCAATGTGGCTGCTCTCATGCTCGAACCAGTTTTCAGGCTTCTAAGTTGAATTTATCATTTAACTTAGAATTGAGCACCATCATATGCTTATATAGAAATCATCAAATTAGAGAGAAAAATAATTGAAGAATAAATGAACTATACACTACTTAGTTTCGTTTCGCCTTGTTACTTTTTTCTTCGACATCCTTTTTTTGATAAAGAGTAATTTGTTATCATGTGTGCCCAAAAAACAAATAACTAATATAGTCTATGTTTACTATAGATTTGCAGCTGCTGTTTTATAGCAGAAGGTCTGGGTGATGAATGTGATCCCTGTAAATGCACGAGACACACTTCCAATAATTTTTGAACGTGGGCCGCATGCTTCCACATTGAAAGATTGGAAACTTATAGAAGATGCATGCAATAAGCACTCCAGAGATGGAGATGGTATTCTTGGCTGTCTGTCCAAAACCTCACATGCACCACAACAGATTACACTGGGTATTCTAAACTTGTTTTAAAAGTAATTATGGTTTGTGCTGTTGAAGTTGTTAATTTTAGCTAAATGTACACAGTTGTTTGCTATTCAACTAAACCAGGAAGAGTTGTGGGGCTACTCCCACCTTATGAGAACGAAAATCTCATTAAACAAGCATATGATCCTAGAACGCTAGTGAAAAATGCAGAAAATAGAAGCGCAAGGATGAAATCAGAAACTTTAGTGCGGCTGGAGTTCACGTGAAAATAGTTCATGCACATGGTGGTCATTGGCTCATTATTTTGCACGTTTGTGAAAATAGTTCATGCACATGTTCATGTATTTGAGTATTAATTAATTGCATTCTTCTGTTGGTGAAGCTGAGTTTGTTGCTCAGTTCTGCTTGTGTTGTTGTAATAACACAATGATTTTATTTAAAGGGTTGGAATTTATTGGTCATCATCTTATTAATTTTGTCACTATTAGTAACTCTTTTTGTGACGAGATGTATCGTCACCATAAGTATTCAATTAGTGACATTAAAAACTGTGTTTCAAAAAATAATTCTTTAGTGATAAATTATTTTGTAATATTATTTAAAATATGAAATTGCAACGACATAATTGTCATGTTAAATATATTATTAGGTGACGAATTGTTTGGTCGTCATTTATTTTCTTATTTTTGGTGACGATAAACACAATAACATGACGAAAGAATAATCATAAATATGACAATATTGTCGTCGTTAAAATTAGATGATTTAAATAGAGTAAAATATTTTCGTCACTAAAACAATATCATTTAATGACGAAAAACGATTTTCGTCATTTAATGCACCAAGTTTTGATGACGAAACATAATATAGAGTGACGAAAGATTCATTCAAATAGTGACTCTATTAACGTCACTAAAAGTAATTAATTATAGTGACAATGATGTAGATCGTCACCATAAGTTTAAACATTTAGTGACGACATCAAATATTGTCAAATATACTTAATACCACGCTCATACGGTGACGGTCTCTGTGACGATTAACAATCGTCACCAAATATTTTAGTGACGAAAAATGATTTATATGACAAATTTTAGCGTCATTTTTTGTGTGAGTTCTTGTAGTGTTCCCTAATTAGCAATAAAATCTACCATACATGATATTAATCACATTAACACAATTTCTGACTAAACATAAACTCCGGTGTAAATTTCACATTAGGGTTTCTAATTTTAGAAATTATGGTTTTAATTTACAATTAGGGTCTTATATAATTAGGGTTTCCTAATTAGCATCAAATCTTTATAATACGCATTATACACCACATAACACATTGACTTAACAGATTTTAAAGTCTCATTTGTAAGACCCCAACTTTTATGAATAAAGATGAATTTTTCTATAAATATCATTTTTGAATATTAAGATATGATTTTGAAATAATGTTATAGTTGTGGGTAATATTTATAAATTTTGCAAAGTACACAAGTTGTTATATAATATTCGATTGGTAGGGAATATTCATTTTAACGAGGAATATTCAGTATGACTAAGACAATCATCAGTGGACCCCTAGCGGAATTATTTGTCGGATCGAGAAAGCGACAAAAATATTTTTATGAAAATAACGGCGGAAGTTTTACTGTTAACTATTGAAACACCCGGTGTTAAAAAAATGCGATAATACTGCGTGGTTGCATAGTAGCACCTGCGGTATTGATTATTGATGCTTATTGAGAAGTCACTCGGTTTTGTTTAATTATTACAACGAGAATTCTTTGCATAGTACATCACGTTAATTGATTCAATTATTGTCGATATTTTATATATTATTAAATCAATAATTGAGATGACAAAGTTATTAATATTATTATTTGCAATATTGACGATGTCACAAGTTACATCCAAGAAGAGGTTTGGTCACCTAATTGCGCGCCAATAGGGAGAAATCCTTATTGAAAAGCCCCCTCTTTCCTGAGAACGACCTGATCATTAAATATTGCGAATTATAATAAAGATGATAAATGTTGTTAAAAATATTGAGGTAATTTTTATGAAGTAGTTGATGTAATTTTGTGTATTATTTGGATCCCCACTTAACCATTTTCAAAATAGTCAAGAGAAAGTTATCTCGGTTTATATATATATATATATATATATATATATATATATATATATATATATATATATATCATTTGATGACAAAATAATTTTTTTACGTAAATTTAAATGAAAGAAGAATAAACTTAAAGAAGATGACCAGTGAATCGGTAAAGTAATCTCTTTCTTTTATTTATAAACATTTGAGGAAAGGATTACGTATAACCTAGATAAACTGTAATTGAAAGAGAGAAGTATGAAGAACTTCTTCTTCATCTTATTAGAAGAAGGAAGCAACAAGCTTCTTCTTCGGTAACTAGAGAGAAGGCAGAGAGATAACCTCAGGTGAGGTTTTCTTACAAAAGAAAAGCCCGAATAACTCTAAACACTTCGAGTTACTTAAATAGAAAACTGAAAAGTAAATTACTATTGAATCACGCAGGATTCACTATTATATTTACTGAAGTAAAAGTACAAAGTAAAAGTAATTTACTAAAGCTAAAGTAAAATGTAAGAAACATTTTACATTTACATTTACTAAGGTAAAAGTAAAAACATTTTACTTTAAGTAAAAGCAGAAGTAAAAGTAAAAGTATTTTCTTTTACTTTACTTTTGGCTGATTGACTGGGGGACAACAATAATATATATATATATATATATATATATATATATATATATGTGAAAAATGGAGGGAGGAGGGAGGAGGGAGGGAGGAGGGGGGAAGTAGGCGTGGGAAGGAGGGAAGTACTTTTATATATATATATAATATATATATATATATATTTTATTTAAAAGTTTTTGTTTTATTAGAGTATTTTATTGCATAGTGCTGCATAGTAAAATCAAAAATTTCAAACAAAAATTCAGCCGATTACGCCCGTGACACTGTGCGTCCAAATAGTATCCTTTCCATTCTCCTATAAATAAGATGCTTATTTAGAATTGAAAATCACACCAGAATTAGAGAATTCTTCTTCTATAATATTGAGCGTATTTCTTTAGAGTTTTAGAAAGCTTTGAGCGTAGAAAGTAGTGAAAGTTTTCTTCAAGAATATCCCCGCTATACAAGTTGGAATACTCTTCTTTTCAAGGTAAGGGATGTTATTTTTGTTCAATATTCACTTGAAATAATATTTTCTTCCATACTCTGTAGTATGTAAGTAATATTATTTCGTTTCAGATTTCAAATTCTATACTCATTTTGTTAAAGTTTTGGCCTCTAAACTCCATGAAATTAGTTGAATATCCTTGGTATTTCCGCTTCATCCAGTATCTTTTTATGGAAATATTATTCTGAGCATTCTTGATAAGTTTTAACTTTTTCATACCGAAATACTATTCACGGGGTTACTATTCTCGAAGTACTATTCACGGAGTACTATTCACTTGAGTACTATTCATCCGAGGTACTATTTATGATAAAAATAGATTTGTTTTCGGTCCAAATTATTTTTGGTACAATATTATTTTAGAATTTTACTCCACAAAGCAGTATCATGTTGCCAATTTGGACGTTTATTGATTTCTGGATAAATTAAATTATAAAAATTTAAAAATTTATCCTTGAAATTGTTTTATTGAATTCTTATATCATTGTCATCATCCTCATGTTTATATTATATTGAAAGTCATCTGTGGCCTGTAGTGCATAGATGGACTTGGTATGATTATGACTAGGGATTATTCGGTATAATCATGACCGTAATGTTACAAATGATGTGATAAAAGTCCTTATTGGCCCGTAGGGCATTGATGGACAGTTGTTGGCATGATCATAACCATTGATGAAAACACGAATATCCTTGGCCCGTAGTGCATGGATAATATGTGGTCGTGATACTAATGAATATCCTTGGCCGTAGTGCAAGGATGATGTGGATTATTTATTAAGCCGAGTCCAAGCGATAAAAGTGATGAAAAACCTTTTAAATCATAGAAGATAGTAGATTTTATTCTCTACCTGACTCTTATAATGGATTGCTTGTTCCGCTGCAGTTAAACTTGATGTTGTTATATTTTATCAGTTTAACACTGTTGAAGACTAACGATAATTTATTCTGAATTATCTTAGTCATAATATTTCTTACTGGTCTAGTTGAGCTCACCCTTTTGCTTTCATTGTTCTCTTCAGGAAATGAGAACGTAGCAGGGACTAGTCGGGGAACGGAGTAACGATCCAAATGTTTGCATTAGTAGTCCTCACTATTCTATGAAATAGTGTGATAATAAATATATTAAGGACTCCCTTTGAGTTTGAATACTATCTAGAAGATAATATTCGTATTAAAACTCTCAGTTTATGTTTTGTCGTATTTTACACGACAGTGGTATTATTAAGTTGTATTTGAATTTTGTACCATGTATTTGGCGACTCAAGATAGGTGAGGTATACCTATTTTGGGGGCGTCACAGTTGGTATCAAAGCTTAGGGATATGATCCCTGGCTGAGATGTGAGACTAGAACTAGGAGGGGAGAGATGGGGAATTCCTTCGCTAGTATGACCTACCTAAGTTGGTATTTAATTGTTCGGTCAGAGTATAGGGATAATATGTGACATGTAAATTAACCCTTGTTTTGTGGCAGTATTTGAAAATGACATCAGAGAATGTTGAGAATAGCAATAGAGCACAGGAGACCGTTGAGTCTCCACAGATCAATAATTAGGATAATGTACATCAGGAAGGCGACAATCCTCATGCAAACGACAACACTGACCAAATGATGAATGATGGAATGTTCAGAGGCTTTATGTAATTCATGCAACATCAGGCGAGAGCGGCTCTTGTCCAAAATGCAGGTGGAAACACTAGAAACTCTCGGACGGTCACCGCTAAACAGTTCAAGGAGCTAGGATCACCGGAGTTTTTTGGAGAGCCAAAACCACTGAAGGCGGAGACGTGGATAAAGCAGATATGCAAGATATTTGATGTCTTGGGTTGCTCCGAGGAGCAAAAGGTTCCCTTTGGCACGTTCATGTTGCGAGGCTAAGTTTACCGAGCTGTCCCAGTTTGCGTCCTACTTAGTTGATAATGAGGAGAGAATGATGCGAATGTTTCTAAGAGGTTTGAAACCCGAGATACGTCAATACCTTATCTCTCACAAACTGTGTTTGTATTCAGATGTTGTTAATAGGGCTCAGTTATTAGAGCACGATAATGAGTCAATTTAACCAAGAGAGAGCAGCCGGAAAAATGATAATACCAGTGGTAGAAGTCATCGAAGCGGTGACAACAAACGTGGATGGAATCAACATGCCAGAAATGGTAACCACTTCGGTGGTAAACATGGCCAAGACAATAAGAATGGACATTTCAAGAAAAGAAGATTTAACAATGATGGAAAGACGTCAGCATCAGCACCCGTTGTTAAGGAAGGAGAACGACCACCTATCATATGCTACAAATACGGAGAGGAGGACATATCACCAAGCGTACACAGTTGAGTCAAAAGCGATGTTACAATTGTGGAAGAGAAGGTCACCTGGCTCGATTTTGTCATTCAGGGAAGCCAAGTCCAGCTGGGATCAAGGCACCAAAGGCCGTTCCAGAAAAGTCAAAACTAGTAGTTCAAGGGAGAGCGTTTGTCGTGACCTCCCAGAAAGCAAGGAACCCGAATGAGGTTATCACGGGTAAGCTTATCATAAACTCTAGAAAAGTCTATACCTTATTTGATACCGATTCTACCCATTCTTTTATTTCTCCTACTTGCGCTCAACGTTTAAATTTGACTCCAGAGAAATTAGACTTTGACTTATCTGTTGAAACTCCGTTGGGAGAAACCTTCATTACATCCATTGTTTATAAGTCTTGTTTGGTTCAAATTGGTACCCCCGCATTACCTGTTGATCTAATTTCATTGAAAATACTTGCATTTGACGTAATTCTAGGGATTGATTGGTTAACTACTCATCATGCAAAAATTCATTATTTTTGTAAGGTTGTTAGCTTTCATATTCCTAACCAACCTATTATGCGAATTCAAGCAACGAAACCATTAAAATCAATCACTGTCATCTCAAGTCATAAAGCTATTCGTTTATTAAAAAACGAATGTCAAGCTTTCTTAGCTCATGTCACGGATTTAAACAAAAATACGTCAGTTTTGAATGATATTTCTATTGTTAATAAATTTTCCCGGCGTATTCACGAAGAACTTCTGGCCTACCCCCAAAGCATGAAATTAAATTTTGTATCGACCTTGAACCTGGTACAAAATCCATTTCCAAAGCCCCATATCAAATGGCTCCTATTGAACTTCAGGAGTTAAAGACCCAACTACAATAATTGTTAGACATCGGTTTCATTAGTCCTAGTACTTCTCCTTGGGGTGCTCCTGTTTTGTTCGTGAAGAAGAAAGATGGGAGTATGCGACTTTGTATTGATTATCGGGAGTTAAATAATGTCACCGTCAAAAATAGGTACCCATTGCCACGTATTGATGACCTGTTTAACCAGTTGCAAAGCGCCAAATTCTTTTTAAAGATAGATCTTTGTTCCGGATATCATCAGTTAAAGATTAAAACCGATGACATTCCAAACACGGCTTTCAAAACTCGGTACGGGCATTATGAATTCCTAGTCATGTCTTTTAGATTAACTAATGCTCCTACTGCCTTCATGGATATGATGAACCGAGTATTCAAGGAATATTTTGATCACTTTGTGGTCGTCTTTATTGATGACATCCTCATATATTCCAAAAGTCATGAAGATCATGAACAACACTTGAGGTTGATACTCCAAAAGCTTCATAAAAACAAGCTTTATGCCAAGTTGAAGAAATGCGAGTTCTGGCTTGAGGAAGTAGCATTCCTTGGGCACGTGATATCAAGTCATAGAATATCTGTTGACCCGACAAAGATTAAAGCTATTCAAAGTTGGGAGCAACCTAAATCGATGGATCGAAATCGTAGCTTTTCGGCTTATTTGGTTATTATCGAGAGATTAGTAGAAGGATTTTCTCGAATCGCTACTCCATTAACTCGGTGACTTTGAAAGATACAAAATTCATTGGAGGCGAGGAATGTGAGAAGAGTTTTCAAGAACTCAAGAGGAGACTCATTTCAAAGACATGTTCGACAATATCATCTGCTCTGAAGGATTTGTCATCTCTGATGATGCTTGAGCAAAGGGTTAGGATGTGTTCTCATGCAACATGGAAAAGTCATAGTTTATGCCTCTCGACAACTCAAAGAATATGAGAGAGAATTATCCTACTCATGATCTAGAGTCAAGCAAGTGATGCTTTTTGCACTAAAGATCCGGATGCATTACACCGTATGGAGAGAAGGTGGAGATCTATACTGATCATAAAAGCCTCAAGTACTTCTTCACTCAAAAGGAACTCAAAATGCGAAAACGACTTTGGCTTGAACTGTTGAAAGATTATGATCATACCATCCAATACCACCCTGGAAAAGCGAACGTGGTAGCTAACGCATTGAGTAGAAGATCATATACAGGTACGAGTGCGTTATTGTCAACGCAAAGGTATGAATTGCAAAGGATGGAGATGGAGTTAAAGACTCCAGGAACCCATGTGATGATGGCGAATATACTAGTAGAACTGACTTTAATCGATAAAGTTAAAATTTCTCAAGCTACAGACCTGGAGCTGATGAGTATGAGGAAGAAAGTGCAAGAAGGTTCTATGCAGGAAGCAAGAATCGATGAAGAAGGAATATTTCGAGTCAACTCCAGACTTTGTGTTCCTAACGACCCTGATTTAAAGTATAAAATCATGATGGAGGCGCACAACACACCATTTGCAATCCATCCTGGAAGTACCAAAATGTATCATGATCTTCGACATACATTTTCGTGGAGCGATATGAAGAGAGAGATAATGGAGTTTATCTCAAGGTGTTTAACTTGCCAACGAGTCAAGGCGGAGCATCAAGTACCAAAAGGTCCATTGCAACCACTTGAAATTCTAGAATGGAAGTGGGAGCACATTACCATGGATTTTCAAGCATTGGTCTTCCCAAGGTTTTTCAAGGCATAGATGCAATTTAGGTCATTGTTGATAGATTGACCAAGTCTGCTCATTTCTTACCTATACGAGAAACTTATACACTTGAACGTCTTGCTCGTATGTACATAAATGAGGTTGTAAGATTGCATGGTATGCCAGTATCCATAGTTTCTGATCGAGACCCAAGATTCACTTCACGATTTTGGGTTAGTTTACAAAAAACTATGGGCATAGATTTACGATTTAGCTCGGCATATCATCCTCAGACGGACGGGCAGTCGGAAAGGACTATTCAAACTCTTGAAGATTTATTAAGACTCTGTGTCCTTAACTTCATGGGAAGTTGGGACAAGTTCTTACCATTGATGGACTTTTCCTACAACAACAGTTATCAAACAAGTATTGACATGGCTCCATTTGAGGCGTTGTATAGAAGAAAGTGTCGTTCTCTAGTATACTGGGATGAGGTGGGTGAAGCAACATTGTTGGGACCGAAGTTGGTACGTATAACTATAGAAAAGATTCAAACGATCCGACAACGTATAAAAACCTCACAAGATCGACAAAAGAGTTATGATGATCTTCATCAAAAGGACGTGGAATTTGATATTGGAGATCATGTGTTGTTACGTGTTGCTCCATGGAAAGGAGTTACGAGATTTGGAAAGAGAGGAAAGCTCAATCCTCGATTCATTAGCCCATTTTTAATCCTCAATCGAGTAGGAACTGTGGCCTATAGACTTGCTTTTACCGCCAAGTATGTCTCATGTTCATAACATTTTTCACATATCCATGTTACGTAAATATGTGGAAGAACCGAACCACATTATTGAGTTAGAACTGGACAAAATAGCGGAAGATTTAACGTGTGAGGAGGTTCCTGTTAAATCTTGGATAAGAAGGATCATGTTATACGCTCCAAGGTTATACCTCAAGTCAAATTTTTGTGGAGAAACCACGATGTTGAGGAAATGACTTGGGAGTTAGAATCTGAAATAAAATCAAGGTATCCTCACCTCTTCGACATACCAGGTATGTACCCTAATTTCGAGGGCAAAATTTCATAAGAAGGGGAGGTTGTAAGACCCCAACTTTTATGAATAAAGATGAATTTTTCTATAAATATCATTTTTGAATATTAAGATATGATTTTGAAATAATGTTATAGTTGTGGATAATATTTATAAATTTTTCAAAGTACACAAGTTGTTATATAATATTCGATTGGTCGGAGAATATTCGTTTTAACAGGGAATATTCGTACGATGGCACAATTATTGGTGGACCCCACAACGAAATTATTGTCGGATTGAGAAAACGAAAAAATATTTTTATGAAAATAATGGCGGAATTTTTACCGTTAACTGTTGAAACACCCGGTGTTAAAAGTACAGAAATACGCGTGGTTGAATAGTAGCACACAATATTGATTATTGATGCTTACGTGAGAAGTCATTCCATTTTGTTTAATTATTGCTACAGTAATTGTTGCATAGTATCTCACGTTAATTGATTCAATTATTGTCGATATTTTATATATTATTAAATCAATAATTGAGATGACAAAGTTATTAATATTATTATTTGCAATATTGACGATGTCTAGAAGTTCTATCAAGGAGAGGTTTTATCACCTAATTGCACGCCAATAGGGAGAAATCCTTATTGGAAAGCCCCCTCTTTCCTGGGAAAGACCTGGTCGTTAAATATTGTGAATTATAATAAAGATGATAAATGTTGTTAAAAATATTGAGGTAATTTTATGAAGTAGTTGATGTAATTTTGTGTATTATTTGGATCCCCACTTAACCATTTTTTAAAATAGTCAAGAGAAAGTTATCTCGGTTTATATATATATATATATATATATATATATATATATATATATATATATATATATATATATGAAAAATGGAAGTGGTGTGGGAAGGAGGAAGTACTTTTATATATATGTGGTTAATGGGTTTTGGTGGAGGGAGTAGTCACATGATGGAGCACTATATCATTATATATATATATATATATATATATATATATTATATTTTATTTAAAAGTTTTTATTTTATTAGAATATTTTATTGCATAGTGTTGCATAGTAAAATTAAAATTTTCAAACGAAAATTCGGCCGATTACGCCCGTGACTCTTTCCCTACTGTGCGTCCAAATAGTATCATTTCCATTCTCCTATAAATAGGATGATTATTTAGAATTGAAAATCATACCAGAATCAGAGAATTCTTCTTCTATAATATTGAGCGTATTTCTTTAGAGTTTTAGAAAGCTTTGAGCGTAGAAAGTAGTGAATGTTTTCTTCAAGAATATCCCCGCTATACCAGTTGGACTACTCTTCTTTTCAAGGTAAGGAATGTTGTTTTTGTTCAATATTCACTTAAAATAATATTTTCTTCCATACTTTGTAGTATGTAAGTAATATTATTTCGTTTCAGATTTCAAATTCTATACTCATTTTGTTAAAGTTTTGGCCTCTAAACTCCATGAAATTAGTTGAATATCCTTGGTATTTCCGCTTCATCCAGTATCTTTTTATGGAAATATTATTCTGAGCATTCTTGATAAGTTTTAACTTTTTCATACCGAAATACTATTCACGGGGTTACTATTCTCGAAGTACTATTCACAGGGTACTATTCACTTGAGTACTATTCACCCAAGGTACTATTTATGATAAAAATAGATTCGTTTTCGGTCCAAATTATTTTTGGTACAATATTATTCTAGAATTTTACTCCACAAAGCAGTATCATGTTGCCAATTTGGACGTTTATTTCGTTTCAGATTTCAAATTCTATACTCATTTTGTTAAAGTTTTGGCTTCTAAACTCCATGAAACTAGTTGAATATCCTTGATATTTGCGCTTCATCCAGTATTTTTTCATCAAAATATTATTCTGTGCATTCTTGATAAGTTTTAACTTTTTTATACTGGAGTACTATTCACGGGGTTACTATTCCTGAAGTACTATTCATGGGATACTATTCACTCGAGTACTATTCACCTAGGGTACTATTCATAATAAAATTGGATGTTATTGATTTCTGGTTAAATTAAATTATAAATCTTTAAAAATTTATCTTTGAACTTTTTTTATTGAATTCTTATATCATTGTCATCATCCTCATGTTTATATTATATTGAAAGTCATTTGTGGCCTGTAGTGCATAGATGGACTTGGTATGATTATGACCAGGGATTATTCGGTATAATCATGACCGTAATGTTACAAATGATGTGGTAAAAGTCCTTATTGGCCCGTAGTACATTGATGGACAGTTGTTGGCATGATCATGACCATTGATGAAAACATGAATATCCTTGGCCCGTAGTGCATGGATAATTTATGGTCGTGATACTAATGAATATACTTGGGCGTAATCTGAGGGGACGATGTGGATTATTTATTAAATTTGAGTCTCAACGATAAAAGTGATGAAAAACCTTTTAAATCATAGAAGATAATAGATTTTATTCTCTACTTGACTCTTCTTCTAATGGATTGCTTGTTCATTGCAGTTAAACTTGATGTTGTTATATTTTATCGGTTTACTTATTGTTGAAGACTAACGATAATTTATTGCGCATTATCTTAGTCATAATATTTCTTCTTTGGGCTAGTTGAGCTCACCCTTTTGCTTTCATTGTTTTCTTGAAATGAGAGAGCGTAGCAAAGACTTGTCGGGGAACGGAGTGACGGTCCAGATGTTTGCATTAGTAGTCCTCACTATTCTATGAAATAGTGTGATAATAAATGTATTGAGAATTCCCTTTGAGTTTGAATACTGTCTAGAAGACAATATTCGTATTAAAACTCGCAGTTTATGTTTTATCGTATTTTACATAACAGTGGTATTATTAAGTTGTATTTGAATTTTGTACCATGTATTTGGCGACTCAAGATGGGTGATGTATACCTATTTTGGAGGCGTCACGGTTGGTATCAAAGCTTAGGATATGATCCCTGGTGAGATGTGAGACAAGAACTAGGAGGGGGAGGGGGAATTCTTACGCTAGTATGACCTACCTAAGTGATTTGGTATTTAATTGGTCGGTCAGTGTATAGGGATAATATGTGACATGTCAATTAACCCTTTTTTGTGGCAGTATTTGAAAATGACATCCGAGAATGTTGAGAATAGCAATGGAGCACAGGAGACCGTTGAGTCTCCACAGATCAATAATCGAGGATAATGTGCATCGGAAGGCGACAATCCTCATGCAAACGCACAACATTGACCAAATGATGAGCGATGGAATGTTCGGAGGCTTTATGCAATTCATGTAACATCAAAGAGAGCGGCTCTTGTCCAAAATATAGGTGGAAACAATCTTGGCAACTCTCGGACGATCACCGCTAAGCAGTTCAATTTGGGACCACCGGAGTTTTTTGGAGAGCCAAAACCACTTAAGGCAGAGACGTGGATAAAGCAGATCTGCAAGATATTTGATGTCTTGGGTTGCTCAGAGGAGTAAAAGGTTCCTTTTGCCACCTTCATATTGCGAGCAGAGGCAGATTACTGGTGGGAATCTGTAAAGCGTACTCAACCTACCTCATGAAGATTTCTTGGGAGAAGTTCCAAGAATTGTTCAACGACAAGTACTTTCCTGAAAGTATTCGTCACATGAAAGAGGTAGAGTTCATCAAGCTGGAGCAAAAGAATATGACCGTGTCGCAGTACGAAGCCAAGTTTGCCGAGTTATCCCGGTTTGTGTCCCACTTAGTTGATAATGAGGAGAGAATGACGCGAGATACGTCAATACCTTATCTCTCACAAACTGTGTTTGTATTTAGATGTTGTTAATAGGGCTTAGTTATTGGAGCATGATAATGAGTCAACTCAACTAAGAAAGAGTAGCCGACAAAATGATAATACCAGTGGTAGCAGTCATTGAAGCGGTGATAACAAACATGGAGGGAATCAACATGCTAGAAATGGTAACCACTTCGGTGGTAATCATTGCTAAGACAATAAGAATGGACATTTCAAGAAAAGGAGATTCAACAATGATGGAAAGACGTCAGCATTAGCACCCGTTGTTAAGGAAGGAGAACGACCACCTATTATATGCTTCAAATGCGGAGGGGAGGGACATATCAGTCAAAACTGTACGCAGCAATCCAAAATATGTTACAATTATGGAAGAGAAGGTCACCTGGCTCGATTTTATCATTCAGCGAAGGTAGGTCCAGCTGGGATGGAAGCACCAAAGGCCGTTCCAGAAAAGTCAAAACCAGTAGTTCAAGGGAGAGCATTTGTCGTGACCTCTAAGAAAGCAAGGAACCCGAACGAGGTCATCACGAGTATGCTTATCATAAACTCTAGCGAAGTCTATACCTTATTTGATACCGGTTCTACCCATTCTTTTATTTCTCCTACTTGCGCTCAACGTTTAAATTTGACTCTAAAGAAATTAGACTTTGACTTATCTGTTGAAACTCCATTGAGAGAAACTTTCATTACATCCATTGTTTATAAGTCTTGTTTGGTTCAAATCGGTACCCCTCACATTACCTGTCGATCTTATTTCATTGAAAATACTTGCATTTGACGTAATTCTAGGGATTGATTGGTTAACTACTCATCATGCAAAAATTAATTATTTTCGTAAGGTTGTTAGCTTTCATATTCCTAACCAACCTATTATGCGAATTCAAGCAACGAAACCATTAAAATCAATCACTGTTATCTCAAGTCATAAAGTTATTTGTTTATTGAAAAACGGATGTCAAGCTTTCTTAGCTCATGTCACGAATTTAAACAAAAATACGTCAGTTTTGAATGATATTTCTATTGTTAATAAATTTCCTGACGTATTCCCTGAAGAACTTCCTGGCCTACCCCCAAAGCATGAAATTAAATTTTGTATCGACCTTGAACCTGGTACAAAATCCATTTCCAAAGCCCCATATCAAATGGCTCCTATTGAACTTCAGGAGTTAAAGACCCAACTACAATAATTGTTAGACATCGGTTTCATTCGTCCTAGTACTTCTCCTTGGGGTGCTACTGTTCTGTTCGTGAAGAAGAAAGATGGGAGTATGCGACTTTATATTGATTATTGGGAGTTGAATCATGTCACCATCAAAATAGGTACCCATTGCCCGCGTATTGATGACTGTTTGACCGGTTGCAAAGCGCCAAATTCTTTTCAAAATCGATCTTAGATTACGGATATCATCAGTTAAAGATTAAAATCGAGGACATTCCAAAGATGGCTTTCAGAACTCGGTACGGGCATTATGAATTCCTAGTCATGTCTTTTGGATTGACTAATGCTCCTGCTACCTTCATGGATATGATGAACCGAGTATTCAAGGAATATTTGGATCACTTTGTGGTCGTCTTTATTGATGACATCCTCATATATTCCAAAAGTCGTGAAGCTCATGAGAAACACTTGAGGTTGATACTCCAAAAGCTTCGTGAAAACAAGCTTTATGCCAAGTTGAAGAAATGCGAGTTCTGGCTTAAGAAAGAAGCATTCCTTGGGCACGTGATATCAAATCATGGAATATATGTTGACCCGACAAAGATTGAAGCTATTCAAAGCTTGGAGCAACCTTAATCAGTGACTGAAGTACATAGCTTTCTTGTCTTAGCTGGTTATTATCGAAGATTTGTAGAAGGGTTTTCTTGAATCGCTACTACATTAACTCAGCTGACTCGCAAAGATACAAAATTTAGTTGGAGTGAGGAATATGAGAAGAGTTTTCAAGAACTCAAGAGGAGACTCATTTCAGCACCTGTTCTAACAATACCATCTGGCTTGGAGGGATTTGTTATCTACAGTGATGCTTTAGGCAAAAGGTTAGGATGTGTTCTCATGCAACATGGGAAAGTCATAACCTATGCCTCTCAAAAACTCAAAGAATATGAGAGGAATTATCCTAATCATGATCTAGAGTTGGCAGCAGTCGTTTTTGCACTAAAGATCTGGAGGCATTACCTGTATGGAGATAAGGTGGAGATCTATACTGATCATAAAAGCCTTAAATACTTCTTCACTCAAAAGGAACTCAACATGCGACAACAACGTTGGCTTGAACTGTTGAAAGATTATGATCATACCATCCAATACACCCTAGAAAAGCGAACATGGTAGCTAACACATTGAGTAGAAGATCATAAGTAGGTATGAGTGCGTTATTATCAACGCAAAGGCCCATTTTGTATGACTTGAAAAGGATGGAGATAGAGTTAAAGACTGTAGAGACCCATGGGATGATGGCGAATATACGAGTAAAACCGACTTTAATCGATAAAGTTAAAACTGCTCATGCTACAGACCTAGAGCTGATGAGTATGAGGAAGAAAGTGCAACAAGTTGTTATGCAGGAAGCAAGAATCAATGAAGAAGGAATACTTTGAGTCAACTCTAGACTTTGTGTTCCTAACGACCCTGATTTAAAGTATAAAATCATGATGGAGGCGCATAACACACCATTTGCAATCCATCCTGGGAGTACCAAAATGTATCATGATCTTCGATATACATTTTGGTGGAGCAATATGAAGAGAGAGATAACGGAGTTTATCTCTAGGTGTTTAACTTGTCAACGAGTCAAGGCGGAGCATCAAGTACCAAAAGGTCCATTGCAACCACTTGAAATTCTAGAATGGAAGTGGGAGCACATTACTATGGATTTCGTTATTGGTCTTCCCAAGGTTTTCCAAGGCATAGATGCAATTTGGGTCATTGTTGATAGATTCACCAAGTCTGCTCATTTCTTACCTATACGAGAAACTTATACACTTAAACGTCTTGCTCGTATGTACATAAACGAGGTTGTAAGATTGCATGGTATGCCAATATACATAGTTTCTGATCGAGACCCAAGATTCACTTTAAGATTTTGGGTTAGTTTGCAAAAAACTATGGGCACGAATTTATGATTTAGCTCGGCATATCATCCTCAGACGGATGGGAAGTAAAAAAGGACTATTCAAACTCTTGAAGATTTATTAATACTCTGTGTCCTTGACTTCAAAGGAAGTTGGGACAAGTTCTTACCATTGGTGGAGTTTTCCTACAACAACAGTTATCAAACAAGTATTGGCATGGCTCCATTTGAGGCGTTGTATGGAAGAAAGTGTCGTTCTCCAGTATGCTGGGATGAGGTGGGTGAAGCAACGTTGTTGGGACCGGAGTTGGTACGTATAACTACATAAAAGATTCAAACGATTCGACAATATATAAAAACCTTACAAGATTGACAAAAGAGTTATGCTGATCTTCATCGAAAGGACATGAAATTCGATATTGGAGATCATGTGTTGTTACGTGTTGCTCCATGGAAAAGAGTTACGAGATTTGGAAAGAGAGGAAAGCTCAATCCTCGATTCATTGGCCCATTTATAATCCTCGATCGCGTAGGAACTGTGGCCTATAGACTCGTTTTACCGCCAAGTATGTCTCGTGTTCATAATGTTTTTCACATATCCATGTTACGTAAATACGTGGAAGACCCGAACCACATTATTGAGTTAGAACCGGATGAAATAGAGGAAGATTTAACGTATGAAGAGGTTCCTATTAAAATCTTGGATAAGAAGGATCATGTTCTACGCTCCAAGGTTATACCTCAAGTCAAAATTTTGTGGAGAAACCACGATGTTGAGGAAATGACCTGGGAGTTAGAATTTGAAATGAAATCAAGATATCCTCACCTCTTCGACATACCAGGTATGTACCCTAATTTCGAGGGCGAAATTTCATAAGAAGGAGAGGTTGTAAGACCCTAACTTTTATGAATAAAGATGAATTTTTCTAAAAATATCATTTTTGAATATTAAGATATGATTTTGAAATAATGTTATAGTTGTGGGTAATATTTATAATTTTTTCAAAGTACACAAGTTGTTATATAATATTCTATTGGTGGGGAATATTCATTTTAATAGGGAATATTAAATGCAACGGCACAATCATTGGTAGACCCAGCAATGAAATTATAGCCGGATTGAGAAAAGCGACAAAAATATTTTTTTATGAAAATAATGGCGGAAGTTTTACAGATTAATTGTTGAAACACCGGTGTTAAAAGTACGATATCGCATGGTTGCATAGTAGCACACGGTATTGATTATTGATGCTTACGTGAGAAGTCACTCGGTTTTGTTTAATTATTGCTACAATAATTGTTGCATTGTATCTCACGTTAATTGATTCAATTATTGTCGATATTTTATACATTATTAAATAAATAATTGAGATGACAAAGTTATTAATATTATTATTTGCAATATTGACGATGTCTAGAAGTTCTGTCAAGGAGAGGTTTGGTCACCTAATTGCGTGCCAATATGGAGAAATCCTTATTGGAAAGCCCCCTCTTTCCTGGGAATGACCTGGTCGTTAAATATTGCGAATTATAATAAATATGATAAATGTTGTTAAAAATATTGAGGTAATTTTTATGAAGTAGTTGATGTAATTTTGTGTATTATTTGGATCCCCACTTAACCATTTTTCAAAATAGTCAAGAGAAAGTTATCTCGGGTTATATATATATATATATATATATATATATATATATATATATATATGTGTGTGTGTGTGTGTGTGTGTGTGTGTGTGAAAATGGGAAAGGGGTGGTGGGAAGGAGGAAGTACTTTTATATATATGTGGTTAATGGGTTTTGGTGGAGGGAGTAGTCACATGATGGAGCACTATATCATTATTATTATTATTATTATTATTATTATTATTATATATATATATATATATATATATATATATATAATGTGGCATTTGTTTGATGGGAAGCGGTGATATCACGGGATTGAATCTCGTGAATTTAATAAAGGAGCATGTGTTATATATATATATATATATATATATATATATATATATATATATAATATTTTATTTAAAAGTTTTTATTTTATTAGAATATTTTATTGCATAGTGCTCATAGTAAAATCAAAATTTTCAAACGAAAATTCAGCCAATTACGCCCGTGACTCTTTCCCTACTGTGCGTCCAAATAGTATCCTTTCCATTCTCCTATAAATAGGATGCTTATTTAGAATTGAAAATTACACCAGAATCAGAGAATTCTTCTTCTATAATATTGAGCGTATTTCTTTTGAGTTTTAGAAAGCTTTGAGCGTAGAAAGTAGTGAAAGTTTTCTTCAAGAATATCCCCGCTATACCAGTTGGAATACTCTTCTTTTCAAAATAAGGGATGTTATTTTTGTTCAATATTTGCTTGAAATAATATTTTCTTCTATACTCTGTAGTATGTAAGTAATATTATTTCGTTTTAGATTTCAAATTTTATACTCATTTTATTAAAGTTTTTGCTTCTAAACTCCATGAAACTAGTTGAATATTCTTGATATTTGCACTTCATCCAGTATCTTTTCATGAAAATATTATCCTGAGCATTCTTGATAAGTTTTAACTTTTTCATACCGGAGTACTAGTCACGGGGTTACTATTCCTGAAGTACTATTCATGGGGCACTATTCACTCGAGTACTATTCACCCGGGGTACTATTCATGATAAAAATTGATTCGTTTTTGGTCCAAATTATTTTTGGTACAATATTATTCTTGAATTTTACTCCACAAAGCAATATCATGTTGACAATTTGGACGTTATTGATTTCTGGATAAATTAAATTATAAATCTTTAAAAATTTATCCTTGAACTTGTTTTATTGAATTCTTATATCATTGTCATCATCCTCATGTTTATATTATATTGAAAGTCATCTGTGGCCTGTAGTGCATAGATGGACTTGGTATGATTATGACTAGGGATTATTCGGTAAATTCATTACCGTAATGTTACAAATGATGTGGTAAAAGTCCTTATTGGCCCGTAGTGCATTGATGGACAGTTGTTGGCATGATCATGACCATTGATGAAAACACGAATATCCTTGGCCCGTAGTGCATGGATAATTTGTGGTCGTGATACTAATGAATATCCTTGGTAGTAGTAGCGGGGATGATGTGGATTATTTATTAAAAGTGAGTCTCGTGATAAAAGTGATGAAAAACCTTTTAAATCATAGAAGATAGTAGATTTTATTCTCTACTTGACTCTTCTAATGGATTGCTTGTTCCGCTGTAGTTAAACTTGATGTTGTTATATTTTATCAGCTCAACACTGTTGAAGACTAACGATAATTTATTCTGCATTATCTTAGTTATAATATTTCTTACTGGGCTAGTTGAGCTCACCCTTTTTCTTTCATTATTCTCTTCATGAAATGAGAACGTAGCAGGGACTAGTCGGGGAACGGAGTGTAGCCGGTCAGATATTTGCATTAGTAGTCCTCACTATTCTATGAAATAGTGTGATAATAAATGTATTGAGAATTCCTTTGAGTTTGAATCATATCTAAGAAGACAATATTCGTATTAAAACTCTCGATTTATGTTTTTGTAAGTATTTTTTACACGACAGTGGTATTATTAAGTTATATTTGAATTTTGTACCATGTATTTGGCGACTCAAGATGGGTGATGTATACCTATTTTGGGGGCGTCACAAATAATCTGTGCTAAAATTCATATAATAAAATAATTATTATAATTATTCTAAAAATTATTTCATATATTATTTAAATAATATAATAATCATATTTTCATGAAAATAATTAATAAAAATATTTCTACTATAAAATTATTATTATAAGAATATAATTTATAATAATAAATAATTCTAAAATAAAATTATTTGTAATAATTAATGTAATAAATAAATTTTTATTTATCATACATATATATAAATTGGCTAAATTATACATAAAAGATCACGATTTAGAGCCAATATATGGGATCACCATTTGAGAAACCGAAGATAGCATTCAAAAAGCAAGAGAAAAGAATATCAAGAGAGAATCATGATCACCATGAACCAAAACATGGAAAAAAAGAGAAGTAAAAAATCATATGGATTTAAGAAGGGTTCAGGGATTGCTAAATGCCATACGAAGTCTACCAAAAGCTCAGAGACTTAGCAAATCCAGATGGTGATGGTGCATAGCTGACACCAAATGAAGATGAGCAGAAAAGAGTGAAGATCGACAGACACTGTAGAAGATGTGGTCCAGACTAGAGGCAGAATATAAAGAGGACCACACCAAGCTGCTAAGTACATAAGATGTTCAAGCTTAAAGACATCTTAGCAGCTCAGCACCAACAACTATAACAACTACAACAACAAGAAGCCAGGACCTGAGGTGTCCTTGTCCAGAGGGACTAAATGAAGTTCCAAGCCTACTGGACTTGAAGAGTTCTTAGGGAACTAGAGGAGTTCCAAGGCTGCTGGCCTTGAAGAGTTCTTAGTGAACTGAAGTCCCAAGGCTGCTAGCCTTGAAGAAATCTTAGTGATTCAGGGTGCTGCCTTTCCTTACTGGAAATCCTGCTAGTTGAAAGCAGAAGAGTGGATTAGTATCTTGAGTCTCTGAACCACTTAAAATCCCTTGTGTCTTTTACTTTATGTCATTTACTTTATGTACTTAACTACTATAACTGCTATGTATGCATTAACTGCTTACAACTTAACTAACTCTAAGAACAATGTATATATGATTATGAATATATCAATGAAGGGGATCTTTTACTTATTCCGTTGTGCTTAAAAAGATTCTTATGTTTGTCATATGCTAATTTATTAGCAATATAAAATAAAAAGGAAAAGTATTTGAAAATTAAAAGGATCTATTCAACCTCCCCCCCCCTCTAGATCTATTGTGTACCTACTGGGAACTAACAATTGGTATCAAAGCAGGTTCTCATACTATATTCAAAAGCTAATCGCTTTGAGTCTGATCCCTGGCATAAGCATTATTCTAAACTTAGTTTAGTAGTAAGTCACTTGTTATATGCAGATGAGCTCACACGTTGGAAATATTATGTACAGGTAAATGTGTATATACACCTGAAGCTGCTCAGATTGGTCCATGTTCTTGATTGTCATAACAACAAGACCAATCCTTGCTCACGGTCAATCTTGTAGTCTGAAGACCAGGCTAGAAAACTCAAAAGACATCAATAGAAAAGAGTCAAACATCCACCAGCCTAAAAAGATGAAAAGACCACACAAGCTAAGAAATGCTTATCCAGAGAAGAAAGAAGAACTTCTCAAACATGTATCTGGCCAACCAGCAGCTGGATGTAAACCTTGTGAAGTCAAGGATGTCAAAGAACTAAAGATGTTGATATTCTCTTAGCTTGCATCTTCAAGACCACGACTGATTGATTAAAGGTCAACTGAAGCAACTAGCTGTCAGGAGCAAATGAGAAACTATGCACATCAATGCCTAAACTCAGTATATCTAAGATAAATGAACGACTATTAAGAAACTGACAGTAAAAAGGTATGGTTCCTCACTAATATAATTATGTACATCATAATTGCACCCCCTTTTTGAACTGTAACAGTATTCTTTCAAGGAATCATAATCTACCTAAAAAGTGAAGAGAGAAAGTACACTGAGGATGGAAACTCAAATGCCTATAAACTTTCTCTCCATCCAAGTTTTAGGTTGAAGATGACATTTTGAAAGAAATCTAAAATGGGTCATAAGAATATCAAAGGTTAAATTAATCTAATGTGGAGTAATCCTTGTTGATGGGTTAATATATATGTACAAACCCATGTTCTAAGTGATTGATAACAAACAGAGTATGATCAGTTCTACAAGAGTATCTTGAAGATTCATAGAAACTGATCACCTCCATGAATCAACTAGATACACGTAAGTAATAGTGTTAATTCTTACTCTGTGAACATTTAAACCCTGTGAACATAACCTAGCAAATGATGAAACCATCAAAGAAAAAGAATGTTTTATTAAAATGGCAAATCTTACACACACTCACCATCATGCAACTCAAAATGTATTATCTAAATTAGTTACATGCATGAATATGACTGTTGGTGATCAACATGATGATTATCCAAATACATGAGGAACGAGTATTTAGAGAACTAACCTAGCAGAACCCATTTAATTATGGGTACCAAAAATAGAAATGTATCTATCCTGTAGGTACTTGGTATATCTGGCCACATTAAGGAATTCTGAAGCAAAGGAGTTCAGTCAGGAAAGATTCAACCAGTAGAAGGCTTAAGACTGGCCACTCAACCAAAGATGGAAAGGGTCCTATATGCTCAATCATGCATAGTATGTCATAAGAAAAGAATCCTCGAGGAAGCTCACATCAGAGGATCATTGAGCATCAAACATGAGGAACTCATTACGGGAGCAGAACTCCACAAGTACAAGCTGACAAGGAAGACTACGTTCGTAGTGCTGTCAAAGGATCGTAGAATGATCAACCCTGAAGATTTAATGACTTCAGCTAGAATGAGATATGCATGTCTACCTTCTGCTACACATAAAGAAGAAGAACTTATGTCTGTCTGAGAAGAAAAGTTTCAACTATGGAGGAGCAGTAATCTGCTAACAGTACAGAAGCTCTAAAACATCAGAGATATCTATGAAGCAATGTACCAGCTACAGAGTCCAAAAACTTTATGGCTAATAAACCAAATAAAGATCCATAGTCAGTAGGAACATCTCAAAATGTACTACTGATAACCTATCAGCCACCCAACTCAAAATCATGGAGTGTCTACGATCAAACATCTGATCATAGTATAAGAGCAAGAGGACACCACGATTACAGCAAATGTAATTATCTAAAAAGTTGGTAGAGGACCTCCCCAGCTAAAAAGGTCAAATGAGATATCAGTACAAATCATTTCTAAAGTATTTCATCTAGAAAGCGCCTGAGGGACAAACCTGACCCTTAGCTCACTCTAAGAGGTTGGCCCTTCCTAAGCTACCTTAATCCAGAAGGATTGCTTAGTCAAGTTCATCTCAAGGACCAAGACAGTCACTGATCGTAGAGTAAGTTTGAAGAGAAATCAAAGATCGTGATGCAACCTCAACGATTGTAGAAGTAGACTCGATGATCGCAATCCTACAAGAATGCTTTAGCTCATAAGGAGCTTGGAAGAATGAAACAATTGCTCAACCATTCAGATTATGAGGAGATAAGCTCGAATATAGTTTGAAGAGACACCATAAAAACTCACCTCAGAACTTAAGTGCCCAAACTGGCTTGGGATACATTAGTGGTCAAGATATGCAGTTTCAAGATGACGATCTGTGTCAAAACCATCCACTGTATCATCTCTTAGAAGAAGATCATTGAGTCAACAAAGGAAAACGTAGAGTCCATAGCTTCCTTACTATGCTACTCTTCGAACCAAAATGGTCAACGGTCAATCCACGTCATTGACGCCTATTTTTCTTAAAAGGAATATAAAACCGAAAAGGTTATGGGGAGTTACAGCTCATTATTGTGCATCATGCAACCAATGGCTAGTTGACACATCATAGCGCATGCAGAGTCAGAAGGAACTGTCATAAAGGCAAATTCAAAATCTGTAAACAGTTATCAAAAATTATCGAACCTTCCTCCCTTCCAGTTTTTCAAACCCTAGAATCCTTTTCTAAGCCAGAATCGTTAACCCTCCTGAGCATTTCTCAAATCACATTCATCAATCTCTCATAAGATTATCTAATCAATATACCCATATTCTTTGAACTCTTCTAATGGCAGACTGGCAAGTAATCTCTGGTATTCAGCTAGGAACTAAGTTATTTAAAATCCGAAAAGAAGTTCAGAGACATTCTTGAACTTGTAAAGAACGCTGGATTCTAAGAATGCCTTGAGGCAAGCACTCGAGTATATACTGAACTAGTTAAGGAGTTTTACTCAAATACATCCATAAATTCCGGAATCCTTTCTACCAAGGTTAAAGGTCAGTCTCTTAAGCTTAAGTCGACAAATCATGCTTGACGACCAAGGATAAAGAGCATTGATGAGATCAATGCGAAGAAAATTATTACCAAAAAACCCTAGTCTGAAGGACATGAAGAAATAGGAGTTTCCAGAAGAATTTGAGTTCCTTACTGAGATAGTGGGCAAATGTATACTATGCAAGAACACTGCACATGACACTGTGCTTGATCAACAACTGAAGATAATGTCTACAATAGTTTTGAAGAAGAAAATTAACTTTGGAGCTATCTTGTTCGATGAGATCTCCAAATGGGTCGAAAGGGCGGAGATAAAGAACTCTACAGATAGACCCCTGACTAAGGTCTTTCATGGAAGACTGCTGAGTATTGTGATGAAGAAAAAGCTGGGAAGCAAGATCAAGGATGATGAGGGAGAGCCTCTAAATGTTCATAATGTGATGTCTTCACAACTGTTCATAAACTGGAAGAAAAATCCAAAGGAAAACAGGAGGCTAACAACAACTGAAAGCAGCAGCAAAGTCTCTGTAAAGAAGAGAAAGGCAAATGAGGTGGAAAGCTCTGAGTTTTGTGACTCTACACTAGTAGCAGCCACACCAGTAAGGAAGAGATCTAGGGGTGTGAAGAAAACAGAGGCTCGACCAAGAAGTCTCTCCACTAAAGACAAAGATGAAGGTGAAAAGGTCTTAACTGCACCAGAGACTACAAAGAGAAGAAGCAACAGACTGCTTCAAGGGTTATCAAGAAAGAAATTTAAGGTGGTAAACAAGCCAGCCATAATTTTCTAAGAAAGTACATCTAACGAAGAAGAGGACGTAGAGTTAGAAGAAGAGAAGGGAATTGATGCTCTCAAGACTGAGTCCCCAAAGAACAAATCCAGCGATGAAGGTGGAGCTGGATTCATGAAAGAAAATGTAAACCTTGCTGATGAAAAAGAATATGCAAGCCCTATGGCTAACTCTCAGAGTATACACTCTGATGATGAAGAAAAGCTACAAGATGACCCAACTGCATCTCCAAATGCAAATGCTCCAACAAGCCCAGATGATGGGTCAAATGATGTTGATTCGGAAGAAGAAGGACCTGCCTCTGCCAATGCTGAACGTTAAGGAAGTTTGTCTAATGATTCAAAGGCCTCAGAGTCTGAAGAGGAAGAAGAGTCTGACTCTTCTTTAGCTGAACCTCTAAGGAGAAGAAAGAATTACAGACTACTTGCTAAATTTGCCCCCAAGTAGAAAAGTGATCACTCTATTGCAGTCATTGATGTAAGTGATGATGAATCTGAATCCAATGAAGACGATGCTGAAGATGATACTAGTAATGAAAATCAGCAAGACGGATTCACTAATGAATCAGATAAAGGAAGTTAACATGATTCCAATTCAGAAGGTGAAGAAATGGGAAAAGATTCTGGTTCTGCAAATCAGGAATCAGAGGAACCATCAAACTATCATGTTTTCTCTCTAGCTAGAATTAGCAGAAGAATAGTGGTGGAAGTTTTTGATGAACCACTAGCTGAACCAGCAGCAAGATGAATAAGTCATGGAAATGAACAACTTCGAGTTGTAAGAATGACTACAGATGAAGTGTTTCACAATTGTAAAAATATGGAGTTAGATTGCATAACAATACTGTATAACTCTGAAGATCTTCTGATGAGATGGTTCTTCCCGTGGATGTCGTGGTTAAAGGCACATACTAATAAAGATGAGAGCTACTTCAGCTGCTGCTACTCTTAGTTTCCAAATCTAGAGCTAGTGTCACAAAACTTCCCAATGGTAAAGAAGTTTGTAACCATGATGATCAATGACCAACCTCATTATAAAGTCTACCGATATGCTGGCAATCACTATATTCCCTACGATCGTAGAGTGGACTCTGAAAGCAGAAAGATTATGGCCAAGGAGATAATCGTAGAGTCTGTTCACTCTACAACTGATGGTGTTCAAGTCCAGAATAAGAAGCCTCCATCTGCCCAAGCACAGCTATCTGACATTCCTTCATCCTCAAATAGCGATTGGTATTCAATGATTTTTCAGATTCTCAAAACTTTTGAAAATCTGTCCAAGGATAAAAATCGTAGAGTCCAATCTGGTGTTCAACAAGAGGCTGCCCAACTAGATGACCAAATTCCTATGGAGCAGGAACTATTGAAGAATACTGATGAACTGGTTGAGAAGATATCTCAAATCAATGATGAGTCAAAGATGGTGTTGACAGCAACAGGAGATAATTTAGTTCAAAATAGACTTCAAGCTACTATGACTGATGTATCTCTCAAAATCAAAGAGAGAGAGATCACATCTATCTGAAGGCCATAAATGATCAGAAGACAGAAGCTCTATGAACATAGAAGGCCAATGAAGAACAACTCTAGGTCCTCTCTGACAATATTGACAACATGAATCAGTCTCTCTCTATGCAACTTGAGTTAAGTTAACAAGAACTCAAGATTGAAGTTGGTAACTCCTCTTATCTGATGGAGCAGCTTATGTCCAACATGGAGCAGCTCTCCCAGATGATTAATGACAAAAAGGGGGAGAAAAAGAGGCATAAAAAGGGGCATTCAAGAAAGAGCAAGAAGAGCAAAAGGAAATAAGAGAAGAAGACAGCAGAAGAAGAAGCTGGGTCATCATCTGAGGGGGAGCTAAAGGATGATGAGCCTGTGTTTGCAAAGGCTGAGGGGGAGCCAAGAGAAGAAGAAGAGAAGCATACATCTGAGGGGGAGCAAACAAAAGAAATGAAGTTGACGTCCCAGGGTGAGCAGGTGCAAGAAGAACAAACAGATGAATAGCTGATCAACAGACATCCTGGAAGCATACAAGAAGCCAAAGAGGTATATCTCTAACTAGTTAGGTATGTTCTGGATCCAGGATGAAAAATGTCAATGTATTAAATTCCATATCATTATAAATAACATTCATAATTATCTGTTTTAGTAATACAGCTGCTCACTGTATATAAGATTCATTCATAACATGCATATGCACTTAATGTTTTTGTCATAATCAAATAGGGGGAGATTGTTAGGAATAAACATGTGAATGATATTCCTATTTACATATGATTTGATTATGATATATATATATATATATATATATATATATATATATACAAATATGCTTACATTAAGAAAAGCTGTAAAGTCCTTTGATAGATTATAGAAACATATGTACAAGGACTTAGAATGAATTGATCAAATATGTTAGGTTGATCCTACATAAGAAAAACAGCTTTGTAAAGTCCTTAAAAAGAAATGATGTACAAGGACTATAAATATAGAAAGATCAAATATGTTAGGTTGATCTTATGATGTAATAGATAGGCTTGTCTGATCGTCGGGCATTGTACCAGAAATCGTAGTCTGCCAGGAGAGTCAAGGAAAACTCGAGAGCTATCGAGGAAGAATCGTAGTCTGCAAGATAGTAGATCTCAGAGTTCGTAGACTACCAGAAGAGATGAAGAAGGATCGTAGGGTGTCGAGTAGCACTTCCTCAGAGCCATAGTCTGCTGAGGAAGTCATGTTCAGAATCATAGAGACAGCCTGCATACGAGCCGATCGAGCATTTGTCGAAGCTAAGTCAAGAATCGTAGACTACACTCTAAGTCGTAGAGTCTACTGATTGTATCAGAGGCAGAAATCGTAGTCAAGCAAGATCAGATGAAGACAATGAGCACAAAGTCAGAAATCATAGAGTGTTAAGATCTGACCTCGGAGTCGTAGTGTCTACACAGCCGAAGCTGAATCGTAGAGTGTAGAGCTAATACTTCAACAGATATGCTCACAACGCCAAGGCAGAATTGTAGAGAAAATACGATTCTCAACAAATGAGCACTCCCAGAATATCCAAAGGAATGAAGCCTCTGGTCTAAGCTGCAAAGATACATCCCACCTGAAGGAAACCAGAGAGCACACAATGTTTGAGACCCCAAATTTTATGAATAAAGATTTAAATTTCTCAAAATATTTTTTGAATATTATGGTGTGGATTTGATATAATGTTATGGTTGTGGGTAATATTTATAAATTTTGCAAACTATGCAAGTTGTTATATAATATTTGATTGGTCGGGGAATATTCTTTTTGTCGGGGAATATCCGTACGACGGTACAATCATTGGTGGAGCCCACAACGGAAGTATTGTCGTAGTAAGAAAACGACAGAATTATCTTTTTATAAAAATAACGATGGAAGTGTTACCATTAAAACTGTTGAACTACCCGGTAGTAAAAGTACGATGAATCTGGCGTGGTTTCATAGTAGCACACGGTATTGATTATTGATGCTTACGTAAGAAGTTACTCAGTTATACTCAATTATTCCTACAGTAATTGCTGCATCATATCTCTCATATTATTGATTCAATTGTTGTCTCAGTATCATCTGCATAATATGTTATATTATTAAATCAATAATTGAGACGATAAAGTTATTCATATTATTAAATTATAATATTTATAATGTCTAGAAGTTCTATCAAGGAGAGGTTTGGTCATCTCAATTACTTGGCGCCCAATTAAAGCGAAATCCTTATCGAAAGCCCCTCTTTCACAGGAACGACACGGTTGTTAAATATTGTGAGTTATAATATTAATGATGAATAAGTTCGTGTTGATTAAAGATGAATTTGATAGTTTCATTGTGTTAGGATTATTAGTGTTAGTGGGAATCGACATCTATTCCGATGATAATTGATGTCTAGGGGTTATATTGATAAATCGGGTAATTAATCGGATAAATGAGCAATTAATTGCTACTAATTCACATGCTTATATAACTATTTGTTCACATGTGTGTACTATTGAATCACATTCTTGTACTATTAGGGGAGTTGGTGCAAGATTTATAATACTTGCATGACTAAGTTAAAAATAGAGGTATGGATTGAGGTACTATACTGTAATTCGTATTTTCACATGATTATAACTATTGATTCACATGATTGAACTATTGATTCACATTATTTACTATTAGGGGAGGTGGTGCAAGTTTGATAATACTTGCAAGACTAAATTAAAAATGAAAGAAAAGTTGGAGGTATTGTACTGTAATATTTCAAGCCCCAAAACGTGTAATTATCGAAACTTTATTTTCCTATAAATAGAAGCTCATTCTTCCTTCATTTCTCACCAATTCACTAAAGTTTTAGAGCAATTATTATAGAGAGAAATTATAGAGAAAGAAGAAGAGAAGTACGCTACCTCTCTACTCGAGTATCCGATTTTTTCTAAGGTCCCAGTATTATTTCTTTCGTATTCATGAAGAGAGTTTCATTATTCCATTCTTTATTACTATGTTGGAATAACTTTGTCTATGTCCAATACTGCATACATGGTGAAATTATTACATTATTCCATTCTTTATTATTTTGTTGGAATATATCACATGCATACGGATTACGCTAGAGACCTGGTTCCATTCTTTATTATTACTGTTGGAATAAACATGCATGCGATCTATCGCATGCATGGTGAATTCTTCTATTATTCCATTCTTTATTATTACGTTGGAATATATCCTGTCTATGCGGTTTCTGCATGACAGTTCCATTATTTATTATTTTGTTGGAATATCACATGCATGCGGTTTACGCTTGACTGGTTCCATTCTTTATTATTCTCATTGAGAATAACTTTGTCTATGCGGTCTATCACATGCATGGTGAATTCTTACATTATTCCATTCTTTATTATTACATTGGAATAACTTTGTCTATATGGATTACCGCATGCATGGTGAATGATTCTTTGTATTCATATGAATAATATTTTCATTCAAAAGGGTTTACGCTTAAGGCGGTTTCATAATTTTTCTTACCCTCAAAAATTTTGGAAAAATTTGAAATGATAATTTGATGAGTTTTCTAGATTGTGTCCAGAAATGGCAATTTTTGGATGTATAGATTAAGAGTTATGGATTTTATAGGAAAAGACTATTTTAAAAGTAAACCCTTATAACTCTGTGGTTAACTCTAAAATTGGTGAAATTTTTATTGTGAGTACGTATATAACAGGAGTATACCCTGTAAATTTCGTAATTTTTGGACAAAGGTACAATTTATGATAAATGTCTAAATATTCGGCAGTTTTGGCCATATAAAAATAGTAAATGAATTTTAAAAATTCGAGAAAAATATATATTCAATACGGGACTATATTACGCTAAATCCCGTAAAAGAAATATTTTTGGGATTTGATTTGGTATTTTCATGAAAATGAACTAGTAATGAGTAAATGAATTAAATATGTTATGTGAAATAACAAAATTGGAAAATAGGATTTTATGGCTTGAGAATCCTATATAGGGTATATGAAGATTTTTGATGAGGGATTTGATCATTGGTGATGAAATCTTATGAGTATGGCATTTTTGAATGATTAAATGCATTATTTGGTAAAGTGTAAACAATTGAAATAAATTATTTATAAGTTTATGAAGTGATTAAAATATTGTTATAATATTAATAATATTAGATGATGAGTTTATTAAGTGATTGATAATATTTAGATAAATTTAAAGTCTTTAATATTTATCCTTGTTTTCGTTTGATTAATGTTTATATCATTGTCATCATCCTCATGCTTATATTGTGATGAAAGTCATCTTTGGCTTACGTGCATAGATGGACTTGGTATGATTATGACCAGGGATCATTCGATATAATCATGACTGTAATGTTATAAATGATGTGGTAAAAAGTCCTCGATTATTCTGTAGTGCATTGATGGACAATTTTTGGTATGATTATGACCAGGGATTATTCGGTATAGTTATGACCATTGATGATTTAATGAATATCCTTGGCCCATAGTGCAGGGATGATTCGATGATGTGGTTTATTTATTAAGTTGAGTCTCAGCGATAAAAAGTGATGAAAACATTTTAAATCATAGAAGATAGTAGATATCATGCTCTACTTGACTTTTCTAATGGATTGCTTATTTCGCTGTAGTTAAACTTGATGTCTATTGTATTTTATCAGTTTAACATTGTTGAAGGCTAATGATAATTTATCCTGCATTATCTTAGTCATAATATTTCTTACTGGGCTAGTTGAGCTCACCCTTTTACTTTCATTGTTCTCTTCAGGAAATGAGAACGTAGCCGAGACTAGTCGGGGAACAGAGTGACGGTCCAGATGATAGCATTAGTAGTCCTTACTATTCTATTAAATAGTGTGACAATAAATGTAATGAGGACTCCATTGAGTTTGGATATTGTCTAGATGACAATATTCTTATTAAAACTCTTAGATTATGTTTTTTTGTCGTATTTTACACGACTGTTGTATAATTAAGTTGTATTTGAATTTTGTACCATGTATTTGGTGACTCAAGATGGGTGATGTATACCTATTTTGGGGGCGTCACACAATGAATGACATGAAAGCTAACGAACGATCTAAGCACCAACCCAATCAACATCCAGATTGAGTTGTGAAGCCATTCGAGATGAAGTCTTCCACAAGTTGATCAGAAGAAGACTTCAGTAACTGACTAAGGAAAGTCAGTAAGTGCAGTAACTATCAAGTAGACAAAAGACGATGATCATGGAAGCAACCAGGATCGTAGTGTTTGCCAAAGAAAGAAAGAACTGATGGAGTGTACATAGAAATATTGGTTAGCCTCTGAAGAATAAGGCTAAAGTGATTAAGCATTGGGTCAGTCCATTGATGATAAGTGAACGGGAGATCACAAGGAGAAAGCGAGCTGGACACGCCACAAATCTTAAGTGTCTTGTTGTTCAGAAGGGACCAGAACAAAGAGTCAAGCCATCAGTATCTGAGAGCAGTCGAGGCAAATAGAAGTGTTGAGGCACTACACGAGAGAAGGAAGAGATGTTCTATATTGAAGATCCAATGAACATCCTACAAAGATCGTAGTGTTGACTCTACATGTCAATAAGCATCAATCAACAAGACATTACGATCAGGTCCGAGAAGATGTGCATCAGAATCGTAGAGTTCGGTTTTCCGAAGATTGAAGCATTGGCAACAGTTTAGTCTGAAGGTTGGTATTCGAACAAGAGCTTATTGAGAACATCGATGCAAAAGGACAACCTTTCATCTAGAAATCAGAAGGGGGAAATAAAGTCGTCGACCTGCCCGAGACATCAAAGTGACATCTCTAACGAGGTAGGTGAAACAGTAGACTGCAGTGTCAGAAAGTCATGTCATGTCACATCTGCAGTCTACACCAAACAACTCGAGATCTGTGAAACAATTTGAATATCTTTCAACGACTACTTTCCAACGAGAAGATTGGCAATTAGTATAAATCAGAATGAGCTTCAAAGATCAAGGGTGCTGATGATTGCTAAGTTACAGAATCGTTGAGTTGTTGGAATGCTATTGTTGACTCTACGAGTTCCACTAAAGATTAAAAGAACAAGTCTCAGTGACAGTGAGACTACATAGGTGGAACTGAAGCAGCTTTGAAGAAGGACTTAAACAGATTATAGCTTTACTCAACAAAGATGAGAATGCCACTGAAGATGGTAGCCAAGCTGAGAGCCGAGAAGGCCAAGAAGATAGCATTGAGAAGAAAAGTGGCGAAGTGAAAGAAGATCAAGAGAGCCACTCTCTGGATCACCATGAACCAAAAATTTGGAAAAGAATAGAAGCGCGAATCATATACGCAAAACATTCAAGAAGGGTTCGGGGATTGCTAAGTGCCAGACAAAGTCTACCAAAAGCTCAGAAACTTAGCAAATCCAGTTGGTGATGGTGCACAGCTGACACCAGATGAAGATGAGCAGAAAAGAGTGAAGATCAGTTGCACTAGAGAAGATGTGGTCCAGACTAGAGGCAAAATATAAAGAGGACCACACCAAGCTGCTAAGTACATAAGATGTTCAAGCTTAAAGACATCTTAGCAGCTCAGCACCAACAACTATAACAACAAGAAGCCAGGGCATGAGGGGTCCTTATCCAGAGGGACTAAATGAAGTTCCAAGCCTGCTGGGCTTGAAGAGTTCCTAGGGAACTAGAGGAGTTCCAAGGCTGATGCCCTTAAAGAGTTCTTAGTGAACTGAAGTTCCAAGGCTGTTGGCCTTGAAGGAATCTTAGTGATTCAGGGTGCTGCCCTTCCTTAGTGGAAATCCTGCTAGTTGAAAGCAGAAGAGTGGATTAGGAGCTTGAGTCTCTGAACCACTTAAAATTCCTTGTGTCTTTTACTTTATGTCATTTACTTTATGTACTTAACTACTATAACTGCTATATATGTATTAACTGCTTACAACTTAACTAACTCTAAGAACAATGTATATATGATTATGAATAGATCAATGAAGGGGATCTTTTACTTATTTCGATGTGCTTGAAAAGATTCGTATGTTTGTCATATGCTAATTTATTAGAAATATAAAATAAAAAGGAAAAGTATTTGAAAATTAAAAGGATCTATTCAACCCACCCCTTCTAGATCTATTGTGTGCCTACTGGGAACTAACACATTCAAATTCTTTCAAATTTCTGATATGAACAGTTAATTAACTATTTCTGTATTAAAAAGTCACACATGATTTTATTTTGCTACTTGGCACTTCATACCATTAAATGTACTCCTATCATATGATTTTAATAATGTTACACATTACCATAATGTTCCATATAATTCCTATAGTAATAACCAACTTTCCTAACTCCAGTGATGAGTGGGCTGTATACCTACAAATCGGCTTCTAATTCGAGCTTAAAATGTGTTAATCCTATATATTTATGTTCGTTTTTACTTGTTTATATTTATTTTATGTTTAGGTGGCATGACGTAGCTTTGGTGGCATAAAGGTGGCGTTGTGACAGGAGGTGGCAACAAATTGAGCAAAAATGTGTAGCTGCAGAGCTACCCCCCGCCGAGGCGAACATTATACAAGGAAAACCCCAGTCGGGGAGGGGGTACTTGAGCAGGAACAAAATGACCCCCCACCAAGGCGGGCCTTTATAGAACAAAAACCCCCGCTGGGGCGGGGGTACGGGGCAAGAGAGAGAGTTATGTTTCAATTATAATTCTATAGCAGCATGAAGGAAGGAGGTTGGCATGGTTTGGGACATCAATTGGCATCAGTTTTTGGGACAAAATACATGTCTTGTGATGGATTTAACATAACAACAAGGGAGATAACAACAATTAACGAATTAACAATCTTGAGCCCTAATTTGATTGAAGAGCATTGGAGGAAGGAATTGAAGGTAAGAATCATGAAGATTGGAAGTTGGAGAGAATAAGAAGGATGGTTTTGTATTCATTCCACTTCTTTAATTTAGTTATTATAATTGGGACGATGGATTCTTTTATTATTTCAGTTTTTATTTCATTTATGATGAACTAAGTTACTTATTAGGCTTATGATGGATCTTTATGGTTGAATGATGATTGTGACCCTTAATTTTAGTTTAATAATCTATCATTCAGTTTATCTATTGAGATTTGTGATTTAATTTATGAATTGCTTGATCACCAATTCTGTATAGATTTATATGGACTCGAGAGAGGATGTATGAATCTATACTTAATCAGTTTAGAATGTGTTCTTGAATTCTATTCTTGAATGGAATCTTGATGAATGTTAGGGTAGAGATATGCTTAACATCACATGTAATCGGTTAGAGAACTTGAATTTAAACCTTATTTGATTATAATTCACATAGAGATATAGTGAATTAGTGATTAGGGTGTTTGGCTTAATTCTATCTAATTTGTGGATTTAAGTTAATATGGTATTAGTGCATTGAGAGATGGCTAATTCTACTTAAGTGTTCTTGATTAATAAACTGGGATAGTGAATTAAACTAGAATAAGGTGTAATAATCGGAGTGAGACTTAAATTGAAGTTGTAAGCCTAATTCTCCAATATTTGCTTAAAAGTACGGGTTTTAAGTTGTGTTGATTGTTTGGTATTTTTAGTTTCTTAGTTTTTCTTAGTTATAATCATTGATTTGGATAGTTTAATAAAATTTGGATTAATATAAATCTGGTACTTGAGAGGTTTAATTTCTTGCTAATCTCTGTGGGAACGATACTTTTACTTATCATTATATTACTTGTTGACCACGTGCACTTGCGTGTGAGCGTAATTAGATTTTGACCAACAAGTTTTTGGCGCCGTTGCCAGGGATAGTATTGATTTTAATATTTTTTCAATATCAGTTTAATTAGTCCAGTTTTACTTAAACATTTTTTTCTTTTGTTTTGTTCTTTCCTATTTCAGGTTCTTTGAGTTAGTTTATGCAAACTCGATCTAAGAAGCTCTTGCTTCCTTTGGAGGATGATATCGAGAAACGGTTTCAAAGGCTAAGTAAGTGGATCAAAGATACAAAGGAAAACTTCAAGAACTCTAAGAAGGAAGAAATAATGGCTGCAGAAGATGAAAAAGCGCTGAGGGATTATGCTACTCCTAAGGTGACTGAGCTTCAGTCAAGTATCACCAGGCCTGCGATTGCTGCAAATACTTTTGAGATCAAGCCTGGGAATATTTAGATGATTCAGAACTCAGTTCATTTTGGGGGATTAGCCAACGACAATCTGAATGAGCACTTAGCTTTTTAGAAATCTGTGACACCTTTAAATACAATGGGGTGTCAGATGACGCAATCAAACTTTTCTTGTTCCCATTCATACTGCGGGACAAGGCAAAGAGTTGGTTACATTCTTTACCACCAGATTCGATAACTACATGGGATGACCTAGCTCAGAAGTTCCTGGCTAAGTTCTTTCCACCAGCAAAAACTGCCAAGATGAGAAACGAGATCACCATGTTTGAGCAGCAACATGGGGAGTCATTGTATGAGGCATGTGAGAGGTACAAATAACTACTCAGAAAGTTCCCTCATCATGGACTACCTAAATTGTAATAACCGTGAATTTTTAAACTCCTTATTAATTAAATATGTGATTTAATTTTTAATGAGTTAGTTTTGTGAGCCTATTTAAACCTTATGTGGTTATGTGAATTTATGAAATGATTAAAGGGAGTCACTAATAGTTATTTAAATTAGTGGACTAACCCTAAGAGTTTGATATCCAAGAATTGTTAGGATTCTTAATGATTAAATATTCAATCTATTTGAATATAGTGACATGATTTGAACATATTGATTTATGTTAATTATGGGTATATCACCATTGTAGAAGTTAAATTATCTCATATAAAACTTATGTGGTGATAGAAATTGGAAATGGCTTGAAGCTAACCCATTTGGCACTTTGCCGAGGATCTACAGTAGTTGCTAGCCCTCCAAGAAGACAAAATGGCGCCATCTTATAGAGTGTCCAATCTGAGAAAAGTTAGTTTCTACTGTAGAAAATGAAATGGAATATTAGTGTAATGTGTGACATGCATAAAATCATATAATAAGAATACCTTCTACTGATATGAAATTTCAAGTAGTACAAGAATCATGTGATCCTTTATACATAAATAATTAAATATCTGTGTATTCCAAAAATTGGAAAAGAAATTATATGTGTACACTGGATATATAATATTAAATAATTGATAATGTGTTGAGTAATAATTAATAATGATCTCATTAAGTTATTATGATAATAACAGTCATGGTAATAAATAATAAGCAATGCGCAATTTTATTTGGTAGTAATAGAAAATGTACATGGATTATATGTATGTGCACTACTTGATACCTTGTAATTAGGGAATACATTTTATGCCCTTGAAATCATTATAACCTATGTTATGTGAAATGAATTGTGTATACATAATTTATAACCAAAGTTTATATTATATGAATATATGGTATAAGCCAATTGTTGCATTTCATTTGTTACAAATGCAGGGATTTGCTTTGTCCCATATTGAGAACCCAGTTCCTTTCTTCCACGTGAAAAAAAACTAGCTAGCCTATCTTCATCTCAAATTCAATAAACCTAGAGCAATAAGTGGATGGGGAGTGGGATTCATGAGTGAATCACCAACTCTCTCTTAACCATTATACATTCTTGAAATCCCTTAGTTTTATTTGGGAGGTAATCACATTATCTAGGTAACCATTCTTCTATAAATGAGACCTTCACCTTTCTCATTACAATTGCTGAGAATTAATTGCTAAGGAACTTGTAAGGAGTGAGTGTATTGCTGCCCAATTACTTCAAGAGGTATGAAAATACTAATTGTGTTCTTAGTTGGGTTTTGTTAAAATCTTATGAATTAATTGAATTCTTTGTTAATCAATGTGAATTAACATGCCATGATATGTTTATGAAGTATGTTTACATGTTTGAACTCTTTAGTGGTAGGTTGTAGCATGTTTAAACTAAAATGAACGAAGGTGGTTAAGGCTCTGCAGTAGAGCAGCGAGTCAACTTCTCACAGTGCGAGGCATAGTGCGCTTATTCGCCTATTTGTACTAGGGTCCGACATAGATAGTCTTTGCGTACCCCTTAAGCGATTCTTGATTTTTGTTTGTGATATGTGTTACTAACTTGATGTTATGACTTAGATACATATCTATAAAGGAGTATAGCATGTTATGTAAGGTTTTCTTATGTAGTATGAAGTGATCAACATTTTTTAGTAAGAGATTTGTAATAAAAACTTAAAGTTTAGAAAACGATCTTGGAAGTAATACATGTTTTACAAATTCTGAACTTAAGAGACCAGTTACATGACTGATTTGGAACCTAATTACGCATGATATGTGATTCATAGATGTTGTATCCATGACCAATTTGATAAGCTTTGTGCTAGAACTTAGTTTGAAAAGAAAAGCTTAAAACAATAAGGCTAAGGAACACAAATGCTAAGAGATTTAGATTCTGATCTTGAAAAGAGGTTAACATGATTTAACTCCTTATGAAAAATGTTTTGAAGTTGTCTTATATGTGCAATCTTCCTCCATGTTATGTATGTAGTTGGGCTAGTTATGTATTTTATATGTTTGTGTTGTACTAATACAGTTTATATGTTAGTTGGAGAGAGAGAGAGAGCCACATGTTTGTAATTATTTTTGTATCTTTTTCTATTGATGAATGAAATTTTCATCTTTTGTAATATATAGTTTATGTTTGGTTACATAATACTTGAAGTGATTAGTGTTTGAAAATTTAAACACGTCATAAATGTATTTGAAAATTTTATTCATTTAGAAGTAGTTCAAACGTAGTTATTCAAATGCAAAGCAATAGAAATAATGCAGTACATTTAGAGGTACAAACCCGTCAAACTAAATTGAGCAAACACAACAAGGCTAGTAACCGAGCAAAATCATATCGGTCTCAAAATATGACTAAAGTATTAAAAAAATCAGTCCTCCAAAATTTTAAGTACAAATTCAAACCAAATATATATATTTTCTATAAAAGAGATTAACTAACTTCACTAGCTAGATTAATGGTGATCTCTTTCCTATGCAAGATCTGATGCGGTGGAAGAGGGTTTTTGTGACGCCCCCAAAATACGTATACGCCTCCCATCTTGGGTCGCCAGAAAATACACTACTTACAACTCCATTTATACAACTGTCGTGCAAAATACGATGACTCATATACTGTGAGTTTCAATAAAAATATTGTAACGTATATAATACGACAATATTCATATTTAAATTATTACAATGCCATATAAAGTAAAACAACAAATATATCAAGTCCCCGAAGGGACACGAGAAGATTTCTATTCTCCTCATTCTAATGGAGTGCACCTTTGTCGTTTCCAAATTCTGATTCGCCTCACCCTATTGTTGTTCACCAAAATTAAATATCAAATGATGTATAAAACATGTCACACACATTTTAAGTTCTTAGTACAATTATTATGCCACACCGTTTCATAATTTGATTAGGCTTGTAACTAATTTGTATGACCACTTTATACCCATGTTCTCTCTGCTAGTCCCAGCTACACTTTTATTACCTGAAAGGGGTGGTGAAGTAAAAGGGTGAGCACAAATAGCCCAGTAAAAAATATCATGACTTAAGATAATTAAATTATCAAAAGAATTCAGATGTTTAGAACATATGGTAGAAGATATAAGTTTTCAACCATAATAGCAGCGGAATCAACAATCCATTAGACGAGTCAAGTAGAACATAATGTCTACTATTTCCTCTAGATTAAAAGTCCATCGTTAATATTTCATTCCTGTAATAATCATCAACAGTTCTTGGTTATACCCAAGACAAAGAGAACTCTCATCACCTGTCTTCACCTGAACCACCACAGATTATAATTAAATCACAATTCATATTTATAATCAAGTAAATCAACAGTCCAACTTTGCACTACATGCCAAAGATATACAACTATAAAACCAATAACCAACAGTCCATCTTTGCACTACAGGCCAAAGATATACAACTGTAAAACCGATAACCAACATTCCATCTTTGCACTACTGAGCCAAAGATATATAATCATAGAACCCAATAATCAACGAAATCCATCTTTATAATCTGAGCCAAAAAATATACAACTGTAAAAGCAATAATGCTGAAACTCATCTTAATAGTATCACGACCACGAATTATGCATGCACTACGGGCCAAGGATATTCGTGTTTTCAATTATGGTCATGATTATATCGAATAATCCCTGATCATAATCATACCAAGTCCATCTATGCACTACGGGCCAAAGATGACTTTTACCACATCATTTGTAACATTACGGTCATGATTATACCGAACAATCACTGGTCATAATCATACCAAGTTCATCTATGCACTACTGGCCATAGATGACTTTCAACACAATATAAGCATAAGAATGATGACAATGATATATATAATGAATAAACATAAATCCTCAGAATAAAAAGATAACATAGATCTTAGTGATTTTCAACTTAATTATCCAGAGTCCAAATTGATAACATAATAATAGATGAATCACAAACTATTAAGGATATTCTAATCCTTTCAGGACTTTTCACCATTTAATGATAAACTGAATAAACGAATAATAATATATTACCATAACATGGAGTATGAAAGAAAATGATATTCCTTTTACCATAAAAATGATACCCTCTTACCACAATAATGATATCCCTTACCTTAACATGTCACTTGATTCTGCTTTCTGTGAAATTGATCAACTTAAACAATGCTTGCATTCCTTATCTACACTTGGAGTAACATTACACTCAATAGAAATACTCACAATATTATACTCACAATATTGTAGTAAAAGAATTCTATATTTTTAGTGTAGTGATGGTGTGTCTTTAGTTGCTCAACTAGGCAACCTATTTATACTGAAAAGTGAAGAAACAATTAGCACACACGTTTTGACATAATAACCAAATGAGGTATATAATAATGGTAGTGGAATTTATGATCCCACAGAGAAAATTAAACCAACTTGTACACGTTTTAAAAATAATTGAGTTGTGGTCCAGTCTACTTTAGAAAAAGTAGAGTGTCGGCAAGTCCTGCCAAACTTACTTTTGTAAAAAGAAAATAATTGAACAACATTTGTATATCATACTTATCTAATTCATCATTGATTGATGTTAAATATCATTATATTCAATAATTTTCATGTTTTACAACTTAGAACAACATCCTTTATCGTCGAAAACATTACACGTTGCATACGTGCATGCCCGACGTCCTCTGATTGCCTCTGAATGCACATCAGTCCCTAAAATAGCCATTTTAGGCCTTGATACCGACCTCAAATCTCAAATCATAAAGAATGAAAGTTTTAGTTATACTCGTTATCTTTCCGAATCATCCTGAATCACCTCAATTGGAGTTTGTATGAAAAGGTTATGCCCAATTAACTAAAGAGCGTCCGGACAGATTTTGGCTTAACACTTGACCAGCGCCTAGGTGCCCAACTTTGGCCTTGGGCAAGTGCCTAGGCGCCCAAGAATAGAGTCTAAGCGCCGAGCCTAGCACCTAGGTTCTTGACCCTTGGCACTTAACTCCAATTTTTTAGATTTTGCAACTTTTGTCGCACATACTTCAAATCTTCATAACTTCTTCATCCGTTATCGGAATTAGTCCGTTTTTGAGGCTATGGAAAGATTGTAACATGCTCTACAAAACCCCCATGATTTCATAATTTTTTAGATTCACTAATTATTCCAAAATTTTGCTCAAAAGTCCCCCAAGACTATGTTTTTCATCGTTTAACATGTTTTATGAAAACTTTCACCACTACTTTGATTTAAATCATTTTAGTCCGTTCAAATTGGAATATTTCCATAACTTCTTAATCTATAGATCATCCTCCTCGGATATTACACATAAATCAACTATCAACACTTTTACAAGTTTGATTTAAGTCCTCAAAATAACTTTTATTCATCCTCAAACACATGCCTAACTTTTTGATCTTAAATTCTATTATGACATGGATCAAACATAAAATCTTTATCATATACTTCCTTATTACTTTGGATCCATCATGATCCCCTATAACACAACTTTCAACAAATCAAACTCTTAGGAAAAGTAAAAAGATGAAAAGTGTTGGTTTTACCTTTTGATTTCTTATTCTTCCTTCATGCTTCCATGGTTTCATCTTCTTCTTTCTTCCTTTTTCTTTCCTTCTCTCTCTTTTTCTTTTTTTTTCTTTCTGCTGATTTCGTTGTAGGAGAAATGGAGGTGGGAGGAAGTATAATTATTGCTCTCTTTTCCTTTCCCTCTTTTCCTTCCTATCCCCCTCTTTTCTCCTTCTTTTTTCTTTCTTTTGAACATGGGCTACGAGAGTATCAAATGAAGAGAAGGCTGATAATTACCTTAGTAGACTAATAAGTTAGCCAACACCTTCACCCCACACTTGCCTAACATTTGAAAATTCATCAATCTTAAAAGACTTTGTTGAATGAATTATTTCTAGTTCGGAGCATATAGAAAATCAGCATTTCTTCCATAATTATTTCCCCTGCCATTTCCCACTTACTCTCTTTCTTCTCTATTATCAACATTTCATTAATTCAATTTTCCCTTTTATTATCTCATTTATCCGATTAATTGTTCATTTGACCATTTATCAATTTGACATTTTATAGTTTTAGAATAATAACCATAAATTAAATTAGACTTTTATTTCATAAAAGTCGGGGTCTTACAATCTCCCCTCCTTATGAAATTTCGCCCTCAAAATTTACGTACCAGGTAGTTCGAAGAGATAAGGATTTCAAATTCTAGCTCCCAAGCTACTTCCTCTGTCTCATGGTTCATCCATTGCTCATTTCCTGTATTTCAGACATCATTCTAGAATACAGCTTCAAACCAAGGGTTAATTGTCATGCCACCTATTATCCCTATATTTTGACCGACCAATTAAATAACAAATAAACTTAGGTAGGTCACACTAGCGAAGAAATTACCCGTCTCTCCCCTCCTAGTTCTAGTCTCACATCTTAGCCAGGGATCAAATCCCTAAGCTTTGATACCAACTGTGATGCCAGAAAATACACTACTTACAACTCCATTTATACAATTGTCGTGCAAAAAATCTGACGACTTATATATCTTGTGAGTTTCAATAAAAATATTATTACATGTATATAATACGACAATATTCATATTTAAATTATTACAATGCCATATAAAGTAAAGCGACAAATATATATCAAGTCCAGAAAGGGACATTGAGAAGATTTATGTTTTCCTCATTCTAATGGAGTGCACCTTTTTGTCGTTTCCAAATTTCGATTCGCCTCACCCTATTGTTGTTCACCAAAATTAAATATCAAATGATGTATAAAACATATGTCACACATTTTAAGTTCTTAGTACAATTATTATGCCACATCGTTTCATAATTTGATTAGGCTTGTAACTAATTTGTATGACCACTTTATACCCATGTTTCTCTCTTGCTAGTCCACCTACTTTTTTATTACGAAAAGGGTGGTGAAGTAAAAGGGTGAGCACAAATAGCCCGAAGAAAGAATATCATGACTTAAGATAATTAAATTATCAAAAGAATTCAGATGTTTAGAACATATGGTAGAAGATATAAGTTTTCAACCATAATAGCAGCGGAATCAACAATCCATTAGACGAGTCAAGTAGAACATAATGTCTACTATCTCCTCTAGATTAAAAGTCCATCATTAATATTTCATTCATGTAATAATCATCAACAGTTCTTGGTTATACCCAAGACAAAGAGAACTCTCATCACCTGTCTTCACCTGAACCACCACAGATTATAATTAAATCACAATTCATATTTATAATCAAGTAAATTAACAATCCAACTTTGCACTACATGCCAAAGATATACAACTATAAAACCAATAACCAACAGTCCATCTTTGCACTACAGGCCAAAGATATACAACTGTAAAACCGATAACCAACATTCCATCTTTGCACTACAGGCCAAAGATATATAACTGTAAACCCAATAATCAACCGTCCATCTTTACAATACAGGCCAAAAATATACAACTGTAAAACCAATAATGATGAGACTCATCTTAATAGTATCACGACCACAAATTATCCATACACTACGGGCCAAGGATATTCGTGTTTTCAATTACGGTCATGATTATACCGAATAATCCCTGGTCATAATCATACCAAGTCCATCTATGCACTACGGGCCAAAGATGACTTTTACCACATCATTTGTAACATTACGGTCATGATTATACCGAACAATCACTGGTCATAATCATACCAAGTCCATCTATGCACTACTGGCCATAGATGACTTTCAACACAATATAAGCATGAGAATGATGACAATGATATATATAATGAATAAACATAAATCCTCAGAATAAAAAGATAACATAGATCTTAGTGATTTTCAACTTAATTATCCAGAGTCCAATTGATAACATAATAATAGATGAATCACAAACTATTAAGGATATTCTAATCCTTTCAGGACTTTTCACCATTTAATGATAAACTGAATAAACGAATAATAATATATTAGCATAACATGAAGTATGAAAGAAAATGATATTCCTTTTACCATAAAAATGATACCCTCTTACCACAATAATGATATCCCTTACCTTAGCATGTGACTTGATTCTGCTTTCTGTGAAATTAATCAACTTAAACAATTCTTGCATTTCTTATCTACACTTGGAGTAACATTACACTCAATAGAAATACTCACAATATTATACTCACAATATTGTAGTAAAAGACTAACATTTGCCAACATCTTCACCCCACACTTGCCTAACATTTGAAAATTCATCAATCATAAAAGACTTTGTTGAATGAATTATTTCTAGTTTGGAGCATATAGAAAATCAGCATTTCTTCCATAATTATTTCCCCCACCATTTCCCACTTACTCTCTTTCTTCTCTATTATCAACATTTCATTAATTCAATTTTCCCTTTTATTAGCTCATTTATCTGATTAATTTCATTTGACCATTTATCAATTTGACAGTTTAAAGTTTTAGAATAATAACCATAAATTAAATTAGACTTTTATTTCATAAAAGTCGGGGTCTTACAGTTTTATCTTACCTTCTTGTTAGTACGTTTAAACCTTCAAATCAAGTTTGTTAGAGCGTTACAATCTAATTATATTACGTTGCGTCAACATCATATGTTCGAGTATATTTCTTAGCAAAAGTCAAAATTCAGCAAGCGCTACAGAAGATTGAAGATAAGTTTTCCTCCAGCTCTCCCCTACCGGCCTTTAACTAGTTTCTCTTGGGCCCCTAAGATGAAATGTATTCTTGAAATTTAATTATAACAATATAGGTTCTCAAAATAAAATAATAACCATCTTTTTAATTTCTAATTATTTAATCAGACAAGTAACCCTAGGCGATTGATTATTAAATTAGTGTGTGCCATAAGTAGAGCTGCCAATGAAATAAGAGTCCTTCTACGTAGACAATTTTTTCAGACATGAAAATTGGACCGGAAGAACAAAATTGTTTTGTTCTTGTGAACAAATCGAATGTATTTTCTAATTATTCGTGTCAATAAATTAATTTTATTCTTTTGATCCAATTTTCCTATCCAATTATTTCCTGTTCATCTATCATTATTGCATGAAATAATAGCTTTGACTAGTATTGTTGACGAGATGGTATCCTTCACTCAACCTTTGTGAAAATTTCACTTTGTAGTAAATAATTAACTTAAATATAAATTATTATATTTAAGTATGAACCTTTTTTGTGATAAATTTTTTACTTTTTTCAATTTGCAATCAGTTGACCATTGGGCATGACAAGTTACTAAGGAGCTGTTTGATAAAAACTAAATGAAATTGAATGAAATAGTTCTGAATCTGAATGATCTGAATCAAACTAAATATTGAATGAAAAAAGTTTTTTAATAATTTATATGTTTGAAATATCTGAATAACATATTTTTATTATTTTGCCCCTTTGAAAAAATTCAAAACTATTGTAAATTTATTTAATATTACTTAATATTATAAAAAAAAAATACTTCATTCAGCAGTCCATTCTGCCAAAAAATGACACTAAATTATTCAGCCCAAATTGTCTGAATGATTGATCGATTCGGCCATTAAGACGATTTTTTTTTTCAAAACAAACGCACTGGATGAATGACCGATTCAGCCATCCAGTGTGTAACAACACAGGGCCAATCAATTTTTTTATGTAATTAAAAAAATTTATATATAATTTTCAAAGATTTTTTCACATTTATTAAACGTCAAAGGATAAAACTCATGAAATTTATAATATTTTTACCCTTTAATGTGTAATAAATGGAAAAAATATTTAATATATATTTTTTAAATTACATATAAGCACCAATTGACCTAGTGAACTGTCCATGCCATCATTTTATGATGCATGTAAGACCTCAATTTTTATGAATAAAGATTTAATTTTTCTCTAAATATCATTTTGAGTAATAAGGTGTGGATTTGATATAATGTTATAATTGTAGGTAATATTTATAAATTTTTTAAAGTAAGCAAGTTATCATAAAATATTCGTTTGGTCGGGGAATATTCTTTTTATCGGGGAATATCCGTACGACGGTACAATCATTGGTGGACCCTACTAGAGAATTACTGTCGGATTTAGAAAGCGACAGAAATAACTTTTTATAAAAATAACGACAAAAGTTTTACCGTTAACTGTTGAAATACCCGGTGGTAAAAAATGCGAGAATCTGGCGTGGTTGCACACAAGAAACACGGTATTGTCTGATATTTTTGATTATTGAGGCTGACATGAGAAGTCACTCAATTATATTCAATTATTGCAATAGTAGTAGATGCATAATATCTGATCATATTATTGATTCAATTATTGTCATAGTATCATCTGCATAATATTTTATATTATTAAATCAATAGTTGAGACGACAAAGTTATTCATATTATTATTTACATTATTGATGATGTCTAGAAAGTTCTGTCGAAGAAAGGAGTTTGGTCACCTAATTGCGCACCAATAAGGAGAAGTCCTTATCGGAAAGCCTCCTATTTCCTAGGAATGATCTGGTTGTTAATATTGTGAGTTATAATATTAATGATGAATAAATGTTATTAAAAATGTGTTTAGTGAATCCAAGTGAATAGAGATAAATAGAGGAGGTTTTTATAAAGTATTTATTATAAATTTGGCTTATTATATGGACCCCCACTTACTCATTTTTTAAAAATCATCGGTAGAAAGTTATCTCAGTTTTATTTTATTACTGATATATATATATATATATTATAAGTTTTGTTTTATTAGATTATAAATAGAATATATTATATTTTATTTTAAGTTTTTGTTTTATTAGAATATTTTATTATATATTATAGTCATTTTGCATAGTAAAATTAAATTTTTTTTCAAAATTAAATAAGGAAAAGGATTAGCTTGTGAATCACCTTCTTCACCTGTGATTTTTATTCAAATAGTATCCTGTCATTCTCCTATAAATAGGATGCTTAGTTTAGAAATAAAAATCACACCAAAATCAGAGAATTCTTCTTCTATAATATTGAGCGTATTTCTTTTGAGTTTAAGGAAGCTTTGAGTATAGAAAACAGTGCAAGTTTTCTTCAAGAATATCTCCGCTATACCAGTCGAAATTAGTCTCCTTTTGAGGTAAGGGGTATTATTTATTTCATATATTTGCTTACGATATTATTTTTTGTATTCATAAGGAATTTTATTTTCGTTCAATATTCGTAAGGAATATTATTTTCGTTCAATATTCGTAAGGAATATTATCTTCGTTCAATATTCGTAAGGAATATTATTTTCGTTCAACAGTCGTAATGGATATTATTTTTGTTCAATATTCATAAGAAATAATATTTTCTTCCATACTTTGTAGTACGTGAGTAATATTATTTTGTTTCATATTCATAATTCTACACTTATTTTGATAAGTATTGCTTCTATACTCCTAGAAATTAGTGGAATATCCTTAATATTTGCGCTTCATCCAGTATCTTTTCACAAGAATATTTTTCTGGACATGTTTGTTAAATTTTAATCTTTTCATGCTGGAGTACTATTCATGGGCACTATTCATATGTACGACATTATTCATACGTACGACACTATTCATGAAGTACTATACACGAGGTACTATTCACTCGGATACTATTCACCCGGGGTACTATTCACGACAAAAATTGACTTCTTTTCTGTCCAAATTATTTTTGATACATGAATATTATTCTTGAATTTTACTCCACAAAGCAGTTCTCATGTTGACAATTTGGACATTCTTGAACTCTGGATAAATTGAATTATAAATCTTTCAAATTTATCCTTGCTTTCACTTAATTGAATTCTTATATCATTGTTATCATCCTCATGCTTATATTATGATGAAAGTTATCTTTGGCCCGTAGTGCATATATGGACTGTTGATTGGTATAATTATGACCAGGAATTATGTATCGGTATAATCATGACCCGTAATGTTACAAATGATGTGGTAAAAGTCCTCATTGGCCCGTAGTACGTTGATGGACAGTTGTTGGCATGATCATGACCACTGCTGATACTAACGAATATCCTTGGCCAGTAGTGCATGGATAATTCGTGGATGTAATAATAATGAATATCCTTAGCCTGTAGTGCATGGATAATTCATGGATGTGATACTAACGAATATCCTTGGCCCGTAGTGCATGGATAATTCGGTGATGTGGATTATTTATTGAACTGTGTTACAGCGATAAATATTGATGATGAACTTTTAAATCATAAAAGATAGTAGATATCATGCTCTACATGACTCTTCTAATGGATTGTTTATTCCGCTGGAGTTAAACTTGTTGTTTATTGTATTCTATCAGTTTTACACTGTTGAAGGCTAAGGATAATTTATTCTGCATTATTTTAGTCATAATATTCTTTACTGGGCTAGTTGAGCTCACCCTTTTCTTTCATTGTTCTCTTCAGAAAATGAGAATATAGCTGGGACTAGTCGGGGAATGGAGTGACGGTCCAAGATGGTTGCTATAGTAGTCCTCACTATTCTATAAAATAGTGTGATAATAATTGTAATGAGGACTTCATTTGAGTTTGGATATTGTCTATGAGATAATATTCGTGTAAAAACTCAGCTATTGTGTTGTCATATTTTTCACGACAATTGTATAAATTAAGTTTGTATTTAAGTTATGTACCATGTATTTGGTGACTCAGAATGGGTTGTGTATACCTATTTTGGGGGTGTCACAGTTGGTATCAAAGCTTAGGGATATGATCCCTAGCTGAGATTTGAGGCTAGAACTAGGAGGGGAGAGACGGGTAAATCCTTCGCTAGTATGACCTACCTAAGCTTATTTGTTATTTAATTGGTCGGTCACAATATAGGGATAATATGTGGCATGTCAAGTAACCTTTGTTTTATGGCAGTGTTTAAAAATGGCATCTAAAAATGTTGAGATAAGCAATGGAGCACATGAGACCGTTGAGTCACCGATGATCAATACACAAGATAATGTGCATCAGAAAGGCAATAATTCTCATTTAAACAACAACATCGATCAAATGATGAACGATGGGATGTTCAGAAGCTTTCTGCAATTCATGCAACATCAGGCGAGAGAAACTCCTATTTGAAATACAGGTGGAAACACTTGCAACTCACGGATGGTCACCGCTAAGCAATTCAAGGAGTTGGGACCATCGAAGTTTTTGGGAATGCCAGAACCACTTAAGGCAGAGACGTGGATTAAGCAGATCACCAAGATATTTGATGTCTTGGGATGCTCCGAGGAGCAAAAGGTTCCTATTTCCACCTTCATGTTGCGAGGAGAGGCAGATCATTAGTGGAAATCTTTAAAACGTACTCAGCCTGCCGTACTGAAGATGTCTTGGGAGAAGTTCCAAGAATTGTTCAACGACAAGTACTTTCCTGAAAGTATTCGTCACATGAAGGAGGTAGAATTCATCAAGTTGGAGTAAAACAATATGATTGTATCGTAGTACGAGGCTAAGTTTGCTGAGTTATCCCGGTTTGCATCCCATTTGGTAGATAATAAGGAGCGTATGACGCGAATGTTTCTAAGATGTTTGAAACCCGAAATTCGTCAAAACCTCATTTCTCAGAAACTTTGTTTATATTCAGATGTTGTGAATAGGGCTCAGTTATTAGAACACAATTATGAGTTCAGCCTAACCAAAAGATAATGACCAACAACACGATAATAATCATACCGGTGGCAATGGCCATCGGAACAATGATAACCATCGTGAAGGAAATTATCATGCCAGAAATGGTAAACCACTTCGGTGGTAATCACGGCCAAGATAATAGGAAAGGTGAAATAAGTGGGAACAAATTTAAGAAGAGAGGATTCAACAATGACGGAAAGACGTCGACAGCAGCACCAACACCCGTTTCTAAGGAAGAAGAATGACCAACGGTTGTATGCTACAGATGTGGAGAGGAGGGACACATCAATCCAAATTTTACGCAACAACCCAAAGCGTGTTTTAATTGTGAAAGAGAAGGTCACCTATCTTGATTTGGTCGTGTAGCGAAGTCAAGTCCAACTGGGATGGCGACACCAAAGGTTATCCCAGACAAGTCAAAGTCGGCAATTTAAGGGAAAGCATTTTTTGTGACTTCCCAAAAAGCAAGGAACCCGAACGAAGTTATCACGAGTAAGATAATCATAAATTCTTACAAAGTTTATACCTTATCCGATACCAGTTCTACCCATTCTTTTATTTCACCTACTTCCGCTCAACATTTAAATTTGACTCTAGAGAAAATAGACTTTGACTTATCGATTGAAACTCCATTAGGAGAAACCTTCATTACATCCACCATTTATAAATCTTGTTTGATTCAAATCGACAACCTCACGTTACCTGTCGATCTTATCTCTTTGAAAATACTTGCATTTGATGTGATTTTAGGGATTGATTGATTAACTACTAATCGTGCTAAAATTGATTATTTTCGTAAGGTTGTTAGCTTTCATATTCCTAACCAACCTATTATGCGAATTCAAGTAACCAAACCACTAAAGTCAATCATTGTTATATCAAGCCATAAAGCCATTCATTTATTGAAAAATGGATGCCAAGCTTTCTTAGCCCATGTCACGGATTTAAACAAAAATACGTCAGATTTGAATGATATTTCTGTAGTTAATAAATTTCCTGATGTATTCCCTGAAGACTTCTTGGCCTACCCCCAGAGCGTGAAATCGAATTTTGTATCGACGTTGAACCCGATACAAAACCCTCAAATATTTTTTCAACCAAAACGAACGTATAATGCGCCAAAGACGTTGGCTTGAGCTGTTGAAAGATTACGATCATACCATTCAATACCATCCTAGAAAAGCGAATGTAATAGTTGACGCATTGAGTAGAAGATCATATGCGGTTATGAGTGCGAAGTCGTTAACACAAAGACCCATTTCGTATGACTTACAAATGATGGAGATAGAATTAAAAACTCTAAAGACCCACGTGATGATGCCAAATATACTATTAGAATCAACTTTAATCGATAAATTTAAAGTTGCTCAAGCTACAGACCTAGAGCTGATGGATATAAAGAAAAAGGTGCAAAGAAGTCGTTATTCCAAAAATGAGAATCAATGAAGTGAGGAAAGCTCAAACCTTTGATTTATTGGTCTATTTGAAATCCTCGATTGAGTAGGAATTGTGGCCTATAGACTTGCCTTAGAGCCAAGTATGTCTCGTATTCATAACACTTTTTCACATATCTATGTTACGTAAATATGTGAACGACCTGAACCACATTATTGAATTAGAACCAGACGAGATAGTAGAAGATTTAACGTATGAAGAGGTACTTGTTAAAATCTTGGATAAGAAGAAACCTATTCTACGCTCAAAGGTTATACCTCAAGTCAAAGTTTAGTGGAGAAACCACGATATTGAGGAAATGATCTGGGAGTTAGAATCTGAAATAAAAATAAGATATCCTCACATGTTCGACATACCAGGTACGTACACTAATTTCGAGGATAAAATTTCATAAGAAGGGGAGGTTGTAAGAGCCCAACTTTTATGAATAAAGATTTAATTTTTCTCTAAATATCATTTTGATTAATAAGGTGTGGATTTGATATAATGTTATAGTTGTGGGTAATATTTACAAATTTTATTTTGTAAAGTAAGCAAGTTGTCATAAAAAATTCGTTTGGTCGGGGAATATTCTTTTTGTCGAGGAATATCCGTACAACGGCACAATCATTGGTGGACCCACTACGGAATTACTGTCGGATTTAGAAAGCGACAAAAATAAATTTTTTTAAAAATAACGGCAAAAGTTTTACCGTTAACTGTTGAAATACCCAGTGGTAAAAGTACAATAATACGTGTGGTTGCACAGTAGAACATAATATTGTACAATATCTTTGATTATTGAGGCTTACGTGAGAAGTCACTCAGTTATATTCAATTATTGCAAAAGTAGTTGATGCATAGTATCTCATATTATTGATTCAATTATTGTCACAGTATCATCTGCACAATATTTTGTATTATTAAATCAATAGTTGAGACGACAAAGTTATTCATATTATTATTTGCATTATTGACAATATCTAGAAAGTTCTGTCGAGGAAAGAGGTTTGGTCACCTAATTGTGCGCCAATAAGGAGAAGTCCTTATCGGAAAGCCCTTCTTTCGTAGGAATGATCTGGTTGTTAATATTACGAGTTATAATATTAATGATGATTAAATGTTATTAAAAATATGTTTAGTGAAGCCAAGTGAATTGAGATAAATAGAAGATTTTTTTATGAAGTATTTGTTTTAAATTTGGCTTATTATATGGACCCCCACTTACTCATTTTTCAAAATCGTCGGTAGAAAGTTATCTCAGTTTTATTTTATTACTAATATATATATATATATATATATATATATTATAAGTTTTATTTTATTAGATTATAAATAAAATATATTTTATTTTATTTTAAGTTTTTGTTTTATTAGAATATTTTATTGTATAGTGCTGCATAGTAAAATAAAAAAAAATTTCAAAATTCGGCTGAAGGATTCGGCGCCCGTGAATCTCCCTGTTCACCCGTATTTTTATTCAAATAGTATCCTATCATTCTCCTATAAATAGAATGCTTAGTTTAGAAATAAAAATCACACCAGAATCAGAGAATTCTTCTTCTATAGTATTGAGCATATTTCTTTTGAGTTTAAAGAAACTTTGAGTGTAGAAAATAGTGCAAGTTTTCTTCAAGAATATCTCCGATATACCAGTAGAAATTACTCTCCTTTTGAGGTAATGGGTATTATTTATTTCATATTCGCTTACGATATTATTTTTTCGTATTCGTAAGGATCTTTATTTTTGTTCAATATTCGTAAGGAATATTATTTTCGTTCAATATTCGTAAGAAATATTATTTTCGTTCAATAGTCGTAAGGGATATTATTTTTGTTCAATATTCATAAGAAATAATATTTTCTTTCATACTTTGTAGTATGTAAGTAATATTATTTCATTTCATATTCATAATTCTACACTTATTTTGATAAGTATTGCTTCTATACTCCTAGAAATTAGTGGAATATCCTTGATATTTGTACTTCATCTAGTATTTTTTCATAAGAATATTTTTTTCTAGACATTCTTGTTAAATTTTAAGCTTTTCATGTCGGAGTATTATTCATACGTACGACACTATTCATACGTACGGTACTATTTATACGTACGACACTATTTATGAAGTACTATTTACGAGATACTATTCACTCAGGTACTATTCACCCAGGATACTATTCATGACAAAAATTGATTTCTTTTCTGTCCAAATTATTTTTGATACATGAATATTATTCTTGAATTTTACTCCACAAAGCAGTTATCATGTTGACAATTTGGACATTCTTGAACTCTGGATAAATTGAATTATAAATCTTTAAAATTTATCCTTGCTTTCACTTAATTGAATTCTTATATCATTGTCATCATCCTCATGCTTATATTGTGATGAAAGTCATCTTTGGCCCGTAGTGTATAGATGGATTATTGATTGGTATGATTATGACCAAAAATTATGTATCGGTATAATCATGACCCGTAATGTTACAAATGATGTGATAAAAGTCCTCATTGGCCCGTAGTGCATTGATGGACAATTGTTGGCATGATCATGACCACTGGTGATACTACGAATATCCTTGGCCCGTAGTACATGGATAATTCGTGGATGTGATAATAATGAATATCCTTGGCCCGTAGTGCATGGACAATTTATGGATGAGATACTAATGAATATCCTGGGCCCGTAGTGCATGGATAATTCGGTAATGTGGATTATTTATTGAACTGTGTTACATCGATAAAATATTGATGATGAACTTTTAAATCATAGAAGATAGTAGATAGCATGTTCTACTTGACTCTTCTAATAGATTGTTTGTTCCGCTGTAGTTAAAATTGTTGTCTATTGTATTTTATCAGTTTTACACTGGTGAAGGCTAAGGATAATTTATATCTTAGTCATAATATTCTTTACTGAGCTAGTTGAGCTCACTTTTTTCTTTCATTGTTCTTTTCAGGAAATGAGAATATAGCTGGGACTAGTCGGAGAATGGAGTAACGGTCCAAGATGGTTGCTATAGTAGTCACTATTATATGATATAGTGTGATAATAATTTTCATGAAGACTTCATTTGAGTTTGAATATTGTCTACGAGATAATATTCGTGTTAAAACTCAACTATTGTGTTGTCGTATTTTGCACGAAAGTTGTATAAATTAAGTTTGTATTTAAGTTATGTATCATGTATTTGGCGACTCAGAATGGGTTGTGTATAGACTTGACAATATAGTTGGTTAACTGTTGGGTCAAACTATATTAACTGGAACCAAATGGGTTGGTTAACCATTTTTATTTATTCAGGTTGGTTAAAGTTTGGACCCATATTTTTTAAAACAAATATAGTTCTGAACCAGTTAACCATTTTTTTAACTCATATTCCATTCCGATCTAAATCGAAAAGTTGCCTAACAATTAAATATAGCAAGGTCAACTAAGATACTCTAGCTTATTAAATAAGCTACTTAAATTATACTGATTAAATAAGTTATAAATTAAGCTGATTAAATAAGCTAGTTAAATGAGCTATAAATTAAACTTATTAAATATGCTACTTAAACTAAGTTGATTAAATAAGCTATAAATTAAGCTATTTTAAATAAGGTACTTAAATTAAGTTGATTAAATAAATTATAAATTAAGTTGTTTAAATAAGTTACGCCAACGAAGATACTGTAGCTTATTAAATAAGGTACTTAGATTAATCTGATACTGCAGCTTATTAAATAAGCTACTTAGATTAATCTGATACTGCAGCTTATTAAATAAGCTACGCCAACGAAGATACTGCAGCTTCTTGTCAAATAGAGAATATTAATAATATTTTCACACAATAAAATACATGTACATTATGTTGATGTGCATTCTACTTGCACTGTGATAATACTTGTAGTCATGTGAACTCACCAATTTATTTTAGCAATATTTAAAAGTTTATAATTAATTGTTCATTATTTTTTAATATATAAACAAATTTAAATTATAATTTAAAATATATTATTATTGGTAAGGGTATATAATAGTCTAAACGATATTTTTTTTTTATCAAATTCTTTAATTAATTTTGGAAAAAACAAACATAACTTGAAATTATTTTAAGTTATCTCATGAATAATCTCATAAGAAACAAACATATGACTGGAACCAACTTTTGCACATTTCCGTGTAGATGCCTATGAAAAGAGTTGACTTAGCCATTTGGAATTGACTTTGGGAAAATATATGTTTTGTAATGTTAAATTTAATATATTTGTCTAATTAATTAAATTTTAATATGGTCTATAGAATTATATGGTTCAATTTTCTACTTATCTTGTGTGACGCCCCCAAAATAGGTATACATCACCCATCTTGAGTCTCCAAATACATGGTACAAATTTCAAATACAACTTAATAATATAGCTGTTGTGTAAAATACGACAAAACGTAAACTGAGAGTTTAATAAGAATATTGTCATCTAGACAATATCCACACTCAAAAGAGTCCTCTTTACATTTATTTTCACACTATTTAACAGAATAGTGAGGACTACTAATACTATCATCTGGACTGTCACTCCGTTCCCCAACTAATCCCGGCTACGTTCTCATTTCCTGAAGAGAACAGTGAAAGAAAGGGTGAGCTCAACTAGCCCAGTAAGAAATATTACGACTAAGATAATACAGAATAAATTATCATTAGCCTTCAACAATGTTAAACTGATAAAATATAACAAACATCAAGTTTAACTGCAGTGGAACAAGCAATCCATTAAAAGAGTCAAGTAGAGAATAAAATCTACTATCTTTTATGATTTAAAAGGTTTTTCATCACTTTTATCGTGAGACTCCACTTAATAAATTATTCCACATCATCCCTGCACTACGGCCAAGGATATTCATTAATATCACAACCACAAATTATCCATGCACTACTACCAAGGATATTCGTATTCATCAATGTTCATGATCATGCCAACAACTATCCATCAATGCACTACGGGCCAATGAGGACTTTTTCCACATCATTTGTAACATTACGGTTATGATTACACCAAATAATCCCTGGTCATAATCATACCAAGTCCATCTATGCACTACAAATCACAGATGACTTTCAACATAATATAAACATGAGGATGATGACAATGATATAAGAATTCAATAAAACAAGTTCAAGAATTAATTTATCCAGGAACTAATAACGTCCAAATTGTCAACATGATACTTCTTTGTAGAATAAAACTCAAGAATGCTCAGAAGAATATTTCCATGAAAAGATCTTGGATGAAGCGCAAATATCAAGGATATTCCACTAATTTCATGGAGTATAAAAGTCAAAACTTTAACCAACTGAGTATAATAAAGAATGGGATAACAAAAGAAATCACCGGGCATGTGATAGATCGCATGCATAAAAGTTATTCCAACAAAATAATAAATAACGGAACCGGAGTCGTGCATGCAAGCGCGCACGCACGATGGATATTCCAACGTAATAATAAATAATGGAACTAGGTCATGCGTAAACGCCTTGCACGAGGATGTTCCAAATGTAATAATAAGTAATGGAACTAGGTCATGCGTAGCATAAGCGATAGGATGTTCCAACAGAATAATAAAAATAGAATAACAGAAGAATTTCACCATGTTTCTGGTACTTCACATAGACAGGTTATTCCAACATAATGATAAAGAATGGAATAATAGAAGAATTTTACCAAGTATAGGGTAGCTTGGCGATATCTGAGTTATTCCAATGTAATAATAAAGAATGGAATAACATAAGTTCTCTTCATGAATAAGAAAGAAATAATACCACTTACCTTAGTAGGAAATTGGATACCGCAATATTGTAGTAACAAAAGATTCTTCTTCTTTCTCTCTTATTCTCTCTATTCTTTCTCTCTCTATAGCTTTAGTGAATTCGTGAAAAATAATGAAGGAATGAGCTTCTATTTATAAGCTTGGTAGAGTAAGGGTAAAATAGTCTTTTTGCCATAATTTGTGACATCATTGCTTACATCATCGATCATATGACATCATTGCTTACATCATCGATCAAATGACATCATTGCTTACATCATCCTTTCGATGACATCATTGCTTAACTCATCGATCCGATGACATCATCGCTTACATCATCAGAATTCAAATTCAAATTGTTCTCTTCCACCTCATTTTACTTTTATACCATGAATTTACTATAATAATGTTACCATTATAAAAAAAACATACTATCATATAATCACATCATACTACTATAATATAATATTATAATAATATATTTAAATGAATTATTGATTTGATAATTTGAAATACTGTGTAATGACAATTACTGAATCAAAAATATTAACGTAACAATTATTGAATCAATAAAATATTAAAAAGCAATTACTGTAATAATTATTGAGTAGTGCCTTCTTACGTAAGAATCAATAATTCAAAAAAAAACTGTGCAATACAGTGTGCTACTGTGTAACAACGCGTGCTACTGTATTTTAACCACCAGGTATTGTTAGAGTTTATGCCCTAGAGGCCAATTATTTGATATAATTGCTTAACATTTTGATATTATATTTGATTGAATAAATATATGATTTTATTATGGTTTTATTTACTGCGTTATATAAATGTTAACACAATAAAATTCCTTAGAATAGTGATACAAATTATATAGTTTCAAGTATGTGACTTGAACATGAGATTATATAATTATAATTAGTATCATTGTTCTTAAATGTCCCTAGTCGAGTATTATTGTTGATGGGACAACAATGATGCATTGAGACTAGTATGTGGATTGACTGATGACCAAATCTCATTGGTCATAAATATATGAGATATTAAGTCAATGCATAGGTACATGTTAGAGAAACGATGTCTTTGGATGGACCCACCATGAGAATTCTATATGGAGCATTATGCGAAGTGTCATTAGCAATTCTCATAGTGACAATGATGTAATGGTCCTCCGACCTAAAATCACTATATTATTACACGGGAATTTATATACTTTGATATCATCAAATGTCACCTTTAGGGTGGACTATAAAGGTGATTGTTGGGTACATCATGAATCGTGTGAGGAATATGAGTGATCTAGATGGAATTTAACCTTCCTATATATTAGTGGTGACATCCATAGGCCTCTTGATTGAGTAGGACTATGAAATGCATGGCCATGCTCAAATAGTGATTTGTTTCATATGTCTACTCATTGATCAAGAAAACTTCATTAAATTATGAAGAGTATGACACATTCCATGACTCGAGTTTAATCTAGGATATTAAGGTTAAAAGATTAAATTACATTGAAACATTGGGCTCTAAAAGGTTGCATCGAATCATCGATCTTATTATTATTACTGGGTAGCGTTGATGCATTACTAGATGCCGCTCAACATTTATAATTTTATAATATGATTTTAAAATTATTGCCAACGTAATAATAACCTATAGGTCACACACGTAGAACGTAATTTAAAAGGGAATACATTTAAATTTTAAGGATTTAAATATATTAATATGATTAATAGTATTTAAATCATGAATTTAAATTAAAAGGAAAATTTGTATATATGTATATTAATTAAGTCGGACTTAATTAAGTTATATATATATATAAATTAATTTTAGGTTTTGATTAATTCCTTTTAACTACTATATATAGGATATATAAAGAGATACTTAGGTTAGATCATAACTTCATAACCCTAGCAGCTTCTGTAGAGAGACTAGGAGAAAACCTTTTGAAAATCTTGTTCCTTTGGTGGCTAGTACCTTGAGTCTTTTTTTGCGAGAATCGCATGCGCTCGGTTAAGTACTACGCTCGTGTGGATACCATAGAGATGTAGTTTCGTGAGGAATTGGCGCTAGAGATTGAAGCGTTTGAAGTACACTTTCATATTCCGGTATAATTTCTTTACACTGAATTAATTGATTTTCGCATGGATCCTGTTTAGGGTTTCTGAAATTTCTTTGATTATTTTATTTTTCTGCTGCGTTTCTGTGTCGAAACCCTACAGTGGTATCAGAGCTACTTACGAAAAGATTAATTCAGATTATGTGTTTTAATTGTATTCAATATATATGATATATGATGATGCATGTTTACCGATATGAAATTGAATATATGATATTCCGTTGTATCTGTATTCTGGTATTATATATGATGATACTGTTAATCGTATCTTTAATCGGTGGAATAACAATATAACTGTTCTAATCGGATTAGAAGCATGAAGAATCGTTTTAATATGATTAATCAAAACTGGACATATATTATTTGTTATTATGGGTGTTTTGGTAGATTAAAATGTATGATTCTGAAACTATTTCAGAGATTCGTATGGAAAAATTCTGCTTGTCTGATTGTAGTTGAAATACCGATCAGTAGGACCATCGCTGTGGGGAGACCCCGTCGTTAAGCATACGATGGTCGCGACCCCAAATTTGTTATATATTTTTAATTTTATATAAATTGTTATATGCTTATTGTGATATGCATGGTGCACAGTTATGGCCTTTTGACCCATAGGTTAGTGGTTTTGGTTTTGAAATACGGCTTGCATGTCGTGCCTTTCTATAAATTCTAATGTAATATTCTCTTCTCATCTAAATCCCCTCGAATGTAACTCGAGGTTTCTTTATGTCATGTAATAATCTGTAATCGATGAAGATGTCAAGATGGAGAACATGATGAAAGATGATGATGGAGAGGAGGCACATGCTTGAGGAAGATCCAAGGAAGCTATTTATTTTAAGATCTTTTACCACCTTAGATTGACCTTCAATCTTTCATTAGCTTGAAAAGATTGACAGTGGATTGGGCCATAACTGTGACACATTTATTTCGCACTTTATTTATGCTTGTATGTGATATGATATGATAAATAATGTGCATGCTTAATAAGATTAAAATTGGTGAGATCTAAATTTGTTTTAATAAAATCCCTCATTAAATTATTAAGTCTAAATCAGATGCCTTCCAATGAATAACACTCATCAAGACCTTGATCAATAGATGTAGGTTTGCCAAAGCAAAGTACCCTATTTATCTAGGTAAGATGCAATAGGATAATTGTGATATCCAAACTGTTAAAATCATTGGGCCTGACTTAACTAAGTTATCTCAATAGGATTGTGGACTTAGAGGCATAAAGTTTGGTTGGTACCATTAGATGAACTAGAAACAAATGTTGTTTACCAAACTATCCAAGAGTTATATATGATATAATTGACAAAAGGGTTGTCTACCTAAATAATTGTGTTTTAAGAGATTAGCCAAAGCTAACTTAGGGCATAATGAAATATGGATCTTGGCTCACTAGAAAGATTTAATTGAAAAATGTTTTCCGAATTAATGGTGAGGGCTATTAATTTGAATAAAATAGTGGGAGGTATATTTTGAATGTATTATTATCAATTACATAATATCAACTCTACAATTTGACTTATTATTTTGGCACTTATAAATTGTAGATATCAATGGCAAACAACAACAACATAAGTAGTCTTTCACTACGATCAGTCCTTGAGAAGGACAAGCTGAGTGGGATTAATTTCCTTGACTGGCACAGGAACTTGAGGATTGTCCTCAAACAAGAGCGTAAGTTATATGTCCTTGATGGGCCCATTCTGCAAGACCTAATCCATCGCACCACGTCACGGAGCATAATGCTTACAAGAAGCATCAAGATGATGCTCACGGACGTGAGTTGTCTCATGCTAGCAACCATGAACGCCGAGCTTGGACTAAACATAAGTTGATGGATGCTTATGAGATGATCGAGCATCTCAAGAAATTGTTCGAAGGGCATGCTCGACAGGAGAGGTATGATACAAGCAAGGCGTTGTATCACTACAAAATGGGTGAACGTGATCCAGTTGGTCCACATGTGCTGAAAATGATTGGGTATATTGAATACCTTGATAGGTTGGGTTTTCCAATCACTCCGGAGGCCCAAACTGATCTTATTTTACAATCATTGAACAACAGCTACTCTCAATTTGTTATGAATTATCTAATGAATGAAATTGAGAAACCACTTACTGAGTTGTTAAGCATGTTAAGAACTATAGAGAACAACATGAAAAAGGCAGGACCCGCTCCCATAATAATGGTGCAAAAGGGAAACACTAAGGGAAAAGGGAAAGGCAAGAAAAAGATAGGATCAAATTCTGGTGCCAAACCTAATTCTAAAACCAAACAGGCTTTAAATCCTAAAGGTGGGGTGGCTAAAGAAGGTGATTGTCACTTTTGTGGGAAAAACACGGACCTTCGGAAGAGGAATTGTCATGCTTATTTGGAAGAAGTGAAGAAAAAGAAAGGAAGTGTGACTTGATTCTCGGTATATATGTTATAGAAGTCAATTTGTCTACTTCTACATCATGGGTATTGGATACTGGATGTGGTTCTCATATTTGTGTTAATGTGCAGGAACTTCGAAGGAGTAGGACTTTGGAAAAAGGGGAGGTTGACCTACGAGTTGGGAATGGAGCAAAAGTTGTTGCACTAGCTGTAGGAACTTATCATTTATCTTTGCCTAATGGGCTAGTATTAGAATTAGAGGATTGTTATTATGTGCCTGCTATAAGCAAAAACATTATTTCTGTTTCTTGTTTGGACAAGAAAGGTTTTTCATTTATAATTAAGAACAATCGTTGTTCGCTTTACTTAAATGATATTTGCTATGGTGTTGCACAATTGTTTAACGATCTTTATATTCTTGATTTGGAAATGCCTATCTATAACATAAATACAAAATGATTTAAATCAAATGATTCAAATCCGACATATCTCTGGCACTGTTGTTTGGGCCATATAAATGAGAAACGCATATCAAAACTCCATAAGGATGGATTTTTGGATTCATTTGATTTTGAATCATATGAAAAATGTGAATCTTGTTTATTAGGCAAGATGACTAAAGCCCCTTTCACTGGACATAGTGAACGGGCTAGCGATATATTGGGACTTATACATAGTGATGTATCTGGACCCATGAGTTCATTAGCAAGAGGTAGGTTTTATTACTTCATTACATTTCTTGACGACTTGGTAGAGATATGGATATGTGTATCTTATGAGACACAAATCCGAATCCTTTGAAAAGTTCAAGGAATTCAAGAATGAAGTTCAAAACCAATTTGGCAAAAGCATAAAAGCCTTCGATCCGATCGAGGAGGTGAATACTTAAGCCAAGACTTTGATGACCTTCTAAAGGAGTGCGGTATTATATCACACCACTCCACCTAGAACACAACAATGGAATGGTGTGTAATACAGAGGAGGAATCGAACCTTGTTGGACATGGTACGATCAATGATGAGTCATGCAGATCTTCCAATAAGCTTCGGGGTCATGCCTAGAGACAATTGCATTCACATACTTAAGTGTTCCTACAAAAATGGTTCGGAAGACACCATATGAGATGGACTGGAAACGCCCTAGTATATCGTTCATGAAGATTTGGGGTTGTGGAGGCGTTTGTAAACGCGTCTAGATTACGACAAGCTCGGTCCCAAATCTGACAAATGTAATTTTGTGGGATACCCAAAGGAAACAAAAGGGTATTATTTCTACAAACCTTCTAAGAACAAAGTGTTTGTTGCTCGAACTGGTATTTTTCTAGAAAGAGAATTTGTCTCTAAAGGAAACAATGGGAGGAAAGTAGAACTCGAAGAAATTCAAGAACCACAGAATATCATTGAACCTGAGTTGGAACGTGAGCAGGAACCACAAGATATTATGGAAAGTGAACCTGCTCAAATTACACAAGAAATTAGTAGATCTGGTAGGACACGCCAAGAGCCCGAGAGATATTATGGATATCTTGTGACTCATAACGGTGATGTGATGCTCATAGATCAGGATGAGCCTGCTTCCTACCAAGAAGCTATGAATGGACCAGATTCTTAGAGATGGCTTGAAGCCATGAGATCTGAAATGGACTCCATGTATACTAACCAAGTATGGACTTTGGTTGATCCACCCGAAGGGGTAAAACCAATCGGGTGCAAGTGGGTTTTCAAGAAGAAAATTGACATGGATGGTAATGTACAAACCTACAAAGGTTGACTGGTAGCAAAAGGTTACAAATAAGTTCAAGGTGTTGACTATGATGAAACCTTCTCTCCAAAGGGCAATGGTTAAATCCATCGGGATCTTACTTGCTATCGCTGACCTTTTTACGATTACAAAGTCCGGCGGATGGATGTCAAAACCGCTTCCTTAACGGAAATCTCCTTGAGGATGTGTACATGACACAAACACGAGGGATTTGTCGATCCAAAGGATCTTCGGAAAAGTATGTAAGTCTGCAGTGATCCATTTATGGATTGAAAGCAAGCCTCTCGGAGTTGGAATCTTTGATTTGATGAAGCAGTCAAAGAGTTTGGTTTTATTGAAAATGAAGATGAACCTTGTGTATATAAGAAGGTTAGTGGGAGTCACATTGTATTCCTAGTATTATATGTTGACGACATATTAATTATTGAGAATGACATTCCTTTATTACAGTCAGAAAAACATGGTTAGGAAAATGTTTCTCCATGAAAGATTTAAGCGATCGACCTACATTTTAGGTATCAAGATCTATCGAGATAGATCGAGAAAAATCTTCTACCTAAGTCGTAGTACATATATTGATAAAGTGCTAAAACAGTCAAAGACGCAAGAGGCAAAAGAGGACACTTACCCATTGACTCATGGTATAAAGATCTCTAAGGCCCAATGTCCTAAATCACAAGATGATGAGGAGGTATAAGAAAGATCCCTTATGCTTCGACAATTGGATCTATCATGTATGCAATGATATGTACTCGTCCAGGATGTCTCGTATGCTTTGAGCATGACGAGCAAATACCGATCGAATCCGTGTGGAGGTCGACGAATAGCCAAGAATATCCTCAAGTACCTAAAAAGGACTAAGGATTCATTCTTGGTATATGGAGGTGAAGACGAACTAGCGATAAAGGGTTACACAGATGCTAGTTTCAGATCGACAAATGATGACTATAAGTCTCGGCCAGTTTTGTGTTTTGCCTTAATGGTGGTGTTGTTAATGGAAGAGTTCAAGCAAGAGATGATGGCGATTCTACAACAGAGGTCGAGTATATTGTCGCTTCTAGAAACCAAGGAGGTTGGAGATGGATTAAAAGTTCATCATCGAACTTGGTGTTGTTCCAACCATTGTTGATCCCGGTTGCTCTATACCTTGTGATAATAATGGAGCCAAAGACAAAGCTAAGAAACCCAGATCTCACCAACGATCCAAGCATATATACTTAGGCGGTACAATCTCATCCAGTAAAATCATTGATAGAGATGTACATATAGGAAGAGTGCCAACAGATAATAATGTTGCAGATCCATTGACCAAGGCTTTGCCGCGTAAAGCATTTACGGTCACACTAGTTCCATGGGTATTAGATACATGAGTGATTGGCTCTAGTGCAAGTGGGAGACTGTTAGAGTTTATGCCCTAGAGGCCAATTATTTGATATAATTGCTTAACATTTTGATATTATATTTGATTGAATAAATATATGATTTTATTATGGTTTTATTTACTGCGTTATATAAATGTTAACACAATAAAATTCCTTAGAATAGTGATACAAATTATATAGTTTCAAGTATGTGACTTGAACATGAGATTATATAATTATAATTAGTATCATTGTTCTTAAATGTCCCTAGTTTCGAGTATTATTGTTGATGGGACAACAATGATGCATCGAGACTAGTATGTGGATCGATTGATGACCAAATCTCATTGGTCATAAATATATGAGATATTAAGTCAATGCAGGAGGTACATGTTAGAAACGATGTCTTTGGATGGATTCCACCATGAGAATTCTATATGGAGCATTATGCCGAAGTGTCATTAGCAATTCTCATAGTGGCAATGATGTAATGGTCCTCCGACCGAAATCACTATATATTACTACCACCTAATTTATATACTTTGATATCATCAAATGTCACCTTTAATAGTGGTGGATTATAAATGTGATTATTGGGTACATCATGAATCGTGTGAGGAATATGAGTGATCTAGATGGAATTTAACCTTCCTATATATTGGGGTGATATCCATAGGCCTCTTGATTGATGAGGACTATGAAATGCATGGCCATGCTCAAATAGTGATTTATTTCATATAGTCTACTCATTGATCAAGAAAACTCAGATTAAATTATGAAGAGTATGACACATTCCATGACTCGAGTTTAATCTAGGATATTAAGGTTAAAAGAATTAAATTACATTGAAACATTGGTCACGTAAAAGGTTGCATCGAATCATCGATCTTATTATTACTTGGGTAGCAAAGTGATGCATTACTAGATGCCGCTCAACTGCTTATAATTTTATAATATGATTTTAAAATTATTGCCAACGTAATAATAACCTATAGGTCACACATAGAACGTAATTTAAAGGGGATAAATTTAAATTTTAAGGATTTAAATATATTAATATGATTAATAGTATTTAAATCACGAATTTAAATTAAAAGGAAAGTTTGTATATATGTATATTAATTAAGTAAGACTTAATTAAGTTATATATATATAAATTTGAATTTTAGGTTTTGATTAATTCTTTTTAACTACTATATATAGGATATATAACAGCTACTTAGGGTTAGATCATAACTTCATAACCCTAGCCGCTCTTAGAGAGAGACTAGAGAGAAAAACTCTAGCCGCTCTTAGAGAGAGACTAGAGAGAAAACCTTTTAAAAATCTTATTCCTTTGGTGGCTAGTACCGCGAGTCTTTTTGCAGAATCGTGCGATGGTTCGTGCTACGTTCGTGTGGATACCATAGAGACGTAGTTTCGTGAGGAATTGCGTTAGAGATTCGAAACGTTTCAGAAGAACTTTCATATTCGGTATAATTTCTTTACCCTGAATTAATTGATTTTCGCATGGATCCTGTTTAGGGTTTCGGAAATTGCTTTGATTATTTTATTTTTCGCTGCGTTTTTGTGTCGAAACCCTACAGGTATTCTAACAGTGTTAACGATAACACTTCCGCTGTTATTTTCATAAAAATATTTTTGTTATTTTCTAACTCCGACAATAATTTCGTTATGGTGTCCACCAATGATTGTGTCGTCGTACGAATATTCCCCGACCAAACGAATATTTTATAACAACTTGCGTACTTTGTAAAATTTATAAATATTACCCACAACTATAACATTATATCAAATTCATTCCATAATATTTAAAAATTAATATTTATAGAAAAATCATCTTTATTAAAAAGTTGGGGTCTTACAACCTCCCCTTCTTATGAAATTTAGCCCTCGAAATTATGGTACGTACCTGGTACGTCGAAAAGTTAAGGATATCTTGATTTCATTTCAGATTCTAACTCCCAGGTCAATTCCTCAACATCTTGGTTTCTCCACAAAACTTTGACTTGAGGTATAACCTTGGAGCGTAGAATATGTTCCTTCTTATCCAAGATTTGAACAGGAACCTCTTCATACATCAAATCTTCCGCTATTTCATCCAGTTCTAACTCATTAATGTGGTTCGGGTCTTCCACATATTTACGTAACATGGATATGTGAAAAACGTTATGAACACGAGACATACTTGGCGGTAAAGCGAGTCTATACACCACAGTTCCTACTTGATCGAGGATTAAAAATGGGCCAATGAATCAAGGAATGAGCTTTCCTCTCTTTCCAAATCTCGTAACTCCTTTCCATAGAGCAACACGTAACAACACATTGTTGATTATGTCATGTTCTAGCCTAATGTTTTGATGATGACTTATTCATTGATACTAAATTCTTCATTGTGAATTTCAGGAAATTATTTCAAGAATTGAATGATGGATTATTCAAGAAGAATGAAGATGCTTTGGGTCTTAGGAAAAATATGTAAGTTCATTGCATATATTCGATTTTTCAATACAAGGCTCTAGGACATTTTATGTGTGCATTAAAATGTGATTTAATTGTGCATATTTAAAATATGTTTTTCATTGCTATAAGAACTGAAGTTTATTTTTGCATGCATAAAAATCTCGTCTCAATTAATTGAATGTGAAGATAATTCATGAATTGTTAACTCAAAAAAGTTGTTTGTGTCGATTGAGGAGTGATAATTATCTCTGTTAGAGGTTTAATTGTACATATCTTGGTAAGTTGTATACATAGTAAGTAGAGCTTTAATTAGCACATACCTTGAAAAAAGGAAATTATGATTATCTTTGAGGAATTGGAATTTTTTACTAAGAATTCATTGGCAAATGCAGATTTTATATGGAATTAGTCTTGAATCATTTTTAATATTCGACTTAGACTCAATTTTGGATTGTTATTGAAAGAGTCCAATACATATCAGAATCACCAAAGATAATTTGTTGTATCATTCCTTAGCCATTAATCGGATGTATTTGTTGGCCACAAAAATATTTTCTCAACGAAACTATATTTTGTAACAACGGTAATATATTTGGACTATAAAAGGAAGAACTGACATCAATGAAAATTACAACACTTACAATACTTTATTGCACTCACATTCTTGGAAGGTTATTATCGGTGCAAATCTTGAGTTGTTGATCAATTGATATTTTCAGTCAACTTTCGTGAGCTTCATATTGGTGATATCTATCTTTTATTATTTGATCATTGCATTCATTTAGTTGAGCCTTTCATTGTTAAATTGTTTATTTGCTTTGATCATTAGACCTCTATTATTGTAATCTTAATTATTTTTTAGACTAAGTGTTGTCTAAAGGAATTTAATCCAGGTGGATTAAGGTTTGTTTACAAACAGGTTCAAGGAAGCATAGGTGCTTAAGGGGTGCATTGGTGCACAAGGAGCAAGAGTGCTCAAGTGAATTATTGTAATTCAATTTTATAGAATCTGTATTGTAACAAGAGTCTTTTAAAGAAATAAAAGTGAGTCTCCAATACTAGTTGGTATTGGACGTGGAGTAGGCTATTATTATAGAGGGTAATAGCCGAACCACGTAAAAAATCTTGGTGTTATTTTTATTACTTGATTTAACTTAATTCAAGTTTATTGATTTGCTAAATAAACAAAATCTAATCGTGAGAGTTTTTGTCATCATTAAATATTTTATTTAACTTACAAAAACACCAAGATATTTTCTTAAACTAAAATTCAATTTTGGTAGACTATATTCATTCAAAGAAGTCGCATTCATCAATATAGTTGACTACATTCAATAATTTGGTTTAAAGTTTTAAATTGGTCATAGTTTGTATCCATACTTATTCAACCCCCCCCCCCCCTTCTAAGTGTGCCTTATCTGAATTTCATTTAGTATCAAAGCTTGGCTCTACTTACTTGGTCTTAAAAGTGACTTGTAGGAAAGATTCGATACGGCACAAGCCGAAAAAACAATCAAGAAGGTCAATCAACCAATAGACCCCCACTGTTGCATGGAACAGAAAACAACAACTTCTGAAAATTCCGAATGAGGATCTACCTTAAAAGAAATCCTTGGGAATGGTGGGTTGTGGAGAATGGACCGCTTATTCCAAGGAAAGATGATGGTACTCCAAAGACTTTGCTAGAGATGGATTCAATCAAAACCTTCATGGTCTCCTATGACTCAAGGGCAATGAATACTCTATTACAAAGCATGGTGCAGTCCGAGATTGACAAAGTATCCTCATGCAACACAGCTAAGGAAATTTGGGATACTCTAGTGGTGAGTCATGAAGGAACATCAAAAGTTTGAGAAGTTAAACTAAGCATGCTTATGCATGACTATGAGATGTTCAAACTTGAGAAAGATGAAACTATAAAGATGGCTCAAGCAAGATTCCTTGTTCTTCCGAACTCTTTAAAGTTCATCGGACAAATCTATTCCACAAAGTGAGATTAATCGAAAGTTACTACTGGCTATGCCCAAGAGGTTTGCATCTAAGATTACTACTCTTCAAGATTCCTCTACTATATCTACTATGGATACACTAACCTTTTGGTGAACTTGAGGATTATGAACATCGCTTAAAGAGGTATGATGATGAGGAGGAAACTCCTCATAGAAAGGTTTTAGCTCTCAACATGCAGAAATGAAGAAGAGCTTGATGATGATTCATTTAAGAGATAGCTATGATGTCATGGAGACTCAAAGGACTTCTACAAAGAAAGAATAAATGAAAGAATACCTTCAAAGGCAAAGGAAAGCAAACTGAAGAAACGTGTTTTGAATGTGGACGTCCAAGGCACTTCAAGAAGGATTGTTTTCAACTAAAGAATAAAGGAAAAATAGGCTTCAAGGATAATAAGAAAAACAAGGCACTGGTCACTGGGAGTGATGAAGCAGAATCTGAAGTTGAGATTGACGCCAAGGATGAGATAGCTCAAGTATGCTTCATGGGAATAGAAGGTATGTTTCAAGGCGAAGGTTCCATCTCAAAAATGGATTCTTGATAGAGGATGCTCTCTTCACATGACCGGTGACAAATCAAAGTTTGTGGAACTAAAAATCAAGAAGAAAAATGAAACGGTCACATTCGGAGATAATCGAACTTGTGAGATTGTTGGAAAAGGTAAAATCGGTAATGGTAATTTTAACATCAATAATGTTCATCTTGTTAACGATCTTGAATTTAATCTTATTAGTATAAGTCAATTAATGGACAATGGTCACCAAGTCAGTTTTGATAAAGAAAAATGCATTATTTCTCAAGGTACTAACAATGTTACTCTAGTTGCACAAAGAGAAAGAAATATATATATACTATTGATTTTGAGCAACAGGATGAAGAATTATGTCTTGCATCTGTACAAGATGATGCTAATTTATGGCACAAAAGGATGGGACATGTTCACATGGATTTAATCAAGAAAGTGTCTTCAAAAATTCTCGTCAAAGGATTGTCGAAGATAAAATTCAAAAAAAAAGGAGTATGTGTTCCTTGCCAACTTGGAAAACAAGTAAGAACATCATTCAGTACAAAGAATATGGGATCAACCTCTACACCTTTACAATTACGTCATCTTGATTTATTTGGTCCAGAAAGGCATGCTAGTATTAATGGTAAATTTTATGCATTTGTCATAGTTGATAATTTTTCTAGATATACATGGGTATTATTCTTAAGAACCAAAGATGAAGCATTTAAAGAGTTTGAGAAATTGATAAGAAATTTAGAGAATAAGTATAGTCTCAAACTTATAAAAAATTAGAAGTGATCATGGTATTTAATTTCAAAAAAGACTTTATTACATTTTGTGATCTAAAAGGTATAAGCCATGAGTTTTCAGCTCCTAGAACTCCTCAACAAAATGGAGTAGTGGAAAGAAAGAATAGAACACTTCAAGAAACAGCTAGAACACTTTTACAAGAAAGTAAATTTCCAATGAAATTTTGGGCAGAAGCTATTAATACTTCATGTTATGTGTTAAATAGAGTTCTTTACAAGTTATTTGGAGAATTTTCATATAACTTTCAATGAGAGAGTAACAATGAGAACCAAGAAAGAGAAGAGGATCAGAATGGATTTTCAAAATTCATAGAGAACCATTGGATTGAATGGATCCACATGAAAATGAACATGAGAAGCAACACAAGATCTTGAAGAAAATTTTCCTCAACAAGAAGAGGTAATACACGATGTTCAAATGCCAAAGACAGCAAAATATCTCAAGGATCATCCACAGGAAAATATTTTGTTGGAGATATAAACAAAGGAGTTACTACACGAAGAAACCTACAAAATCAATGTGCGTTTTTTGCATTTCTATCACAAGTTGAGCCAAAGAATGTTAAAGAAGCTATACTTGATGAAAATTGGCTGATGGCAATGCAAGAGGAACTTCAACAATTTGAACGATGTCAAGTTTGGGAATTAATGTCTCCTCCTAAAGATAGTTCTGTCATTGGAACAAAATGGGTGTTTAAAAATAAGCTTGATGAGCATGGAACAATCACTCGCAACAAATCAAGGCTAGTGGCTCAAGGTTACAATCAACAAGAAGGGATCGACTATAAAGAAACTTATGCTCCAGTTGCAAGACTAGAGTCTATTCGAATCTTGTTAGCATTTGCTTGTTATAAGAAATTCAAGCTTTATCAAATGGATGTAAAGAGTGTTTTTCTTAATGGATACATCAATGAAGAAGTATATGTCAAACAGCCTCCTGGATTCGAACATGAGAAATATCCAAATCATGTTTTTAAGCTAAAGAAAGCTCTCTATGGTCTCAAACAAGCTCCAAGGGCTTGGTACGAGAGGTTGAGTAAGTATCTTATTTCAAGTAGTTTTACTAGAGGTAAAATAGATTCTACCTTATTTATTAAACATGAAAAACAAGAAATAAACATTGTTCAAATATATGTAGATGATATAATATTTGGTGCTACTAATGATTTTCTTTGTGAGTGGTTTTCAAAGTGTATGCATAAGGAATTTGATATGAGCTTAATGGGAGAGCTAAATTACTTTTTGGGACTTCAAATCAAACAAACAAGGGAAGGGATCTATATTCATCAAACCAAGTACACAAAAGAGTTACTCAAAAGATTTGGCTTTGAAGGAACCAACCCAAAGGCTACACCAATGAGTACATCAATAAAGCTCACTTCAGATGATAAAGGTATAGATGTAGAGGTAACTAAATATCGAGGTATGATTGGCTCTTTATTATATTTAATTGCATCTAGACCTGATATAATATATAGTGTATGTCTTTGTGCTCAATTTCAAGCACAACCCAAAGAATCCCACTTACAAGCAGTTAAAAGAATTTTTAAATATTTAAGTGGTACTATAAATTTAGGGTTATTTTATCTAATAAGTAATCATTTTGAACTAATGGGTTATTCAAATGTCGACTATGCAGGTTTCAAATTGATAGAAAAAAAGTACAAGTGGTGCTTGTACATTTTGGGACAAAGTCTTGTTTCAGTGGCATAGTAAAAAGCAAACTTTGGTTGCTTTATCAACCAATCGAGGTGAATATTTAGTCTGCAGGAGTTGTTGCTCTCAAATATTATGGATGAAACAAACTCTATGTGATTTTGACATAATCGCAATAATGTGCCTATATATTGTGATAATTCTAGTGCTATTGACATATCAAAGAATCCTATTTTGCATTCACATACAAAACATATAGAGGTAAGGCATCATTTTTTAAGGGATAATGTTTGAAAAGGGTTAGTTAAATTGGTTTTTATTCCTACCGAAAAACAATTAGCTGATATTTTTACTAAACCCTTGAGTGAGGAAAGATTTTGTATGCTAAGGAAAGAACTTAAATGTGCATGATATAATTGTGATTTACTTACTTAAAATTTTATGACATGCAGATTATATTTTATACATATATGTATCATTTATTTTCTGCATGATATCTAATAAAATATATATTTGTTTGCCATTCCTTATCTACTCAAATTATGTTCTAGATACATGTTTCTATCGCCGGATGTCATTGGGAAACGTAAAGGTTTACACCTTGAGATACAGAACAAGCAGCCGAACATATTTTTTGAAATTGAAAAGACACACGTCTTTCGGTGATAGATTTTTACTTGATTTCTATATCTTCTTCTTCTTAAATCAGATCTTTCACATCCGTTATCTATCCAAAACCCTTCTTTTCATCTTCACAAGTTGATAACACCATGAAAACCAGATCTAGCAAGCGAACTACTTGAAAATCAGACGACGAAGGTTCTTTGTTGCAGAACGTTACGGGAACAAAGATGAAATCCAAGCGCGTACATAAGAAATCCTCTGTGCATGTGTTGTCTGATGCTACAATTTTGTCCGACGACTCAGACTCTAGTTTTTCTTTCTTAAAAACCTCAGAAGTCGAACTGTCTCACCAGGGAAAATTGAAGCAGCCAGAGGATGAAGAACAATTTTTCTCACAGCCAGAATCTCCCTCAAATCTGGTAAATCCATTTTCATCTTCCTTTGATATGCAAGAAAATTTCTTTAGAGGACCTAGTTTCGAAACTCGTTTTAAAATTTCCATTGCTACAAAGCAATTTATTTATGAAAAATCTTTGGATCTATTTTATCTAAAACACTCTGTTCTGGAAAAACTCTTCACTAATTGCAATATTTCTTCCATGTTGCTCCCTCCTACTATTGTTTATCCTAGGTTAGTCCAACAATTTTATACTAATCTTGAATGCAATGGGGATTGTTTTACAACATTTGTTAAGGGTAAGTCATTATTTTTCACTAGTATTGACTTTGGTAGCATTCTTGGTATTTCTTCTGCTGGACCTTGTCCGTTTACTCTTAAAGGTGCTGCTAATATCCCTTTTCATCCCTTGGAACAACTTTATATTGTTATGAATGATTTCTCTCTTACATCTTTGTTTCTTCCAAAAATTGTGAATGTGTGTCCTACTGCCTGTGTGTTACATAAGTTGGTTCGGTATAATTTATTTCCCCAACTTGGTGGTGGGGCAGATTTTACCTATCAGGATTTAGTTGTTGTGGCTATGATTCTTAAGGGAAAATCTTTCAATTTTTTCTCAAATGATGTTGTCTCATATGCAAAGTTGTATTCACAAACCAAGAAGTGTCTTCCTTATAGCAAGTTTTTAACAAAACTCTTCCAACATTTCAAAATATCTTTTGATGATGAAATTTCAGCCATAAATCATGAGCTTATTGACACCGCTAATCCGACAAAATCTCACATTACTTTTCATCTTTGGTGAATTTGTTCGCCTTCTCCCCGATCCTCCTATTACCTCTCCTCCTCCTATTTCTCATACTCCCCGACTCATCTTCATCTTCGTTTGCCAAATTCTCATGGGTCCGATATTATGAATGTTTTAAATGAGATTTTACAAAATCAAAATTTCGTGAAAGTTGATTTGGTCGAATATAAGAAATCGACTTGTGATTTTTGAGAAAGGAAACTAACGATGGACGCTCCCAAAATTAACAAACTATACATCATCGTGTGGAAGATGAATTTATTGATCTTCAAAGGGGTTTTGATTGAGATAATCGCTATGGTTGAAGCACTCCAACGGAAATTTAATCGGAACACATGTCAGTTAAGTCAAGAGGTAAAGTTTATTAGTTATCAACTCGGGGAGCTTATAGATTTTATGGCGACCAGGTTCAATGATGTGGGACAACGGTTTCATGTTCCTACAATGTATTCTCCAATCCCAGAGTGACCGATGAACAATTGGATGGCTGAATACAAGGGTGATTTTTCTCGGATATGGAACTCCCTCCTGCAACTTTTATACCTCGACCACCTAGACTTGCCAACGATTACACTTTAGAAGAGTGTCTTCATCGCCTTCGTCATCGTCCTTACTTTACCACTCGTGCTGAACAGCGGGCTAATCTCGAGGATATTGATTGATTGTGGTATTCTCTTTTTGCATGATGACAAAGGGGGAGAATTTCTGAGCATTTCAAATTCTATTTTAAGATTATGGTTCTATTTTTAAGACTATGTTTATGTTTTCATTTGATTTGAAGGCATGTTTGCATGGGTGTTAAGACTGATGATAGACTCATTTTGATGCATGCATATTAAGACTTGATGGTTTTGATTTTACTTTGTTAACATTATGATCTGTGAAATATATTTGGTTTAGTATGATACTAACATATGCAGTTTTTACAAATTTTTCCTGAAATATGCATGAATTTAGGGGGAGTTTCATTTATTTATGTTGTCATCATCAAAAAGGGGGAGAATGTTGATTATGTCACGTTCTAGCCTAATGTTTTGATGATGACTTATTCATTGGTACTAAATTCTTCATTGTGAATTTCAGGAAATTGTTTCAAGAATTGAATGATGGATTATTCAAGAAGAATGAAGATGCTTTGGGTCTTAGGAAAAATATGTAAGGTCATTGCATATATTCGATTTTTCAATACAAGGCTCTAGGACATTTTATGTGTGCATTAAAATGTGATTTAATTGTGCATATTTAAAATATGTTTTTCATTGCTATAAGAATTGAGTTTATTTTTGCATGCATAAAAATCCTGTCCGAATTAATTGAATGTGAAGATAATTCATGAATTGTTAACTGAAAAGTTGTTTGTGTCGATTGAGGAGTGATAATTATCTGTTAGAGGTTTAATTGTACATATCTTGGTAAGTTGCATATGGCGGTAGAGCTTTAATTAGCACATACCTTGAAAAAAGGAAATTATGATTATCTTTGAGGAATTGGAATTTGTTACGGTAACTGTTAAAGCAGACTTTATGGGAATTAGTCTTGAATCATTTTTAATATTTGACTTAGACTCAATTCTGGATTGTTATTGAAAGAGTCCAATACATATATGTAACCACCAAAGATAATTTGTTGTATCATTCCTTAGCCATTAACGGATGTATTTGTTGGCCACAAAAATATTTTCTCAACGAAACTATATTTTGTAACAACGGTAATATATTTGGACTATAAAAGGAAGAACTGACATCAATGAAAATTACAACACTTACAATACTTTATTGCACTCACATTCTTGGAAGGTTATTATCGGTGCAAATCTTGAGTTGTTGATCAATTGATATTTTCATCAACTTCGTGAGCTTCATATATGGTGGATATCTATCTTTTATTATTTGATCATTGCATTCATTTAGTTGAGCCTTTCATTGTTAAATTGTTTATTTGCTTTGATCATTAGACCTCTATTATTATAATCTTAATTATTTTTTAGACTAAGTGTTGTCTAAAGGAATTTAATCGGTGGATTAAAGTTTGATTACAAACAAAGTTCAAGGAAGCATAGGTGCTTAAGGGGTGCATTGGTGCACAAGGAGCATGAGTGCTCAAGTGAATTATTGTTATTCAATTTTATAGAATCAGATTGTAACAAGAGTCTTTTAAAGAAATAAAAGTGAGTCTCCAATACTAGTTGGTATTGACGTGGAGTAGGCTATTATTATGAGAGGTAATAATATAACCACCTAAAAATCTTGGTGTTATTTTTATTACTTGATTTAACTTAATTCAAGTTTATTGATTTGCTAAATAAACAAAATCTAATCGTGAGAGTTTTTGTCATCATTAAATATTTTATTTAACTTACAAAAACACCAAGATATTTTCTAAAATTAAACAAAATTCAATTCATCAATATAGACTATATTCATTCAAAGTTTTTAAATTGGTCATAGTTTGTATCAACTTATAGTCTAAGACTACATTCAATAATTTGGTTTAAAATTTTTCGATGAAATTGGTCATAACTTTGTATCCATCTTGTTGTTGTATGAAAACTTCAATTATGCAGAAGAACTTGTCCCAACTTCCTTGAAGTCAAGGACACGAGTCTTAATAAATCTTCAAGAGTTTGAATAGTCCTCTTGATTATTCTATGTCTGCTCTAAGGATGATATGCCGAACTAAATCATAAGTCCGTGCCCATAGCTTTTTACAAACTAACCCAAAATCGTGAAGTGAATCTTGGGTCTCGATCAGAAACTATGGATACCGGCATACCATGCAGTCTTATAATCTCGTTTATGTACATACGAGCAAGACGTTCAGGTGTATAAGTTTCTCGATTGGTAAGAAATGAGCGGACTTGGTCAATCTATCAACAATGACCCAAATTGCATCTATACCTTGAGAAACCTTGGGACGACCAAAGAATGAAATCCATGGTAATGTGCTCCCACTTCCATTCCGAATTTCAAGTGGTTGCAATGGACCTTTTGGTACTTAATGCTCGCTTTGACTCATTGACAAGTTAGACACCTTGAGATAAGCGGTATATCTCTCTCTTCATATTGCTCCACCAAAATGTATGGACGAAGATCACGATACATTTTGGTACTCCCAGGATGGATTGCAAACGGTGTGTTGTGCGCCTCCATCATAATTTTATACTTTAAATCAAGGTCGTTAGAAACACAAAGTCTGGAGTTGACTCGAAGTATTCCTTCTTCATCGATTCTTGCTTCAGGCATATCACCTTCTTGCACTTTCTTCCTCATGCGCGCATCACCTCCGGATTCAGAATTTGAGCAAACTTTAACTTTATCAATTAAAGTCGGTTCTACTCGTATATTCGCCATCATCACATGGGTCCCTGGAGTTTTTAACTCTATCTCCATCCTTTGCAAGTCACACAAAATGGGCCTTTGCGTTGTCAATATCGCACTCATACTCGCATATGATCTTCTACTCAATGCGCCAGCTACCACGTTCGCTTTTCCAGGATGGTATTGGATGGTATGATCATAATCTTTCAACAGTTCAAGCCAACGTTGTTGTCGCATATTGAGTTCCTTTTGAGTGAAGAAATATTTGATGCTTTTATGATCCGTAAAGATCTCCACTTTCTCCCCATACAAGTAATGCCTCCAAATTTTAAGTGTGAAAACAACAGCTGCCAACTCTAGATCATGAGTAGGATAATTCCTCTCATATTCTTTGAGTTAATCGAGAGGCATAAAGCTATGACTTTCCCATGTTGCATGAGAACACATCCTAACCCTTTGCTCGAAGCATCATCGTAGATGACAAATCCTCCGAGCCGGATGGTATTGTCGAGTAATGTGCATGAAATGAGTCTCCTCTTGAGTTCTTGAAAACTCTTCTCACATTCCTCGTTCCAACCGAATTTTGTATCTTTTTGAGTCAGCTGAGTTAATGGAGTAGCGATTCGAGAAAACCCTTCTACGAATCTCCAATAATAACCAGCTAAGCCAAGAAAGCTACGTACTTCGATCACTGATTTAGGTTGCTCCCAACTTTGAATAGCTTCAATCTTTGCTGGGTCAACAGATATTCCATGGCTTGATACTATGTGCCCAAGGAATGCTACTTCCTCAAGCCAGAACTCACATTTCTTTAACTTGGCATAAAGCTTATATTCACGAAGCTTTTGGAGTATCAGCTTCAAGTGTTGCTCATGATCTTCACGGCGTTTGGAATAAATAAGGATGTCATCAATAAAGACGACCACAAAGTGATCCAAATATTCCTTGAATACTCGGTTCATCATATCCATGAAAGCAGCAGGAGAATTAGTCAATCCAAAAGATATGACTAGGAATTCATAATGCCCGTACCGAGTTCTGAAAGCCGTCTTTGGAATGTCATCGGTTCTAATTTTCAACTGGTGATATCCAGAATGAAGATCAATCTTTGAAAAGAAGTTGGCTCCTTGTAACTGGTCAAATAGGTCATCAATACGTGGCAATGGGTACCTATTTTTGATGGTGACATGATTCAACTTCCGATAATCAATACAAATTCGCATACTCCCATCTTTCTTTTTCACGAATAGAACAGGAGCACCCCAAGGAGAAGTACTAGGACGAATAAAGCTAATGTCTAACCATTCCTGTAGTTGGGTCTTTAACTCCTGAAGTTCAATAGGAGCCATTCGATATGGGGCTTTGGAAATGGGTTTTGTCTTGGGTTCAAGGTCAATACAAAATTCAATTTCACACTACGGGGTAGGCAGGGAAGTTCTTCAGAATACGTCAGAAATTTATTAACAATAGAAATATCATTCAAAAGCGGCGTATTTTTGTTTAGATCCGTGACATGAGCTAAGAAAGCTTGACATCCGTTTTTTAATAAACGAATAGCTTTATGGCTTGAGATGACAGTGATTGATTTTAATGGTTTGGTTGCTTGAATTCGCATAATAGGTTGGTTAGGAATATGAAAGCTAACAACCTTACGAAAACAATCATTTTTTGCATGAAGAGTAGTTAACCAATCAATCCCTAGAATTACGTCAAATGGAAGTATTTTCAATGAAATAAGATCGACAGGTAATGTGTGGGTACCGATTTGAACCAAACAAGACTTATAAATAGTGGATGTAATGAAGGCTTCTCCCAATGGAGTTTCGACAGATAAGTCAAGGTCCAATTTCTCCGGAGTCAAATCTAAACGTTGAGCGCAGGTAGGAGAAATAAAAGAATGGGTAGAACCGGTATCAAATAAGGTATATACTTCACTAGAGTTTATGATAAGCTTACCCGTGATGACCTCATTCGGGTTCCTTGCTTTCTGGGTGGTCACGACAAACGCTCTCCCTTGAACTACCAGATTTATCTTGTCTGGGACGGTCTTTGATGCCTCCATCCCAGCTGGACTTGTCTTCGGTGCACGACAAAATCAGGTCAGGTGACCTTCTCTTCCACAATTGTAACATGCTTTGGATGGCATCGCGCAGTTTGGACTGATGTGTCCATCTCCTCCACATTTGAAGCATATGATAGGTGGTCGTTCTCCTTCCTTAACGACAGGTGTTGATGCTGACGTCTTTCCATCATTGTTGAATCTCCTCTTCTTGAAATGTCCATTCTTATTGTTTTGGCCATGATTACCACCGAATTGGTTACCATTTACGCATGTTGATTCCTCCACGCTTATTGTCACCGCTCGATGATATTATCATTGGTATTATCATTTTGTTGATTGCTCTCTCTTTTGGTTGGGTTGACTCATTATCGCGCTCTAATAACTGAGCCCTATTAACAACATCTGAATACAAACACAGTTTATGAGAGATAAGATATTGACATATCTCGATTTTCAAACCTCTTAGAAATATTTGCGTCATTCTCTCCTCATTATCAACCAAATGAGACGCAAACCGGGACAACTCGGCAAACTTGGCTTCGTATATGACACGGTAATGTTTTTTTGTTCCAGCTTGATGAACTCTACGTCTTTTATGTGACGAATACTTTCGGGAAAGTACTTGTCGTTGAACAGTTCTTGGAACTTCTCCCAAGACATCTTCAAGGCGGCGGAGTTGAGTACGCTTTCTGATTCCCACCAAGAACTCGCCTCACCTCACTGCATGAAGGTGGCAAAAGCCTCTGAACATTTTGGACAGGAGTCACTCTTGCCTGATGTTGCATGAATTGCATAAAGCCTCTGAACATTCAATCATTCATCATCTGGTCTGTGATGTTGTTTGCCTCAACAGTCCATCATTGTCGCCTTCTTGATGCACATTATCCTGATTATTGATCTGTGGAGACTCAACAGTCTCATGTGCTCCATTGATGTTCTCAACATTCTCGAATGTCATTTTCAAATACTGCCATAAAACAAGGGTTAATTAACATATCACATATTATCCCTATACTCTAACCGACCAATTAAATACGAAATAAACTTAGGTAGGACATACTAGCGAAGGAATTTCCCGTCTCTCCCCTCCTAGTTCTTGTCTCACATCTTAGCCAGGGATCATATCTCTAAGTTTTGATACCAACTGTGATGCCCCCAAAATAGGTATACATCACCCATCTTGAGTCGCCAAATACATGGTACAAATTTCAAATACAACTTAATAATATAGCTGTCGTGTAAAATACGACAAAACGTAAAGTGAGAGTTTAATAAGAATATTGTCATCTAGACAATATCCACACTCAAAAGAGTCCTCTTTATATTTATTTTCACACTATTTAACAGAATAGTGAGGACTACTAATACTATCATCTGGACCGTCACTCCGTTCCCCGACTAGTCCCGGCTACGTTCTCATTTCCTGAAGAAAACAGTGAAAGAAAGGGTGAGCTCAACTAGCCGAGTAAGAAATATTACGACTAAGATAATGCAGAATAAATTATCATTAGCCTTCAACAATGTTAAACTGATAAAATATAACAAACATCAAGTTTAACTGCAGTGGAACAAGCAATCCATTAAAAGAGTCAAGTAGAGAATAAAATCTACTATCTTTTATGATTTAAAAGGTTTTTCATCACTTTTATCGCTGAGACTCAGCTTAATAAATAATTCACATCATCCCTGCACTACGGCCAAGGATATTCATTAATATCACAACCACAAATTATCCATGCACTACGGCCAAGGATATTCATGTATTCATCAATGTTCATGATCATGCCAACAACTATCCATCAATGCACTACGGGCCAATGAGGACTTTTTCCACATCATTTGTAACATTGCGTTCATGATTACACCAAATAATCCCTGGTCATAATCATACCAAGTCCATCTATGCACTACAAATCACAGATGACTTTCAACATAATATAAACATGAGGATGATGACAATGATATAAGAATTCAATAAAACAAGTTCAAGAATTAATTTATCCAGGAACTAATAACGTCCAAATTGTCAACATGATACTTCTTTGTAGAATAAAACTCAAGAATGCTCAGAAGAATATTTCCATGAAAAGATACTGGATGAAGCGCAAATATCAAGGATATTCCACTAATTTCATGGAGTATAGAAGTCAAAACTTTAACCAACTGAGTATAATAAAGAATGGGATAACAAAAGAAATCACCAGGCATGCGATAGACCGCATGCATGTAAAGTTATTCCAATGTAATAATAAATAACGGAACCCGGTCATGCAGCAAACGCATGAGATAGGATATTCAATAGAATAATAAATAATGGAACCAGTCATGCGTAAACGCATGTACATGAGGATGTTCCAACAGAATAATAAATAACGGAACTGGTCATGCGTAACGCACCAAGCGGGATGTTCCAATGTAATAATAAAATGGAATAATGTAAGAATTTCACCATGTATGCGGTATGTGATGCCCCCAAAATAGGTCCATTCCATCCAACCCATTCTGAGTCGCCAAATACATGATACAGAAATAACTACAACTTTATTATTACAACATATAAACTGTGAGTTTAAATACAGATATTGTCATCTAGACAATATCTACACGCAAATAAATTCTCATCATAATTATTGATACATTATTTTACAAAAATGGTAAGGACTACTAAATAACTCTCTCTAAAACCTTCATTCCATACCCCCGACTAGTACTCGCTACATTCTCGCCTCCTGAGAAGAAAAATGGAACAACAAGGAAAAGGGTGAGCTCAACTAGCCCAAGAAGAATATTATGACTAAGATAATATACAACAAATTATCGTTAGTCTTCAATAGGAAAAATCTAATAGAATACAATAGACAACAAGTTTTAAATCAATATTCAGTAGCGAAATAATAATTCATTAGAAGAGTTAAGTAGAGAATGCAAACTACTATCTTCTATGTATGAATTTAAAAGTTCATCATCTATCTTTTATCCTCAGAACATCAATCAATATATATCCAAATCAAATATTCATCTTTGCACTACGGGCCAAAGATATTCATCGATTGGTCATGTTCATCTAAACACTGCTCATCTTTGCACTACGGGCCAAAGATATTAATTAATCGGTCATGTTCATCTCAACACTGCTCATCTTTGCACCACGGCCAAAGATATTCATCAAGAAATCATTCATCTTTGCACTACACGTGCCAAAGATATTCAAGAATATCATCATTTAGGACCGAGGATGATGAAAAATATTTTAAAGAAAACGAATCGGTGGAAAAAAAAGAACAAATATTAAGGATTTGTATTTTAAACAATCCAAGTTCAAAATACTTCATAAGTAATCGAGTGGAGTAAAATTCAAGAAAGATCAAAACATGGATACAATCAAAGCTAGTATCCATAATAGATATTTTGGACAAAAGAAGAAATTTCATTTTTTGAATGAATAGTGTAGGTCGATTCGTGAATAGTGTCGTATACGTGAATAGTAACTCCGACACCAAAAGATAGAAATTTCACAAAAAATATCTTCACGCTTCGTGAATAGTACTCGTGAATAGTAACTCGTGAATAGTAACTCGTGAATAGTAACTCATGAATAGTAACCCCGACATGAAAAAGTTCCAAATTTGATAAAAAGTTCCAACCAATATTTCGTCATAATGATATTGAAGAAATAATATTATTTTCGAATAAAATAACATCTCTTACCTCACAAAGACAGTACTTCTAGTTGAAACACCGGATATAGGCTATGACTTGAACTTGCACCGTATAGCAACACTAAAAGTATACTCACAAGAATACGCTCAATATATCGAGAGAGAACTAGAGAGAAAACTTCAGTTTCTGGTGTGATTTTCAATTCTAACCTAAGCACTCTATTTATAGGAAATTGCTTAGAACACCAAAGCAGAAAATTGAATATAATATTAATATAATTATATATATTTCCCTTAGCCCACCTTTTGGTCAAAAACACCAGCCACGCATGTTAATGATGTCCAAAAAAATACAAAAAACGTTTTTCTAACAAAAATAATTTAAACTCCAAAAATCAATTCACACCCGATATACCGAAACTTCAATAATTCACAATAAATAGCTCTTTTATCAGAAAATTCGAATCTCACGAGTTTTTATAGGAAATTCAATTCTCTACAACTTTGCAGAAGAAAGTTTTTCCAAATTCCAAACAAAAATTGACCGAAATCCACAAACAAGCGATTTTATAAGCTATAATCAAATTTTTGGCCAATAATTGTGTCCACCAACACACAAAACATGTGTTAAACATTTAATGCCACAAAATACTCTTCCTCCTCATATACTCATATATCCCACATTCATTGTAAAAATAATATATTTAAAAGAATTATTTTATCGAAAAAGATAAAATATTAATTTTCAACAATTGTTACATTAAAATTTTCCTCCATCTATATCCTCATAAAATCAATATTTTCCTCATCATATATATCAATAATTAATTATTCATAAATAATATTATAGAATCACATTATTGACAACCGTGCAGTTCTGTGAAAGAGGGGTTTTCCAATAAAGATTTCTCCTTCTTGGCCAAGCAATTAGGTGACCAAACCTCTCCTGTATGTAACTTTCTAGACATTGCCAATAATGTTTTCTAATAATATTATTCAGATAATATGAATTATTGCTCGATAATGGAAAATACCTTGTAGTGACAATTATTAAAACAACAAAGAATATAAAATATCAAAGCAAAGAATTATTGAATCAATAAAATAAAATATTGAATAAAGAACTACTATAACAATTATTGAGTAGTGCCTTTCACGTAAGAATCAATAATTGGTGCAATACCGCATACCTCTTGGCAACAACGCGTAGACATCGTGTTTTAACCACCTAAGTATTCCAACAAAGATTAGCGGTGAATAAACAACTTATATTTTGCTGTTTTCTTCCTCCAATCGCTTTCCGTTATGGGGCCCACACATGGTCAAGGTCATCGTACAAATATTTCCCGACAAAGATCATGTAATATTCCACGACCAAACGAATATTCCCCGACAATAATGAATATTTTATAACTACTTGCTTATTTGAAATATTTTAAGATTTTACCCATAACTAACCACATTAATCAAATCAACCCTTACTATTTCAAAATGATAATTAGAGAAATTAAATCTTTATTTATAAAAAGTTGGGGTCTTACAACCTCCCTCCTTATGAAATTTCATCCTCAAAATTGACGTTACGTACCTGGTGTTTCAAAAGATGAGGATACCTCGCTTTCATTTCCGTTTCCAACTCCCAAGTCATTTCTTCAATAGCATGGTTTCTCCATAAAACCTTAACTTGTGGTATAACCTTCGTGCATAGGACATGCTCCTTCCTATCCAAAATCTTAACAGGTACCTCTTCATACGTTAAGTCTTCTCGCTATCTAAATCCGGGTTCTAACTCAATAATGTGGTTTGGGTCGTCCATATATTTACGTAACATCGACACGTGAAAACGCGTTATGAACACGCCGTCATACTTAGCGGTAAAACGAGTCTATAGGCCACGTTCCTACTTGATCGAGGATTTCAAATAAACCAATAAATCGAAGGTTTGAGCTTTCCTCACATCGCCAATTCTCGCTTTTTGGAATAACAACTTCGCACCTCCTTCTTCAAATTCATCGACTCGGTGTGTAGCTTGAATAAACTTTAACTTTATCGATTAAAGTCGATTATACTCGTATATCATCACGTGGGTACCTAGAGTTTTCATCTCCATCTCTATTATTTATAAATTATACGAAATTAGTCTTTGACAATATCGTACTCGTACTTGTATACGATCTTCTACTCAATACGTCAGCTACCACGTTAGCTTTTCCAGGATGGCATGGTCAGAACATGTGCTGAAATGAGTCTCCTATTGAGTTCTTCGAAGCTCTTTCCACATTCCTTGCTCCATTTGAATTTTGTATCTCTACGAGTCAGCTACGTTAATGGAGTAGCGATTCGAGAAAATCTTTCCACAAAATCTTCGATAATAACCAGCTAAGCATAGAAAGCTATGTATTTCGATTACTGACTTAGGTTGCTCTCAACTGTGACTCATATCCCAATCTTGGATAGCACATCACAATGAAACCTATCAGTTTACTACCACACGAATATGGCGTCCCCTACGGAGAGTCTGGCTTTGGTGTATTCCACAAAGGAAGTCACCAGATAAAGGCTCGGATACAAACTTCTATAGTTGGGTTTTTAACTCCTGAAGTTCAATAGGAGTCATTCGATATGAGATTTTAGAAATGGATTTTGTACCAGGTTCAAAGTCGATACAAAATTCAATATCACGCCTCGGGAGTAGGCCAGAAATTCTTCAGAAATACGTCAGAAATTTACTAACCACGTAAATATCATTCAAATCGACGATTTTTGTTCAAGTCCATGACATGAGCTAAGAAAACTTGACATCCGCTTTTCAATAAACGAATGACTTTTATGGCTTGATATGAAAGTGTTTGACTTCAAATGGTTTGGTTGTTTGAATTGAATAACAAAGTTGCTTAGGAATATGAAAACTAACAACCTTACTTAAAGCAATGAATTTTGGCATGATGAGTAGTTAACCTTAAAATCACATCAAAAGCAAATATCTCTATAGAAATAAGGTTAACAGGTAATGTGATAGTGCCAACCTGAATCAAGTAAGATTTCTAAACAGTGGATGAAATGAAAGTTTCTCCTAACGGAGTCTCCACAGATAGGTCAAAGTCTAATTTCTCCGTAGTCAAGTTCAAACGTTGAACACAAGCAAGAGAGATAAAAGAATGGGTAGAACCGGTATCTAATAAGGTATAAACTTCGCAAGAATTAATAATTAACTAACTCGTGCTAACTTCGTTTGGGTTCCTCGCATTCTGACCAGTCACAACAAACTCTCTTCCAGGAACCGTTGACTTTGACTTTTCCGGGACATCCTTTTGATTCAGCATTCCCGCTGGACTGGGTTTCGATACCGTACAATCTCGAGCGATATGTCATTCTTTTCCGCAATTATAGCATACCTTAAACTGCTGTGGGCGGTTAAATGATATGTCCCTCTTTCCCGCATTTGTAACATATGACCGGTGGTCTTTCTCCTCCCTTGGAACTAGTTGCTACTGGCGCTGACGTCTTCACATGGTCGTTGTTGAATCTCCTCTTTTTAAAATCTCCTCCCGACTCGCTTCTTCTATTTTTATGGCCACGATTACCACTAGAGTGGTTACCGCCTTTGTCCGTATTCTTCTTTCTCCGCTGGTTATCGTTATTCTGATGACTGCTATCTTCGGTATGATCCTGGTTATGGTCCCTCGGTTGAACGCATTTCATTATCTCGCTTCTAACAACCGAGCCTCGCTGACAACATCTGAATAGAGAGAAAATTTATGAGAAATGAGATACTAACGATGCCGGGTTTCAAACCTCTCGTAAACATCCGCATACACGCTCCTCATTCTTCACCAAATGAGGTGCAAACTCGGATAACTCCGCGAACTTCGCCAGCATCGGGACACCGCCATGTTATTCTCGCTTCCAGCCTAATAAACTCCACTTCCTTCATATGACGAATACTTTCGTGGAAGTACTTGTCATTGAACTGCTTTTCAAACGTCTCCCACGACATGCCGAAAAGTGCAAGTTGGATGGGTACGCTTACGTGATTCCCACCAAGAATCGCCTCATTACTTTAACATAAAGTAGCGAATGGAACTTTCGTTCCTCCGCATCCCAAGACATCGAATATCTTGGTAATTTGTTTGACCCACGCCTCCGCCTTTAATCGGATCCGGCTTCCCAAGAATTCTCGTGGTCCCAACTTTGAACCGCTTCATGTGACCACCCGTGAATTGCTATCATTTCCTCCTCGTGATTTTGAACACGAAGTCTCCCTCGTCTCGATTTTGCATGAATCGCAAAAAGCTTCTAAACATCCCCTCGCTCATCATCTCGCTTCGGTGGTGTTGTTCACGTGGAGGAACATTGCCACGACTGTTGCACGTTCTCCTCGTTGGTGAGTACAAAGCGTCTCCACGGCCTCATTTCCACTATTAATATTCTTAGTCGACATTCTCAAAACATCATTATAAAACAAGGGTTAATTAAGGAAATCAATATATCACATAATATCCCTATATACTAACCACCAACTAACAAATAAGCTTAGGTAGGACACACTAGCGAAGGATTTACCTGCCTCCCTCCTAGTTCTATTCCCGATCTCCGCCAGAGATCATATCCCTAAGCTCGATACCAACCGTGACGCCCCCAAAATAGGTCCATTCCATCCAACCCATTCGAGTCGCCAAATACATGGTACGTAAATAACTACAACTTTATTATTACAACATATAAACTGTGAGTTTAAATACGATATTTCCATCTGTACAATATCCACATGCAAATAAATTCCCATCATAATTATTGATACATTATTTTACAAAATGGTGAGGACTACTAAACAACTCTCTAGAACCTTCATTCCATACCCTCGACTAGTATTCGCTACATTCTCGCCTCCCGAGAAGAAAAATGGAACAACAAGGAAAAGGGTGAGCTCAACTAGCCGGTAAAGAAGAATATTATGACTAAGATAATATACAACAAATTATCGTTAGTCTTCAACAGGGAAAAATCTAATAGAATACAATAGACAACAAGTTTTAAATCAATATTCGCAGCGGAATAATAATTCATTAGAAGAGTTAAGTAGAGAATGCAAACTACTATCTTCTATGTATGAATTTAAAAGTTCATCGTCTATCTTTTATCCCTGTAACATCAATCAATATATATCTGAAATCAAATATTCATCTTTCCACTATAGGCCAAAGATATTCATCAGTTGGTCATGTTCATCTAAACACATGTTCATCTTTGCACTACGGGCCAAAGATATTAATCGATCATCGTATGTTCATCTCAACACATGTTCATCTTTCAGACTACGGGCCAAAGATATTCATCAAGAAACCATTCATCTTTGCACTATGTGCCAAAGATATTCAAGTAATATCATCATTTAGAACCGAGGATGATGAAAATATTTTAAAGAAAACGAATCCAAATTGAAACAAAAGAACAAATATTAAGGATTCGTATTTTAAACAATCCAAGTTCAAAAATACTTCATAAGTAATCAGAGTGGAGTAAAATTCAAGAATGATCAAAACATGGATACAATCAAAGCTAGTATCCATAATAGATATTTTGGACAAAAAGAAAAAATTTATTTTTCTATTGAATAGTGCAAAAGATTCGTGAATAAGGCCAGATACGTGAATAAAGGTCGTATACGTGAATAATAACTCCAACACCAAAAGATAGAAATTTCACAAAAAACATCTTCACGCTTCGTGAATAGTACTCATGAATAGTAACTCGTGAATAGTAACTCGTTAATAGTAACTCATAAATAATAACTCGTGAATAGTAACTCATGAATAGTAACTCATGAATAGTAACCCCGACATGAAAAAATTCCAAATTTGATAAAAAGTTCCAACCAATATTTCGGCATAATGATATTGAAGAAATAATATCATTTTCGAATAAAATAACATCCCTTACCTCACAAAGACAGTACTTCTAGTTGAAACACCGGATATAGGCTATGACTTGAACTTGCACTGTATAGCAACACTCAAAGTATACTCACAAGAATACGCTCAATATATCGAGAGAGAAATAGAGAGAAAACTTCAGTTTCTGGTGTGATTTTCAATTCTAACCTAAGCACCCTATTTATAGAAAATTGCTTAGAACACCAAAGCAAAAAATTGAATATAATATTAATATAATTATATAAATTTTCCTTAGCCCACCTTTTGGTCAAAAACACCAGCCACACATGTTAATGATGTCCAAAAAAATACAAAAAATGTTTTTCTAACAAAAATAATTTAAACTCCAAAAATCAATTCACACCCGATATACTGAAACTTCAATAATTCACAATAAATAGCTCTTTTATCAGAAAATTCGAATCTCACGACTATTTATAGGAAATTCAATTCTCTACAACTTTGCAAAAGAAAGTTTTTCCAAATTCCAAACAAAAATTGACCGAAATTCATAAACGGACGATTTTACAGGCTATAATCAAACTTCGGTCAATAATTGTGTCCACCAACACACAAAACATGTGTTAAACATTTAATGCCACAAAATACTCTTCCTCCTCATATACTCATATATCCCACATTCATTATAAAAATAATAATTTAAAAGAATTATTTTATCAGAAAAAGATAAAATATTAATTTTCAACAATTGTCACATTAAAATTTTTCTCCATCTATATCCTCATAAAATCAATATTTTCCTCATCATATATATCAATAATTAATTATTCATAAATAATATTATAAAATCACATTATTGACAACCAGGCAATTCCCAGGAAAGAGGGGGCTTTCCAATAAAGATTTCTCCTTACTGGCGCGCAATTAGGTGACCAAACCTCTCCTTAGACGGAACTTTCTAGACATTGCCAATAATATTTTCTAATAATATTATTGGATAATATGAATTATTGTCTCGATAATGGAAAATATTGTGTAGTGACAATTATTGAAACAACAAGAATATAAAATATCAACGCAAGCAATTATTGAATCAATAAAATAAAATATTGAACAGTAACTACTGTAACATTTATTGAGTAAGAATCAATAATTGGTGCAATATCGTGTGCTACTGTGCAACAATGTGTATTACTGTGTTTTAACCACCGGGTATTCCAACAGTATTGACGGTAACAACAACTTATTCTTGTCGTTATGGGCCTCCACACATGGTCGCGCCATCGCATTTAATATTCTTCACAAAGATTTAATATTCCACGACCAAACTAATATTCTCCGACAACAATGAATATTTTATAACTACTTGCTTATTTGAAATATTTAAGCATTTTACCCATAACTAACCACATTAATCAAATCAACCCTTACTATTTCAAAATGATAATTAGAGAAATTAAATCTTTATTTATAAAAAGTTGGGGTCTTACGGACTTTAGCATGACATAAAGTTATTCCAATATAATGATAAAGAATGGAATAATGAAGAATTTCACCAAGTATAGGGTAGCTTGGCGATCTGAGTTATTCCAATAGAATAATAAAGAATGGAATAATCAAGTTCTCTTCATGAATAAGAAAGAAATAATACCCCTTACCTTAGTAGAAAATTGGATACCGCAATATTGTAGTAACAGAAGATTCTTCTTCTTTCTCTCTTATTCTCTTTATTCTTTCTCGCTCTATAGCTTTAATGAATTCGTAAAAAATAATGAAGGAATGAGCTTCTATTTATAAGCTTGATAGAGTAAGGGTAAAATAGTCTTTTTGCCATAATTTATGACATCATCGCTTACATCATCGATCATATGACATCATTGCTTACATCATCGATCAAATGACATCATTGCTTACATCATCCTTCCGATGACATCATTGCTTACCTCATCGATCCGATGACATCATCGCTTACATCATCAGAATTCAAATTCAAATTGTTCTCTTCCACCTCATTTTACTTTTATACCATGAATTTACTATAATAATGTTATCATTATAAAAAAAACATACTATCATATAATCACATCATACTACTATAATATAATGTTATAATAATATATTTAAATGAATTATTGATTTAATAATTTGAAATCTTTGTGTAATAATAATTATTGAATCAAAATATTAACGTAGCAATTATTGAATCAATAAAATATTAAAAATAATTCTTCGTAATAATTATTGAGTAGTGCCTTCTTACGTAAGAATTAATAATTCAAAAATACTGCATGCAATACTGGTATAGCTATCTGCAACAACGCATGTTATTCGTATTTTAACCACTGTGTATTCCAACGAAGGTTAATTGGTAACACTTCCGCCGTTATTTTCATAAAAATATTTTTGTCATTTTTTAACTCCAACAATAATTTCGTTGTGGGGTCCACCAATGATTGTGTCATCGTACAAATATTCTCCGACAAAAAGAATATTCCCCGATCAAACGAATATTTTATAACAACTTGTATACTTTACAAAATTTATAAATATTACCCACAACTATAACATTATATCAAATTCATTCCATAATATTTAAAAATAATATTTATAGAAAAATTATCTTTATTAAAAAGTTGGGGTCTTACATCTTGTATGTTCTATAAATTAATATGTTCTTATTTTGGGTGACTAATGTTGTTCTGTATGTGTCAGTTTATGTAAATTCTAGTATTCTAGTTACAAAAAAATTATACTAGTAGTTACAAAAGAATTATAAATATGTTTCAATATTTAAACGACATTCATAGAATTATACTATGGTGTATTTTGGATTACAACCTTTCTATTATCAGGTTAATAATAATTTTGAAAAATTATTTAAATATGGAAGGGTATTAATAATTTCAATTTAAAATTTTTTTAGTGTAGTTTTTTAGCATTTTATTATTTATATTAATAATTTTTATATCATATTATTACTTAATTAATTTAATTGTGACGGTTATAATTTTATTTTTTAAAAGTTTTGTTTCAAAGTCAAAACATCTTAAAATGGTTAATATGGTTTTGAACCATAACCATATAGTTCCAACCCACACAATCCATATTAAAAATGGTTAATATGATTTTAATTCTTGAACCATAACCATATTTTGAAAACCAAAACCAACCCATAACCATATTTTGTCAGGCCTAGTTGTGTATACATATTTTGGGGGCGTCACAATACGCAAGTGAATTTTTTTTATTCTAAATTTGATTATGTAATTGTCAGGGACGGAGCTAGGCTTCTTTGAGAGGCCATGCCCCCCCCCCTCCCCCCCAAGATTTTAAAATTTATCAAGTACCAAGGCTCATCCACTTGAATTGTGAGATAATATTATGTATATGCAGAAATAAATTGGGGTTTAAAATTGTTGATACGAGGAGTTATCAATTCAATCTATGTTTGTTTATGTGTTATAATTTTTCATTGCGTATTTGTGTTGTTAGATTTACTTTTATTGAGATTTATATGCACTCCCAAGTCTCAAATAATGCTAGGAATTAGGATTGGCGGAGATAATGGGTATTTAAGTAAATACAATGGGACCTATGGTTAGAAGAAATAATGCCCGGAATTAGGATTAGTGAGAATTATTTTTTAGAATTGGGACTTAGAAAGCTCAATGGCATAACCTTTGGCTGAAAGTTTGATTTTGGCCCTCCGCATGATCAAATCCTGGCTCCGTCCCTGGTAATTGTAATTATCACCGAAATGAAAAAAACATTATAATTTAGAGTAATAATTTATATTTAAACTTAAAAATATTAGCTGTCCGTCATTTTATACTTGTGAAAAATGACAGACTATTTGTCATTTTCAAAATGAAAATTCCGTTTAAAATTTGAGGCATTTTCAATCACAAAATTAACGCTACTTACTTTAAGGGTAAAATACAATTTACTATCTGTGATTTAGGGGATTTTTTAGTTCACCACGTGTGATTTAAAAACTATCAAATTACCACTTGTTGTTTACAAAAAGTGCACGTTACCTCTTTTCCATCCGAGATGACGGAGTGTGTGCTAAACTCACCCACAAGAGAGTGATTAAGTTATCCAAGTTGCTATATTTTCATATTTAAATGTCTAAACTACCCTCTTTACCTCCTATATAACTTTAAAAAGTAAATTAAGTTATTTTTAACTTCTTCCTTCTAATTTATCACCAACTAAATAGGAGTAATAATTAAATCAAACTAAAAACAACTAATTTATCACCAACTAAATAGGAGTAATAATTAAATCAAACTAAAAACAACTAACTTAAGTTAAAAAACAATCTAAATAAACACAACCACTTGAAATTAAAGAAATAAAAGGCCAAAAGAAATTTACAAGATTAATAAAACACAATTAAAAAATAGTTAATAATCATCAATATCTCTCATCTACATCTTCAAATTTTTAATGTCAAAAATTTATTATAGCATAAAGTAGGTATGTTAACACACACACACACACACACACACACACACACATATATATATTAATATTTTAAAATATTACTAATATTGTAATTGAATTATATTTGACTTCTTTCCTTCTAATTTATCATCGACTAAATATTAATTAATCAAATTAAAAATGATTAATTTAACTTAAATAATAATTTAAAGAAGCACAACTACTTAAAAGGCAAAACCAAATTTTTAAAAGAATAACGAAACACGACAAAAAATTTAATAATCATCAATATCTCTCATCTACTTCATCAAATTTTTAATGTCAAAAAATATTAAAGCATAAATAGTAGAGTAAAATATATTGACACCCCATATAGATAATAATAATAACATTCACCATCTCTTTAGTCTTTCAAGAAATAGTGAGTACCCCTCTAATCTATAATATGTAACATCACTATCCCTAGTGTGGTTAAACAATTAATATCCAAAAATATTTTTAATATAATATCTAATACGTCCTTCAAATTATAATATTTAATATATTTACTAAATATAATTTTTATAATTAAAAAGTAAAATTTTAATAGCCATAAAAGTATAAATTAATGCAGAAAATTATAATTATTTTTCCCAAATATTAAAATTTATGTGAAATAAACTTATTATTACTGAAGCTAATCTTATTATTCATATAAAAGTATTAAAATTATATTAATTATTTTCTCAAATATTAAACTAAACATAAGTTACACTTGGGCATAATTATTTCAATTAGAAAATTACAAATGTTGTTACTCAAAAAAAAGAAAAAAATATTAAGAAAAAATCTTTTACAAGATAAAGGTACTAATAAATATTATTATATTTTTTTATTCAACATTGCACAAAAACAACATAAAGCTGTATACTAAAAATATAATCAAAAATCATAAAATCATAAATTTTGACATATACTTAAGAAAATTTAACATATAAAAATCATGATATGGAACTAAAAAGTCAAATAATAATTTTTGTTGTTAAATATCAACCTACTCAATCACTCTAACTAGAACAACTCCATTAATAATTTAATTTAAAATTCTTAATATTTATATTACTTATCCAAAATATGTGTTAATTAAACTAAATTATTTGAATGAGATAGTCTTAATTACAAATAAAACTATAATTAAAATATATTGTATTAAAAAGAGATAATTAAACATATATATATATATATATTATTCAAGAATTAAAATTTGATAACATACAAGGGTAAATATTTAACTTTATCTATTTAGTCAACCTTAAGAACTTGCAGTAGTACTAACTGTTATTTAAAAAATTATTGGGGAGGTGAGTGTTATTATGGTTATCTAGAGGGAGTATCACTATATTTTACTCTAAATAGTAATGCCAAAATTAATGTTTAAAAATGTTACTAATATTAGAAACATTAATGCTAAAATCTTATTTATTTGTATAAATGTTTTGTGCCTTCTTCTTTTTGTTAGCTAGACCTGACAAAATATGAGTTTGATTTGGTTTTGGTTTACATAAAATGGTTATGGGTTCAAATAAGAATTAAAACCACATTATTCATTTTTAATATAATTTCTATGGGTAGAAGCCAAATGGTTATAGTTTTAATATAGGTCGACCCATATTTTACTTTTTGAGAATTATGTACTTTCACTTTTTCCATCTTTTAATTAATTGTCTCTCTAATTTTTCTAATACATTATCTTTCTAAAATAAATTAATATATTTTCTCTCTCTAAAAATTTATATAGTGTTCATTCAAAAATTAAAAATTAATATACTTTCTCTCTCTAAAAAGCGTCTCATTTTAATTTTTAAAGTCTCATTCAAAAATAATTTATCTCAATGCACTACACTTGCTATCTTTTTATTTTCGAGTAAGATTCCCAAATGAAAACCCGTAAAAAGGAGTTGAAATATATATATATATATATATATATATATATATATATAATCCTTTTTTGGGGTTGGGGTGTATACATTATCAATAAATATTATTTTTTATGGGAGGTGGTGGGTGGGGGGTGGAGGCGGGGTAAGGGGTGGGACGCGGGAGTGGGTGTATACATAATCAATAAATATTTTTTAGGGGGTGGGGTGGGGTGGGGTGGGGTGGGATGGGGCGGTTGGTAGTGGTGGTGGTGTATATATAATTAATAAATATTATTTTTTGAGGCGGGGTGGGTTGGGCGAGGCGGGTATACATAATTAATAAATATTATTTATTTGGGGGGTGAGGGGTAGGGGGCAGGGGTGGGGTGTGGTTTAATTACCCTAGATAAAGTGTTGATGAAGCTATGAGCATAGTGAAAGTATATATACTGAATTCATAAGTGTGTTGTATCTACACATATATGTCAAAATTTTTATATTTCAGAAGCATTGGTCCAACAATATTATAAAATATGGGTCAAAACTAATTAAACTAGTTACAACCCATATTTGTAATTAATAATATGGATCCAAAATTGAACCAATTCATAACCTAACCTAATAGATCCAAGTGGTTTTGGTTAATTATATAATTTTCAACTGGCAAAACTAATGAAATATCCATTGTAGTTGGCACGTTTTACTGATTACACCATTGAATTTTTAATTTTTCAAATCACCCCACTAAACTAATTATTATTTTGAAATTGGGTCATTCCGTTTAAAAAAATAAATGGACGTTAATTTTTTATCGACAAAATTAATGAATTACCCATTGTAGTTGATATGTTTTGCTGATTACACTATTGAACTTTTAATTTTTTAAATTACCCCATTAAACTAATTAATATTTTAAAATTGGGTCATTCTGTTATCTTTATCTCACGAGTGTTAAATCATTTCAGTTTTTATCCTACGTGGACGTGAAAAAGAGAACTAAACAAATTTGATGTATTCTCTCTCTTCCTTCCTTTCATTCTCTTCTCCCCCTTTTTCTAGATCAAATAAATCTGCATATTTTTTCTCTCTAAAATCTATGAAAATTCCTAGATCCGAATACCCAAAAAATTGAATTGAGCTTCAAAGTTCAGCATTAGATATAATAATGGAGTCTGAATATCCAACAACAGTAACAGATGAAGTAAATGGTGTTGCAGTAAGTTTCCTCCCTCTCACCTCTGACTATCAACAGCCTTCTGTCTCCGAAATCCTCTCATTCACTCTCAATCGCCTCCACAAGGTCTACTTATTTCCCCAATTTCTCTATATATCTATTTGTGTGTTTGTGTGTGTATATATACACACACACACACACATTTGGTAGCAATATTTGGTTAAATTAATTTTGTTGGGATTGCATTTATGATTTGATAGGAACCTGAATTTTTAAGGATGAATACAAAGATAATTTAGAGGTAGATGCAAAATGTTGTTGTTGTCAATTATCGCGTTTTCATTTCTGCTGATGCATTGCATTTCATTTGCGAGGAAATTTGTTCTATCTATAAACATCGGAGATTAGAGTATCCGAAATATTTTTTATTTTTGAATTTCTTTTCCAGAGCCACATAGATAAAAAATTAATGTCTGCTTAATTTTTTTAACAGAATGACCCAATTTCAAAATAATAATTAGTTTAGTGGGATAATTTAAAAAATTAAAAGTTTAATAGTGTAATCAGTAAAACGTGTCAACTACAATGAGTAATTCATTAGTTTTGTCGATAAAAAATTAAAGTCAGTTTATTTTTTTTAACGGAATGACTGAATTTCAAAATAATAATTAGTTTAGCGGGATAATTTGAAAAATTAAAAGTTCAATGGCGTAATCAGTAAAACGTGCCAACTACAATGAATATTCATTAGTTTTTTCATTTTCAACTTAAATTGTCAGCTCTATTGTTAGCCATCAACCGAGGGAAATTGATAAAGAAAAACAAATGGAAACATTTACTAAAATAAGAGCAAGTTGATTTACTAGTGTAATTTCTTCCTGAGTCACAATAGGTTTATTTGTGAGAGAATTCTATCAAATGGACTCCATTATTAAAATGAGAATAATTAGTACAATAACTGTTAATGCCAAGATTTTTCTACGCGTCTCAATCACCGAAAAATGCGTCCAACCCTGCACAGAAAATGAATTAGCATCGAAAGCTTGACGGCTTGGGCCTCCGGGGGATAGCTCCGATGTGAGAATCAGTACATGCCAACACAAGGTTAACAATGGAGGTTGTGTGTTCTAGTGTTTTGTATAAAATTTGCATGTTACCTCTTTTTTGTAGTGCTCTGTCCTCATATACTCATTTCTGAAATCTGCGTACGCAATCTGGTGACTAAAGTGATCTCAGCTATTTGCATGCAAAATCACCTGCTGGTCACCTCCATGTTCCCCACTAACTAATATTAAGCTAAATCGTCATCAATTAAGGGGTTGGGCTCACATTCCAACACCTGTCCATTAATAATTTTCAGCCCAAGCCCAAATACATCCTCATTTAAATAATAACCCAATACTCTAAAGGCCCAATTAAGTGTGGCCCAATAGGTCCAAATATTCATGGCCTAAAATTGCCCCCCAGTCTTTTATTAAGCAAAATGTTTAATAAAAGAGTATATAAGAATGGCCCAACCAGTAAAGAAGCCCAAAGGAGACTGACCAAGGCCCAATCGGTAGAAAACCCAAATTCAAAGGATAACTCTTCAAATTCACCATCATTGCCCACATTAAATGCGCCTCCCTCGTGTTTCGGAATCAATTGAAAATATAGCCACTATAAAAACCAATTTCACCCAATTTTGACGGTTTTACTTGCTCATTTTGAAATCTCAGTGCTTTTGCTTTCTTCTTCCTCTCGATTTCTCTCTTCTCTGCAAACTGTTAGCAATGGCTTCCTAAAACCCAAAAAATGTTGTCCCAATTTCTGTAACACCCATCTCCTCCATCCCTCATGCTCCAAATCTCACCAATGTCTCTTCGGAAACAAACCCCAAATCCACCCCTACTTCCAATAAAAATCCCCACCTACTCCCATTCCAAACCCTTCTCTGTTTTTCAAAAATAAAGAACGATTCCCCCATGCCAATACTTCTTCCATACTTACAGAGGTTGACCTCCGGAACATTCGAACACGCTACCAGATACCAGACACTCACCTCGTGAGAATGCATGCTCCTACTGAGTGAATGTATCTTCATCCCGAAGGATGGATTGCTATGCCTCTGACCCTCCTAGAGAAATGGAATCGCTTTCCCCTCCATGCTTTCATCGTTAACATTTTAGGGTTCGTGGGCGTTGGATTTGCCCAATTAGTCCATAACTCCTATATTCACATCCTTTGTGAGACCCCAAATTTTATGAATAAATATTTAATTATCTCGAAATATTTTTTTATATTATGGTGTGGATTTGAGATAATATTATAGTTGTGGGTAATATTTAAAACTTTTGCAAAGTAAAGCAAGTTGTTATAAAATATTCGTTTTCTCGAGGAATATTCTTTTTGTCGGGGAATATTCGTACGACGGCAAAATTATCGGTGGACCCCACAACGAAATTATTGTCGGATTGAGAAAACGACAAAAATATCTTTTTATGAAAATAACGGTAGAAGTTTTACCGTTAACTGTTGAACTACCCGGTAGTAAAAGTACAGTAATACGCGTGGTTGCCTAGTAGCACATGGTATTGATTATTGATGCTTACGTGAGAAGTCACTCAGTTTTGCTCAATAATTGTTACAGTAATTATTGTTCAATATTTTATTTTATTGATTCAATAATTGCTGCGTTGGTATTTTAAATTATTGTTGTTTCAATAATTATCACTGCACAGTATTTCCCATTATCAAATCAATAATTCATATTATTTGAATAATATTATTAGATAGCATTATTGGTAATGTCTAGAAAGTTCTGTCAAGGAGAGGTTTGGTCACCTAATTGCGCGCCAGTAAGGAAAAATACTTATCGAAAAGCCCCCTCTTTCCTGGGAACTGCCTAGTTGTCATTATTGTGATTCTGTGATATTATTTGTGAATAATTAATTAATGATAAGGAAATATTTATTCGATGCAGATATAAATGATGGATATATTTATTTTATATGGTTATAAATGAAGGAATTAATGTTGAGGTATTTTATCAGTATTTTATCGGATTAGAGGTACTAAAAAATCAAATCGGTGTTCTTAAAGCTCTATTGTGTGAGTTATAATTTTGATCCGACTGTTAGATCGTTGTGATTTTTGGATATATTATACATATATAAGTTGAGTATATGTCCACAAATTTTGAACCGTTAAAAATTAGCGTATGATTTATTATGAATTTTAAAAGGTGTTGAAAATCATCCGTCTGTGGATTTCAGATATATTCTGTCTGGAATTTGGAAAAACTTTCTTCTGTAAAGTTGTAGAGAATTCGATTTCGTGTGGAATGGACATAAAATTCGTATTTTCCTGATAAAAGGGCTATTTATTATGAATTACTGAAGTTTCGAAAAATAAAATGATTTTTATTAAAATTGGGTGGGACCCACTTTTGGTTGGTGTTGAATACATGTGCGGATTTTGGGTGGGTCCCACTGTGGTGGCTGAGATTTTGGTCTATTTTGGCATGCGTGAAAGAAAAATAAAATTAATAATATTTTATTAATTTAGTCTCCTATGGCGTTCTAGCATTTTCCTATAAATAGGCGCTTAGGTTAGAATTGAAAATCACACCAGAAACAAGTTTTCTTTCTCTCTATATTATCGAGCGTATTTTTGTGAGTATTTAGATACTTTGAGAGTTGCTATTCAGTACAAGTTTCCTTCGACTTTACATCCGATATTCCGATCAGAACTACTGTTATTTTGAGGTAAGGGATGTTATTTTCTTCATAAGTGATATTATTTTCTTCAATATCATTATGCCAAAATATTGATATGAATTTTATTGTGAAATTTTTACCTTTTTGTGTCGGGGTTACTATTCACGTATCGATTATTTATTCACAAATCGACACTATTCTTAGAAAAATAAATTTTTTCTTTTTATCCCAGATGTCTATTATGGTTACTATCATTGATTGTATCCATATTTTGATCTTCATTCTATACTCATTTGGTTAAATTTTTGGCTTCTATATTCCATGAAATTAGTAGAATATCCTTGATATTTGCGCTTCATCCGGTATCTTTTCATGGAAATATTATTCTGAGCATTCTTGATAAAGTTTAACTTATTCATGCTGGAGTACTATTCATGGGTTACTATTCATAAAGTACTATTCACAGGATACTATTCACTCAAGTACTATTCACCCGGGGTACTATTCATGATAAAAATTGATTCATTTTCGGTCTAAATCATTTTTGGTACAATATTATTCTTGAATTTTACTCCACAAAGCAGTATCATGTTGACGAACGTTATTGATTTCTAGATAAATTAAATTACAAATCTTTAAAAATTTATCCTTGAACTTGTTTTATTGAATTATTATGTCATTGTTATCATCCGCATGCTTATATTGTTATGAAAGTCATCTTTTGCCCGTAGTGCATAGATGGACTTAGTATGATTATGACCAGGGATTATTCGGTATAATCATGACCGTAATGTTACAAATGATGTGATAAAAGTCCTCATTAGCCCATAGTGCATTGATGGACAGTTTTTGGTATGATTATGGTCATGGATTCTCTTCGGCCAAGGGTGCAAAGATGAATTATTTTATGGCATAATTATGACCGTTGACACGATTGTTTTTGTCCCGTAGTGCAAGGATAATTTGTGGTCGTGATACTAAAGAATATCCTTGGCCCATAGTGTAGGGATGATTCGATGATGTGGATTATTTATTAAGTTGAGTCTCAGCGATAAAATTAATGATAAATCTTTTAAATCATAGAAGATAGTATATTTTATGCTCTACTTGACTCTTCTAATGGATTGCTTTTCCGCTGTAGTTGTTGATCTAAAACTTGTTGTCTATTATATTCTATCGGTTGTTATACTGTTGAAGGCTAAGGATAATTTATTCTGCACTATCTTAGTCATAATATTTTTTACTGGGCTAGTTGAGCTCACCCTTTCTTTCAATGTTCTCTTCAGGATGTGAGAATATAGCTGGGACTAGTCGGGGAATGAAATGACGGTCCAGATGGTTGTATTAGTAGTCCTCACTATTCTGTGAAATAGTGTGATAATAAATGTATTGAGGACTTATTTTGAGTTTGAATACTATCTAGAAGACAATATTTATATTAAAACTCACAGCTCATGTTGTATATTTAAGTTTGTATTTGTATTGTGTACCATGTATTTGACGACTCAGAATGGGTGATGTATACCTGTTTTGGCGGCGTCACAATTGGTATCAAAGCTTAGGGATATGATCCCTGGCTGAGATGTGAGACTAGAACTAGGAGGGGAGAGACGGGGAATTCCTTCACTAGTATAACCTACCTAAGTTTATTTGGTATTTAATTGGTCGGTCAGAGTATAGGGATAATATATGGCATGTCAATTAACCCTTGTTTTGTGACAGTAAAATGGCATATGAAAATGTTGAGGTAAACAATGGAGCACATGAGACCATTGAGTCACCGCTGATCAATAGCCAGGATAATGTGCATCAGTAAGACAATAATCCTCCTATAAATAACGACACCAACCAAATGATGAATGACGATACGTTTAGGAGTTTTTTAGAATTCATGCAACACCAAACGAGAGAGACTCCTTTTTATAATGCAGGTAGAAACAATGGCAACCCACGGCTGGTCACCGCTAAGCAATTTAAGGAGCTGGGACCACTGAAATTTTTGGGAAAGCCAGAACCATTTAAGGCAGAGACGTGGATAAAATAGATCACCAAGATATTTGATGTCTTGGAATGCTCAGAGGAGCAAAAGGTTCCATTCTCCACCTTTATGTTGCGTGAAAAAGTAGATCATTGGTGGGAATCTGTAAAACGTACCCAGCCTGACGCACTCAAGATGTCTTGGGACAAGTACTTTCCCGAAAGTATTTGTCACATGAAGGAGGTGGAATTCATCAAACTGGAGCAAAATAATATGACCGTGTCGCAATACGAGGCTAACTTTGCGGAGTTGTCCTGATTTGCATCCCATTTGGTCGATAATGAGGAGCGAATGACGCGAATGTTTCTGTGAGGTTTGAAACCCGAAATACGTCAATGCCTTATTTCTCACAAACTTTGTTTATATTTAGATGTTGTGAATAGGGCTAAGTTAGTGGAGTGCGATAATGAGTCAGTACAACCAAAAGGTAACGGCCAACAACACGATAATAATCATACCGGTGGCAACGACCATCGGAACAATGATAACCATCGTGGGGGAAATTATCATGCTAAGAATGGTAACCACTTCGGTGGTAATCATGACCAAGATAATAGAAGTGGAAATTTCAAGAAGAGAAGGTTCAATAATGATGGAAAGACAGCAGCACCAGTACTCGTTGTTAAGGAAGAAGAACGACCCCCGGTCGTATGTTTCAAATGTGGACAGGAGGGACACATCTGTCCAAACTGTACGCAGCAACCCAAAGCATGTTTCAATTACGGAAGAGAAGGTCACCTATGTGAGATCCCGAATTTTATGAAATGTAGGTATTCAATTTTCTTATTTCGTAAATGGTTAAATTGATAAAAGGTTAAAGTTAAAGGTGATATGTTAGAATTTTTCAAAGTAAGCAAGTTGTCATAAAATAACCGGTAGTAAAAGTATAGTAATACGCGTGGTTGCATAGTGCACACGGTATTGATTATTGATGCTTACGTAAGAAGTCACTCAGTTATACTTAATTATTGTTACAGTAATTGCTGCATCATATCTCTCATATTATTGATTCAATTATTGTCACAGTATCATCTGCATAATATTTATTATTATTAAATCAATAATTGAGGCGACAAAGTTATTCATATTATTATTTGCAATATTGACAATGTCTAGAAGTTACATCGAGGAGAGGTTTGGTCACCTAATTTGCGCTTGATAAGGAGAAATCTTTATCGGAAAGCCCCTCTCTTCACGGGAGCGACACGATTGTTAAATATTGTGAGTTATAATATTAATGATGAATAAGTTCGTGTTGATTAAAGATGAAATTGATAATTCCATTGTGTGTGAATTATTAGTGTTAGTGGAAATCAACATTTATTTCGATAATAATTGATGTCTGGAAGTTATATTGACCAATCGGGTAATTAACCGGATAAATGAGCAATTAATTGCTATTGATTCACATGATTATAACTATTTGTTCACATGTGTGTACTATTGATTCACATGATTTACTATTAGGGGGAGTTGGTGCAAGATTGATAATACTTGCATGACTAAATTAAAAATGGAGGTATAAATGAAGGTCTATACTATAATTAATTTTTTCACATGTTTAGAACTATTGATTCACATGATTGAACTATTGATTCACATGATGTACTATTAGGAGAGGTGGTGCAAGTTTGATAATACTTGAGGACTAAATTAAAAAATAAAGGAAAAGATAATGGTATTATACTGTAATATTTCGAGCCCCAAAACGTGCAATTATTGAAACTATATTTTCCTATAAATAGAAGCTCATTCCTTCATTATTTTTCACCAATTCACTAAGTCTCACAAGAGCAATTATAGAGATAGAAGCTATAGAGAGAGAAGTTATAGAGAGAAAGGAGAAGCGAAGTCTGCTACTTCACTACTCCAAAGATATCGATCTTCTTACGAGGTAAGGGTTATTATTTTTTATATTCTAAAGAGATATTATTTTTTCGTATTCGTATGAATATTATTATCGTTCAATATTCATTATATTCGTTTAATATTCGTAAGGAATATTATTTTTGTTCAACTGTTATAAGTAAGGGGTTTCTGCCAGGGGAAGTTTCATAATTTTTCCGACCCTCAAAAATTCTGGAAAAATTTAAATTGATCATTTGATGAGTTTTCTAGATTGTGTCCAAAAATTGCGATTTTTGGATGTATAGATTAGGAGTTATGAATTTTATGAGAAAATACTATTTTAAAAATAAACCCTTATAACTCCTTGTAGTTAACTCCAAAATTGGTAAAATTTTTATTGGGAGTACATCTATTCGGAATTTTTGGACAAAAATACAATTTTTGATAAATGTCTAAATATTCGGCAGTTTTAGTCATATGAAAATAGTAAATGAATTTTAAAATTTCGAGAAAAAATTATGTTTAATATGGAACTATATTCTGCTAAATCCTAGAAAAAAAATTTATTTGTATTGATTTGGTATTTTTCATTAAAATGGACTAGTTATGAGTAAATGAATTAAATATATTATGTAAAGTTAAAAAAATTGGAAAATAGGATTTTATGGCTTGAGAATCCTATATAAGGTATATGCAGATTTTGATGAGAGTTTTGGTTATTGGTGATGAAATCTTATGAGTTTGTCATTTTAGGATGATTAAATGCATTAATTAGTAAAATGTAAACAATTAAAATAAATTATTTATAAGTTTAAGAAATGATTAAAATATTATGGTAATATTAATAATATTAGATTATGAGATTATTAAGTGATTTATAACATTTGGATTAAGGTGTTATAAATATTGATATGGATTTTATTGTGAACCTTTATCTTTTTGTGCTGGGGTTACTATTCACGTATACGACACTATTCACATATACGGCACTATTCATGTATATGGCACTATTTGCGTATATGACATTATTTATGTATACGATACTATGTACAAATACGGAGTACTATTCATAAGTTACTATTCACGAGTTACTATTCACGAGTTACTATTCACGGGGTACTATTTACCCGAAAAATATATTTCTTTTCTGTCCAAATTATTTTTGGTACATGAATATTATTCTTGAATTTTACTCCACAAAGCAGTATCATGTTGACAATTTGGATATTTTTAAACTCTGGATAAATTTAAAGTCCTTAATATTTATCCTTGATTTCGTTTGATTAATGCCTATATAATTGTCATCATCCTCATGCTTATATTGTGATGAAAGTCATCTTTGACTTACGTGCAAAGATGGACTGTTGATTATTGGTTTTATAGTTGTATATCTTTGGCTTATGTGCAAAGATGGAATGTTGATTATTGGTTTTACAGTTGTATATCTTTGGCTTACGTGCAAAGATGAACTATTGATCGATGAGTATCTTTGGCTTACGTGCATAGATGGACTTGGTATGATTATGACCAGGGATTATTCGGTATAATCATGACCGTAATGTGACCAATGATGTGGTAAAAGTCCTCATTGGCCTGTAGTTCAGTGATGGACAGTTTTTGGTATGATTATGACCAGGGATTATTCGGTATAATCATGGTCATTGATGATTACATGAATATCATTGGCCGTGGTGCAGGGATGATTCGATTTTATTTATTAAGCTGAGTCTCAACGATAAAGTTGATGAAAAACTTTTTAAATTATATAAGATAGTAGATTTTATGCTCTACTTAACTCTTCTAATGGATTGCTTATTTCCGCTGCAATTGTTTATCTAAAACTTGTTGTCTATTATATTCTATCAGTTGTTATATTGTTGAAGGCTAAGGATAATTTATTCTGCATTATCTTAGTCATAATATTTCTTACTGGGCTAGTTGAGCTCACCCTTTTCTTTCAATGTTCTCTTGTGAAATGAGAATATATATTTGGGACCTGAGTCTGGGGAATGGATTGACGATCCGAGATGGTGGCTATAGTAGTCCTCACTATTTTTATAAAATAGTATGATAATAATTGTAATGAGGACTCGATTGAGTGTGGATATTGTCTAGAAGGCAATATTCGTGTTTAAACTCTCAGCTATGTTTTGTCGTATTTTGCACGACAATTGTATAATTAAGTTTGTAGTTGAGTTATGTACCATATATCTGGTGACTCAAGATGGGTGATGTATACCTGTTTTTGGGGCGTCACAGTTGGTATCAAAGCTTAGGGATATGATCCCTGGCTGAGATGTGAGACTAGAACTAGGAGGGGAGAGACGGGTAATTTCTTCACTAGTATGACCTACCTATGTTTATTTGTTATTTAATTAGTCGGTCAGAATATAGGGATAATATGTGGCATATCAATCAACCTTTATTTTAAAGATGTATTCTAGAATGATATCTGAAATACAGGAGATGAGAAATGGGAAAATCATGATAGAGAGGAAATAACCGAGAAGGTACAATCCGAAAAGAAAACAAGGTATTCTCATCTCTTCGAACTACCAGGTACGTAAATTTCGAGGGAGAAATTTCATAAGGAGGGGAGATTGTGAGATCCCGAATTTTATGAAATGTAGGTATTCAATTTTTTTATTTCGTAAATGGTTAAATTGATAAAAGGTTAAAGTTAAAGGTGATATATGAGAATTTTTCAAAGTAAGCAAGTTGTCATAAAATAACCGGTAGTAAAAGTATAGTACTACGCGTGGTTGTATAGTGCACACGGTATTGATTATTGATGCTTACGTAAGAAGTCACTCAGTTATACTTAATTATTGTTACAGTAATTGCTGCATCATATCTCTCATATTATTGATTCAATTATTGTCACAGTATCATCTGCATAATATTTATTATTATTAAATCAATAATTGAGGCGACAAAGTTATTCATATTATTATTTGCAATATTGACAATGTCTAGAAGTTCTGTCAAGGAGAGGTTTGGTCACCTAATTGTGCTGCCAATAAGGAGAAATCTTTATCGGAAAAGCCCCTCTTTCCAGGAGCGACATTTGATTGTTAAATATATTGTGAGTTATAATATTAATGATGAATAAGTTCGTGTTGATTAAAGATGAAATTGATAATTCTATTGTGTGTGAATTATTAGTGTTAGTGGAAATCAACATTTATTTCGATAATAATTGATGTCTGGAAGTTATATTGACCAATCGGGTAATTACCGGATAAATGAGCAATTAATTGCTATTGATTCACATGATTATAACTATTTGTTCACATGTGTGTACTATTGATTCACATGATTTACTATTAGGGGAGTTGGTGCAAGATTGATAATACTTGCATGACTAAATTAAAAATGGAGGTATAGTTGAAGGTACTATACTATAATTAATTTTTTCACATGTTTAGAACTATTGATTCACATGATTGAACTATTGATTCACATGATGTACTATTAGGAGAGGTGGTGCAAGTTTGATAATACTTGCAGGACTAAATTAAAAATAAAGGAAAAGATAATGGTATTATACTGTAATATTTCGAGCCCCAAAACGTGCAATTATTGAAACTATATTTTCCTATAAATAGAAGCTCATTCCTTCATTATTTTTCACCAATTCACTAAGTCTCACAAGAGCAATTATAGAGATAGAAGCTATAGAGAGAGAAGTTATAGAGAGAAAGGAGAAGCGAAGTCTGCTACTTCACTACTCCAGTATACAGTCTTCTTCTGAGGTAAGGGTTATTATTTTTTATATTCTAAAGAGATATTATTTTTTCGTATTCGTATGAATATTATTATCGTTCAATATTCATTATATTCGTTTAATATTCGTAAGGAATATTATTTTTGTTCAATTATTTTATAATAGATTGTAAGTAAGGGGTTTACTTGGGGAAGTTTCATAATTTTTCCGACCCTCAAAATTCGGAAAAATTTAAATTGATCATTTGATGAGTTTTCTAGATTGTGTCCAAAAATGGCGATTTTTGGATGTATAGATTAGGAGTTATGAATTTTATGAGAAAATACTATTTTAAAAATAAACCCTTATAACTCCTTGTAGTTAACTCCAAAATTGGTAAAATTTTTATTGGGAGTACATCTATTCGGAATTTTTGGACAAAAATACAATTTTTGATAAATGTCTAAATATTCGGCAGTTTTAGTCATATGAAAAATAGTAAATGAATTTTAAAAATTCTGAGAAAAAAATTATGTTTAATATGGAACTATATTCTGCTAAATCCTAGAAAAAAAATTTGTTTGTATTGATTTGGTATTTTTCATTAAAATGGACTAGTTATGAGTAAATGAATTAAATATATTATGTAAAGTTAAAAAAATTGGAAAATAGGATTTTATGGCTTGAGAATCCTATATAAGGTATATGCAGATTTTGATGAGAGTTTTGGTTATTGGTGATAAAATCTTATGAGTTTGTCATTTTAGGATGATTAAATGCATTAATTAGTAAAATGTAAATAATTAAAATAAATTATTTATAAGTTTAAGAAATGATTAAAATATTATGGTAATATTAATAATATTAGATTATGAGATTATTAAGTGATTTATAACATTTGGATTAAGGTGTTATAAATATTGATATGGATTTTATTGTGAACCTTTATCTTTTTGTGTCGAGGTTACTATTCACGTATACGATACTATTCATGTATATGACACTATTTGCGTACATGACATTATATATGTATACGGTACTATGTACAAATACAGAGTACTATTCACGAGTTACTATTCACGAGTTACTATTCATGAGTTACTATTCATGAGTTACTATTCACGAGTTCTTTATTCACGAGTTCTTATTCACTTGGATACTATTTACCCAAAAAATATATTTCTTTTCTGTCCAAATTATTTTTGGTACATGAATATTATTCTTGAATTTTACTCCACAAAGCAGTATCATGTTGACAATTTGGATATTTTTAAACTCTGGATAAATTTAAAGTCCTTAATATTTATCCTTGATTTTGTTTGATTAATGCCTATATAATTGTCATCATCATCATGCTTATATTGTGATGAAAGTCATCTTTGGCTTACGTGCAAAGATGGACTGTTGGTTATTGGTTTTATAGTTGTATATCTTTGACTTACGTGCAAAGATGGATTTGTTGATTATTAGTTTCTGATTTGTATATCTTTGGCTTACGTTGCAAAATTTGAATTATTGATTGATAAGTATCTTTGGCTTTACGTGTATATATGGACTTGGTATGATTATGACCAGGGATTATTCGGTATAATCAAGACCGTAATGTGACGAATGATATGGTAAAAGTCCTCATTGGCCTGTAGTTCATTGATGGGCAGTTGTTGGTATGATTATGACCAGGGATTATTCGGTATAATCATGACCATTGATGATTACATGAATATCCTTGGCCGTGGTGCAGGGATGATTCGATTTTATTTATTAAAAGTGAGTCTCAAATGATAAAGTTGATGAAAAACTTTTTAAATCATAGAAGATAGTAGATTTTATGCTCTACTTGACTCTTCTAATGGATTGCTTATTTCTGCTGCAGTTGTTGATCTAAAACTTGTTGTCTATTGTATTTTATCAGTTGTTATACTATTGAAGGCTAATGATAATTTATTCTGCATTATCTTAGTCATAATATTTCTTACTGGGCTTGTTGAGCTCACCCTTTTCTTTCAATGTTCTCTTCAGGAAATGAGAATATAGCTGGGACTGGTCGGGGAATGGATTGACAGTCCGAGATGGTGGCTATAGTAGTCCTCACTACTTTTATAAAATAGTGTGATAATAATTGTAATGAGGACTCCATTGTGTGTGGATATTGTCTAGAAGGCAATATTCGTGTTTAAACTCTCAGCTATGTTTTGTCGTATTTTGCACAACAATTGTATAATTAAGTTTGTAGTCGAGTTATGTACCATGTATCTGGCGACTCAAGATGGGTGATGTATACCTGTTTTGGGGGCGTCACAACCTAGCTCGATTTTGTCGTGTAGTGAAGTCAAGTCCAGCTGGGATAGTGACGCCAAAGGATGTTCCAGACAAGTCAAAGCCAGTAGTTTAAGTGAGAGCATTTGTCGAGGAACCCGAACAAAGTTGTCACGGGTAAGTTAATCATAAACTCTTGCATAGTCTATACCTTATTTGATACCGGTTCTACCCACTCTTTTATTTCTCCTATTTGCGTTCAACGTTTAAATTTAACTCCGGAGAAATTAAACTTTGACTTATCTATTGAAACTCCGTTAGGAGAAACCTTCATTTCGTGTGTTATCCAAGTCTTGGATGAGAGTCACAATTTTTAAATGATATTTCTAGCGTTAATAAATTTCCTGACGTATTCCCTGAAGACTTCTTGACCTACCCCAGAGCGTGAAAGTAAATTTTGTATTGACCCCAGTACAAAACCTATTTCTAAAACCCTCAAATATTTCTTTACCCAAAACGAACGTAACATGCGCTGAAGACGTTGGCTCGAGCTGTTGAAGATTAGGATTATACCATTCAATACCATCGTGGGATAAGCGAACGTGGTAGCCGACGTGTTGAGTAGAAGATCGTATGCATTTACGAGTGCGAATATACGAACCTACGTGAAGATAACAAATATACGATTAGAACCGACTTTAAACAATAATGTTAAGGCTACAGACCCGGAGCTGATAAATGTGAAAAAGAAGGTTCAAGAAGGCGATATTCTAGAAACAAGAATCGACGAAGAGAGTTGAAATCCTTGATTGAGTAGGAACTGTGGCCTATAGATTCGCTTTATCGCCAAGTATGTCGCGTGTATATAACGTTTTTCACGTATCAATGTTACGTAAATATGTGGATGACCCGAACCACACTATTAATTTAGAATCGGATGAGATAGCGGAAGATTAAACGTATGAAGAAGTACTTGTTAAAATCTTGGATAAGAAGGAATATATTCTACGCTCAAAGGTTATACCTCAAAAGTTAGAATCTGACGAGGTGTCCTCATCTGTTCAGCATACCAGGTACGTACGTAAATTTCGAGGGCAAAATTTCATAAGGAGGGGAGATTGTGAGACCCCAAAATTTATGAATAAATATTTAATTTTCTCGAAATATTTTTTTTATATTATGGTGTGGATTTGAGATAATGTTATAGTTATGGGTAATATTTAAAAATTTTGCAAAGTAAAGCAAGTTGTTATAAAATATTCATTTTGTCGGGGAATATTCGTCCGAAACGACGGCACAATCATTACTGGACCCCACAACGGAATTATTGTCGAATTGAGAAAACGACAGAAATATCTTTTTATGAAAATAACGGCGGAAGTTTTACCGTTAACTGTTGAACTACCCGGTAGTAAAAGTACAATAATATGCGTGGTTGCATAATAGCACACGGTATTGATTATTGATGCTTACGTGAGAAGTCACTCAGTTTTGCTCATTAATTATTACAGTAATTACTGTTCAATATTTTATTTTATTGATTCAATAATTACTGCGTTGATATTTTAAATTATTGTTGTTTAAATAATTGTCACTGCACAATATTTCCCATTATCAAATCAATAATTCATATTATTTGAATAATATTATTAGATAGCATTATTGGTAATGTCTAGAAAGTTCTGTCAAGGAGAGGTTTGGTCACCTAATTGCGCGCCAGTAAGGAGAAATCCTTATAGGAAAGCCCCCTCTTTCCTGAGAACTGCCTGGTTGTCATTATTGTGATTCTGTGATATTATTTGTGAATAATTAATTATTGATAAGGAAATATTTATTCGATGAGGATATAAATGATGGATTTATTTATTTTATGTGGTTATAAATGAAGGAATTAATGTTGAGGTATTTTATCACTATTTTATCGGATTAGAGGTATTAAAAAATCAAATCGGTGTTCTTAAAGCTCTATTGCGTGAGTTATAATTTTGATCCGATCGTTGGATCGTTGTGATTTTTGGATATGTTATACATATATAAGTTGAGTATATGTCCACAAATTTTGAACCGTTAAAAATTAGCGTATGATTTATTATGAATTTTAAAAGGTGTTGAAAATCATCCGTTTGTGGATTTCGGATATTTTCTGTTTGGAATTTGGAAAAACTTTCTTCTACAAAGTTGTAGAGAGTTCGATTTCGTGTGGAATGGACATAAAATTCGTATTTTTTTGATAAAAGGGATATTTATTATGAATTACTGAAGTTTTGGAAAATAAAATAATTTTTATTAAAATTGGGTGGGACCAACTTTTGGTTGGTGTTAAATACATGTGCTGATTTTGGGTGGGCCCCACTGTGGTGGCTGAGATTTTGGTCTAGCTTGGCATGCATGGAAGAAAAATAAAATTAATAATATTTTATTAATTTAGTCTCCTATGGCGTTCTAGCATTTTCCTATAAATAGGCGTTTAGTTTAGAATTGAAAATCACACCAGAAACAAGTTTTCTTTCTCTCTATATTATCGAGCGTATTTTTATGAGTATTTAGATACTTTGAGAGTTGCTATTCAGTACAAGTTTTCTTCGGCTTTACATCCGATATTCCGATCGGAACTACTGTTATTTTGAGGTAAGGGATGTTATTTTCTTCGTAAATGATATTATTTTCTTCAATATCATTATACCAAAATATTGATATGAATTTTATTGTGAAATTTCTACCTTTTTGTGTCGGGGTTACTATTCACATATACGACACTATTCACAAAACGACATTATTCACAAATAGGACACTATTTACCAAAAAATGAAATTTTCTCATTTTCGTCCCAGATGTCTATTATGGTTACTATCATTGATTGTATCCATGTTTTGATCTTCATTCTATACCCATTTGGTTAAAGTTTTGGCTTTTATATTCAATGAAATTAGTAGAATATCCTTGATATTTGCGCTTCATCCGATATCTTTTCATGGAAATATTATTCTGAGCATTCTTGATAAAGTTTAACTTATTCATGCTGGAGTACTATTCACAAGTTACTATTCATAAAGTACTACTCACGGGATACTATTCACTCGAGTACTATTCACCCGGGGTACTATTCATGATAAAAAGTTGATTCGTTTTCGGTCCAAATCATTTTTGGTACAATATTATTCTTTAATTTTACTCCACAAAGCAGTATCATGTTGACAATTTGAACGTTATTGATTTCTGGATAAATTAAATTACAAATCTTTCAAAATTTATCCTTGAACTTGTTTTATTGAATTATTATGTCATTGTCATCATCCTCATTCTTATATTGTTACGAAAGTCATCTTTTGCCCGTAGTGCATAGATGGACTTGGTATGATTATGACCAGGGATTATTCGGTATAATCATGACCGTAATGTTATAAATGATGTGATAAAAGTCATCATTGGCCCGTAGTGCATTGATGGACAGTTTTTTGTATGATTATGGTCATGGATTCTCTTCGGCAAAGGGTGCAAAGATGAATTGTTTTATGGCATAATTATGATCGTTGATTAAAACACGATTATCTTTGGCCCGTAGTGCAAGGATAATTCGTGGTCGTGATACTAAAGAATATCCTTGGCTCGTAGTACAGGGATTATTCGATGATGTGGATTATTTATTAAGCTGAGTCTCAGCGATAAAATTGATGATAAATCTTTTAAATCATAGAAGATAGTAGATTTTATGCTCTACTTGACTCTTCTAATGGATTGCTTTTCCGCTGCAGTTGTTAATCTAAAACTTGTTGTCTATTATATTCTATCAGTTGTTATACTATTGAAGGCTAAGGATAATTTATTCTGCATTATCTTAGTCATAATATTTCTTACTGGGCTAGTTGAGCTCACCCTTTCTTTCAATGTTCTCTTCAGGATGTGAGAATATAGCTAGGACTAGTCGGGGAATGAAATGACGGTCCAGATGGTTGCATTAGTAGTCCTCACTATTCTGTGAAATAGTGTGATACTAAATGTATTGAGGACTTATTTTGAGTTTGAATATTGTCTAGAAGACAATATTTGTATTAAAACTCACAGCTTATGTTATATATTTAAGTTTGTATTTGTATTTTGTACCATGTATTTGGCGACTCAGAATGGGTGATGTATACCTGTTTTGGGGGCGTCACATCCTTGCGTTCATCGCTCTATGCCATGAAATAGGGATTACACCCACTCTCGATTTCTTCTTCACTCTATACACAGCTGGTAAATCTCGGGAACGGGGCTTCAAAATACTGAGCAAGCAATCCCCCAAACCCAATGCTAGGTTCAAGAAGCGCTCCTTGATGGACACTCCTTCAAGCAACAAAGGATGGCATAAGGAGTGGTTCTTTGTCAAAGGACCTGAACTCTCTTCCCTTCCTGATTGGACTACTTCTGAGCGTATCTCTGTAGACTTCGGCGATATCTCTAAGGAATGTGTGATAGAGATGACGAAGCTTCTAGAGAAGATCCGTATGAAGGAATGGAGCTTCGGACTCTTAAGCAAGCAAGCGTGGTTATACGACCACAAATGTAAGTCCTGAACTCAATACTTATGTGTTTTCTCAAATTTTCTGTAATAATCATTCTGAATAATTTCTTCATCTTCTTCAGTATCTCTTATCAAGCCTACTTCCATTGATCGAAAGGAACTAGAAAAATTCTTTGCTGCCAAACCAACTCAAAATCCTGCCGATCCCCCATCTACTGAACCCTAAATTTCTGAACCTCAAACGTCTGAGCCTCAAACTATCGAACCTCAGACCACTGAACCACAAACTGCTGAACCAACTCCCACCGAAGAAACAAGCCATCCTCGTAGAAAGAAAAGAGTTTCCAGAAAACTAAAACATGTACTTATCCCCACCCTTAACGAAAGCCTCCTGGACATGCCCATTTCCGAACGTGCCCAAATTCTTCGCACTAAAAAGAAAACAGCCAAAGTAACCCCCCTTTCCGCCGAAGAACTTAGAGTACCCATTATCGAAGCCACCCATCCTCTTGTCATACCAGTGGAAATCAATGAACCTAAAGTAGATCAAGAAGAACCTAATTCTCCCCTCGTCCGAAAAAGAAAACTCACTTCAGATGACCAATCAATACCACCTCCTGACCCTTCAACATCCTACAATCCACCTCCGCCTGAACAACCCATACCATCTCCAGAACATCCATCTTCTTCCACTACACCTCAAGTTGTACACTCGCCCACCTTATGGCCAGAGCTAAATGAAAAATTTCCTCTACACCTCTACAATTCCTTCATACTCAACACCGATGATCATCGCTTCGGCAACAGCTGCATGACTCATATAGCCAAAACAAGTTGATTATTGCCCAACCTTTTTGTATTCACCAATAATTTCTTGAAATATTTTTCTCAATTCAGAATAACTGCAGGCAAATGGAATCTTCGGGCGACTTCACCAAAGGTATAAAGAGGCTGAAGCCGAAGAGGATGCTGGTCGAAACGAAAACGCCATTTTGAAATCTGCTCTGGCTAGAGAAAGAAATCAGCATGGGAACACCCTCTACAATTCCCAATGCCTCCGAAAAGACTTCGACAAATTGAAAGATCAACTTGTAACGGCCGAAAAACTTCAACAAGATACAACCGTACAAAATCAAGAATTAGTTCGAAAGAAAGAAATTCTTGCAAAATCCAACCGAAGCTTGGCGAAAGAACTTAACGACGCCCAAATCTCCGAAGAACGACATCTTGATCTTCCGTGTAAAATTGAAACTGAACTCTGAGAACTCAAAGCCCTCGGCCCCCCACTTACCGAAGAACTCCGAAAAAAAATCCAAGTGGAATACCGTCGATCATCTGAACTGACCAACGAAATAGTTTAGATGTATGCTGAAGGTTATGAAATAGCCTGAAGCAAAGGCAAAAGCAAGCTAGCTGCTGCCTCTCTGAACCCATTACTCCTTGACTCTTTTGAAGACAAAGACGAGGGTAATGCCGAAGACGATCTTCCTCAACCTTAGCTTTAGAAACTTGTAAAAATTTCAACAATATTTTGTAATTGCTTTATTTATATTAATGAAATATAATTAGCTTCTTTCTTACTCCTTTTAACATTAGCTGATGCTTCTAATAAACAATAAACTATTTGAACTCCACACTTCAAATAACATCAAGTAATAACCTGAACTCTATACTTCAAATAAAATCAGGTAATAATGTAATCTGAACTCAACTCTTCAAATAAAATCAAATAATAATGTAAAGTAATACTTATTCATTACCGAAGTGTGAAACCAATCATCAGCAATCCCATTCACCATCTTTAGGATGAAGAGATCCAACTAAACATCCCAACAAGCCTGTTCGCCATCTTGAGGACGAACATGTTATGTTCACCATCTATAGGATGAATAGGTTTTGTTCACCATATTTAGGATGAACATTCCCCTAAACCTCCAAAAAAATCTAGTTCGCTATATATAGGTCGAATATGGACCCCACTCACCATCTTTAGGATGAGTAGATTCTGTTCACCAACTAAAGGATGAACAGATCCAACCGAACCTCCCATTAAACCTACTCTCCATCTTGAGGACGAATAGGCCCTGTTCACCACCTAAAGGATGAACAGGTTTTGTTTCACCGTCTTGAGGATAAACAGATCACCAAACCTCTATAAACTCCAGTTCGCCATATACAGGCCGAATCTGGACCCTGTTCACCGCTTATAGGATGAACAGGCCACCGAACCCCCAAACAACCATTAGATAAAACATCATTGGAGACATTGGAGAAAAAAGCTTCTGTTATTGATGATAACTGTTGGCATAATTACAGATTTCTGTACATTGACACTAGCCCTACTAAAAATATTTTCAAAGCCTTCCAGCATGCCAAGTATTCTTTATCTCAGACCCATCTAATGTTCGTAGCCAATAAGTCCCTGGCTTCAGTACTTCAATGACCTCATAAGGACCTTCCCAATTAGGCATCAACTTTCCCTGGTTCTGAGGTATAGAAGCTTCCACTTCCCGAAGAAAAAAATCTCCCACTTTAAATCTTTGAAGCTTCACCCCTTTATTGTAATGCTTAGCCACACGACGTTGATATGCTGCCAATTTTATCAAGGCTGCTTCCCTGACTTCTTCAAGCAAATCCTGGTTGACCTTAAGCCCTTCGTCATTATACACTTCTCGACACTGACTGACCCGAAGACTTATAGATCCAATCTCAACAGGAACCAAGGCATCTGAACCATAAGCCAGCCTAAAAGGCGAGTCTCTAGTTGTAGTCCTCGATGTAGTTCGATAGGCCCATAACACGCTAAGCAGTTCTTCAGGCCATCTACCTTTCGCTTCATCCAGTCTTCTCTTTATTCCATTCAGGAGTGTTCTGTTAGTTACCTCAACTTGCCTATTAGATTTTGGATGAGAAACCGAAGTCTTTCTATGTTAAATCCCCAACTCCTTTAAAAATACTTCAAATTTAGAGCACATAAACTGGCGTCCATTATTCGAGATTACCACCATGGGAATGCCGAAGCGAAATACTACAGATTCCTTTAAAAATTTTAAACATTCATGTTCCGTGATCGTCCTAAGTGGCTTCGCCTCCACCCACTTGGTCATATAATCAATTGCTACTATAACAAAACTAACCTGCCCTTTTTCTTTCAGCAATGGACCTAGTATATCCACCCCCCCCCCCAGATAGTAAAAGGTATAGGAGATAAAATCGAGTATAGCTCTTCTGGTGGCTGATGTGGGATCAGACTATTCAACTGGCATTTTTGACACTTCTTCACATAATCAGTGGCCTCCTTGAAAATTGTTGGCCAATAATATCCCTATCGAAGCACCTTATATGCTAATTAATTTGCAGCCATATGATCCCCATAAATACCTTCATGAACCTCCCGAAGGACATAATCTGCTTTAAAAGGAACTAAACATTTCAACAAGGGAGATGAGTAAGCCCTTCGATAAAGATCTCCATCTATAAGCACAAAGTTTGCACTTTTATACTTTGCTTTCTTAGCCAACATCTGATCCGAAGGTAATACACCATCTGCCAAATATTCTAAATATGGGGTTAGCCAATAATTAGATTGTTCTACACACATCACTGCTTTATGTTGGATACTGGGCTGTTGAAAAGTCTCTAAATATATTGAGCCATCAAAGGTACTCACTTCAGTATTAGCCAACTTTGACAACGCATCTGCAATGGAATTATCATTTTGATCGACTCCCTGAAACTCGTAAGAATTGAAATACCGAAGCTGATCCTTCAATTCTGCCAGATATTTGACCATTCTTGAACACTGAGCTTTATATTCCCCTGAAACTTGCTTGATAACAAACTGAGAGTCGCTGTAGATGATCAATCTCTGAAACTCCAGACTCTTCGCTAACTGTAACCCTGCTAATATTGCTTCGTACTCTGCCTCGTTGTTTATTGCCCTGAACCTAAACCTGATGTCCTGTTGTACCTTGAATCCCGCCAGACTCGTCAAGATAATCCCAACACCACTAACATCCGAAGTAGAAGACCCATCAGCATATAACATCCATGCATTCTGTATCTGCTGAAGCACAGCCACTGCCTTCTCAAACCCTTCAGCTTCTCCCAAACTATCGTTAGCTTCAAAGAACGAACATTCAACAAAAAAATTAGCCAATGCCTGACCTTTAATAGCTGTCTGAGGATGATACTCTATAAAGAATTGAGACAACTCCATTGTCCATGCAATGAGTCTCCCTAAAACTTCTGGCTTGCCCAGCACCTTCTTTAGTGGCTAATCTGTGTATACGATTATCAACCGACCTTGGAAATATTACCGAAGCTTTCGACTAGCTATTATCAAAGCAAAGGTAAACTTCTCAAGGTTTGGATACCTTATTTCTGCATCCCTTAGGACATGGCTCACATAGTAAACTGGGTGTTGCTTACCCCCAATCTCCCGCACCAATACTGCTCCTACTACCAATGAACTTGCTGCCAAATACAAATACAAAGGTTCAGCAGAAACTGGCTTCACCAACAAAGGCGACGAAGACAAATACTTCTTAATCCCCTGGAAAGCATCTTTGGATTCCAAAGTCCATTGAAATGTCTTAGCATTCTTCGGGTCTTTCAACGTTGTAAAGAACGGCAGACACTGTAAGACCCCAACTTTCATAAATAAAGATTATTTTTTTTCTCAAAATATATTTTTGAATATTATGGTGTGGATGTGATATAATGTTATAGTTGTGGGTAATATTTATATGCAAAGTATACAAGTTGTTATAAAATATTTGATTGGTCAGGGAATATTCATTTTAACGGGAAATATTCGTACGACGGCACAATCATTGGTGGACCCCACAACAAAATTATTGTCGGAGTTAGAAAATGAGAGAAATATCTTTTTATAAAAATAACTGCAAAAGTTTTACCGTTAACTGTTGAAATACTAAATTGTTAAAAATACAAGAATGCATGCATGGTTGCATAAGAGTATACTATGCAGTATTGATTATTGATGCTTACGTGAGAAGTCACTCGGTTTTACTCAATTATTACTACGAAATTGTCAGATAGTATCTCATGTTATTTGATTTAATTATTGTCAATATTTTATATTATTAAATCAATAATTGAGATGACAAGTTATTCATATTATTATCTGCATAATTAATAATGTCTAGAAAGTTCTGTTGAGGAAAGAGTTTGGTTACCTAATTGCGCGCCAATAGGGAGAAATCCTTATCGGAAAACCCTCTCTTTCCTAGGAACGATCTGGTTGTTAATATTGTGAGTTATAATAATGATGAATAAATGTTGTTAAAAAAATCTTGAGGGAATTTTTATAAAGTATTTGATGCAAATTTTGCTTATTTTATGGACCCCATTTACCCATTTTTAAAATAAATGTAGAAAGTTATTATATATATATATATATATATATATATATATATATATATATATAAAATAAGTGGTAGGGGCCACGAGTGGGTCGAATGGGGCCCACATGTTGGGTAAATAATTTCTCAGGAGGGAGTCACGGGTGGTGGCTTGTTTTGTTATTATTTGTATATATATTATAATAAGTTAGATTTTTTATGAAAAATAAAATATATTATATTTTATTATGCATAGTGTTTGAATAGTAAAATCAATTTTTTTAAAAAAAAAATCGGTCGAATGCTCGTGAATTCATTTAAAAAGTTACTGTGCAGTCCGTTTCTAAATAGTATCCTTCCATTATCCTATAAATAGGATACTTAGTTAGAATTGAAAATCACACCAGAATCAGAGAATTCTTCTTCTATAATATTGAGCGTATTTCTTTAGAGTTTTAAGAAGCTTTGAGCGTAGAAAACAGTGATAGTTTTCTTCAAGAATATCTCCGCTATACCAGTTGGAATACTCTTCTTTTTAAGGTAAGGGAAATTATTTTTATTCAGTAGTCGTATGAAATAATATTTTCTTCCATACTCTGTAGTATGTAAGTAGTATTATTTCGTTTCAGATTTCGAATTCTACACTCATTTTGTTAAGTTTTGGCTTCTATACTCCATGAAATTAGTAGAATATCCTTGATATTTGCGCTTCATCTAGTATCTTTTCATGGAAATATTATTCTGAGCATTCTTGATAAGTTTTAAAATTTTCATGCCGGAGTACTATTCACGGGGTACTATTCCTGAAGTACTATTTATGGGGAACTATTCCTGAAGTACTATTCACAGGGTATTATTCACTCGGTTACTATTCACCCAGGGTACTATTCATGATAAAAAATGATTTCTTTTCGGTTCGAATCATTTTTGATACAATATTATTCTTGAATTTTACTCCATAAAGCAGTATCATGTTGATAATTTGGACATTATTGAATTATGGATAAATTAAATTATAAATTTTTTATAAATATATCCTTTGCTTTCTTTTAATTAAATTCTTATATCATTGTCATCATCCTCATGCTTATATTGTGATGAAAGTCATCTTTGGCCGTAGTGCATAGATGGACTGTTGATCGGTATGATTATGACCAGGGATCATTCGGTGTAATCATGACCTGTAATGTTACAAATGATGTGATAAAAGTCCTCATTGGCCCGTATTGCATTGATGGACAGTTGTTGGCATGATCATGACCATTGATGATTACATGAATATCCTTGGCCCGTAGTACATGGATAATTTATGGACGTGATACTAATGAATATCCTTGGCCCGTAGTGTAAGGATGATTCGATGATTTGGATTATTTATTAAATTGAGTCTCAGCGATAAAATTGATGATAAACTTTTTAAATTATAGAAGATAGTAGATATCATGCTCTACTTGACTCTTCTAATGGATTTTTTGTTCCGTTGTAGTTAAACTTGATGTTTATTGTGTTTTATCAGTTTAACACTGTTGAAGGCTAACGATAATTTATTCTGCATTATCTTAGTCATAATATTTCTTACTGGGCTAGTTGAGCTCACCCTTTTGCTTTTATTGTTCTCTTCAGGAAATGAGAACGTAGCCGGGACTAGTGGGGGAATAGAGTGACGGTCCGAGATGGTGGCTGTAGTAGTCCTCACTATTTTATAAAATAGTGTGATAATAATTTTAATAAGGACTCTATTTGGGTTTGAATAATGTCTGCTAGACAATATTTGTGTAAAAACTCTCAGCTCATGTTGTATAATTAAGTTTGTATTTGAATTCTGTACCATGTATTTGGCGACTCAGAATGGGTGATGTATACCTATTTTGTGGGCGTCACAGTTGGTATCAAAGCTTAGGGATATGATCACTGGCTGAGATGTGAGACTAGAACTAGGGGGAGAGACGAGGAAATCCTTCGCTAGTATGACCTACCTAAGCTTATTTGTTATTTAATTGGTCGGTCAGAGTATAGGGATAATATGTGGCATGTCAATTAACCCTTGTTTTGTGGTAGTGTTTGAAAATGGCATCCCAAAATGTTGAGTTAAGCAATTGAGCACATGAGACCGTTGAGTCACCACTGATAAATACCCAGGATAATGTGCATCAGGAAGGCAATAATCCTTAGGTGAACAACAAAATGTTTAGGAGCTTTCTGCAATTCGTGCAACATCAAGCAAGAGAGACTCCTATTCAAAATGCAGGTGGAAACACTGGCAACTCTCAGACGGTCACCGCTAATCAGTTCAAGGAGCTGGGACCACCGGAGTTTTTGGGAAAGCCAGAACCACTTAAGGCGGAGACGTGGATAAAACAGATCACCAAGATATTTGATATCTTGGGATTCTTCGAGGAGCAAAAGGTTCCTTTGCCACCTTCATGTTGCGAGGAGAGGCAGATTACTGGTGGGAATCTGTATAGCATACTCAACCTGCCGCACTAAAGATGTCTTGGGAGAAGTTCCAAGAACTGTTCAACGACAAGTACTTTCTCGAAAGTATTCATCACATGAAGGAGGTAGAGTTCATCAAGCTGGAACAAAATAATATAACCGTGTCGCAGTACGAAGTTAAGTTTATGAAGTTATACCAGTTTACGTCCCATCTGGTTGATAATGAGGAGAGAATGACGCGAATGTTTCTGCGAGGTTTGAAACCCAAAATACGTCAATACCTCATTTCTCACAAACTTTGCTTATATTTAGATGTTGTGAATAGGGCTCAATTAATTGAGCGCGATAATGAGTCAACCCAACCAAGAGAGAGCAGTCGGCAAAATGATAATACCAGTGGTAGCAGTCATCGAAGCGGTGACAACAAACGTGGAGGGAATCAACATGCCAGAAATGGTAACCACTTTGGTGGTAATCATGGCCAAGAAAATAGAAGTGGAAATTTCAAGAAGAGGAGATTCAATAATGATGGAAAGATGTCAGCACCAGCAACCGTTGTTAAGGAAGGAGAACGACCACCGATCATATGCTACAAATGCAGAGGAGAGGGATAAATCAGTCCAAACTGTACGCAGCAGTCCAAAACATATTATAATTGTGGAAGAGAAGGTCACCTAGCTAAATTTTGTCGTGCAGTAAAGCCAAGTCCAGCTGGGATGGAGGCACCAAAGGCCATCTCAGAGAAGTCAAAGCCAGTAGTTCAAGGGAGAGCGTTTTTTGTGACCTCCCAAAAAGCGAGGAATCCGAACGAGGTGATCACGAGTAAGCTAATCATAAACTCAAGCGAAGTCTATACCTTATTTGATACCAGTTCTACACATTCTTTTACTTCTCCTACTTGCGCTCAACGTTTAAATTTAACTCCGGAGAAATTAGACTTTGACTTATCTGTTGAAAATCCGCTGGGAGAAACCTTCATTACATCCACTGTTTATAAGTCTTGTTTGGTTCAAATCGATACCCTCACATTACCTGTCGATCTTATTTCCTTAAAAATACTTGCATTAGATGTGATTTTAAGAATTGATTGGTTAACCACTAATCATGCAAAAATTGATTATTTTTGTAAGGTTGTTAGCTTTCATATTCCTAACCAACCTATTATGCGAATTCAAGTAACCAAACCACTAAAGTCAATCAATGCCATATCAAGCCATAAAGCTATTCATTTATTGAAAAACGGATGTCAAGCTTTCTTAGCCCATGCCATAGATTTAAACAAAAATACGTCAGATTTGAATAATATTTTTATTGTTAATAAATTTCCTATCGTATTCCCTGAAGAACTTCCTGGCCTACCCCCAGAGCGTGAAATCGAATTTTGTATCGACCTTGAACCTAGTATAAAACCCATTTCTAAAGCCCCACATCGAATGGCTCCTATTAAACTTTAGAAGTTAAAAACCCAACTATAGAAATTGTTAGACATCGGTTTCATTCGTCCTAGTACGTCTCTTTGGGGTGCTCCTGTTCTATTCATGAAGAAGAAAGATGGAAGTATGCGACTTTGTATTGACTATCGGGAGTTGAATCATGTCACAATCAAAAATAGGTACCCATTGCCTTGCATTGATGACCTGTTTGACTAGTTGTAAGGTGCCAAATTCTTTTCAAAGATCGATCTTTGTTCCGAATATCATCAGTTAAAGATTAAAACCGATGACATCCCAAGGACTACTTTCAGAACTCGGTACGGGCATTACGAATTCCTAGTCATGTCTTTTGGATTGACTAATGTTCCTGCTGCCTTCATGGATATGATGAACCGAGTATTCAAGGAATATTTGGATCACTTTGTGGTCGTCTTTATTGATGGCATCCTCATTTACTCCAAAAGCCGTGAAGATCATGAGCAACACTTAAGGATGATATTCCAAAAGCTTCGTGAAAACAAGCTTTATGCCAAGTTGAAGAAATGTGAATTCTGGCTTAAGGAAGTAACATTTCTTGGGCACGTGATATCAAATCACGGAATATCTATTGACCCGGTAAAGATTGAAGCAATACAAAGCTGGGAGAAACCTAAGTCAGTGACCAAAGTACGTAGGTTTCTGGACTTAGCTGGTTATTATCGAAGATTCGTGGAAGGATTTTCTCGAATCGCTACTCCATTAACTCAGTTGGCTCGAAAAGATACAAAATTCGGTTGGAGCGAGGAATGTGAGAAGAGTTTTCAGGAACTCAATAGGAGACTCATTTCAGCACCTGTTCTGACAATACCATCTGGTTTGGAGGAATTTGTCATGTACATCGATGCTTCAGTCAGAGGGTTAGGATGTGTTCTTATGCAACATGGAAAAGTTATAGCCTATGCCTCATGACAACTCAAAGAATATGAGAGGAATTATCCTACTCATGATCTAGAGTTGGCAGCAGTCTTTTTTACACTAAAAATTTAGAGGCATTACCTGTATGGGGAGAAAATGGAGATCTATACGGATCATAAAAGCCTCAAATATTTTTTCACCCCAAAAGGAACTCAACATGCGTTGACGAAGATGGCTCGAGCTGTTGAAAGATTACGATCATACCATTCAATACCATCCTGGAAAAGCGAACGTGGTAGTTGACGCATTAAGTAGAAGATCATATGCGGGTACGAGTGCAATATTGTCAATGCAAAGGCCCATTTTGTATGACTTACAAAGGATGGAGATAGAGTTAAAGACTTTAGGACCCACATGATGATGGCAAATATACGAGTAGAACCGACTTTAATCGATAAAGTTAAAGCTGCTCAAGCTACAGACCTGGAGCTGATGCGTATGAAGAAGAAAGCGAAAGAAGGTGCTAGTCCAGAAGCGAGAATCGATGAAAAAGGAATACTTCGAGTCAACTCCAGACTTTGTGTTCCTAACGACCCTGATTTAAAGTATAAAATCATGATGGAGGAGCACAACACACCGTTTGAAATCCATCCTGGGAGTACCAAAATGTATCGTGATCTTCGATATACATTTTGGTGGAGTAATATGAGAAGAGAGATCGCGGAGTTTATCTCAAGGTGTTTAATGTGTCAACGAGTCAAGGCGGAGCATCAAGTGCCAAAAGGTCCATTGCAACCACTTAAAATTCCAGAATGGAAGTGGGAGCACATTACCATGGATTTTGTTACTGGTCTTCCCAAGGTTTCTCAAGGCATAGATGTAATTTGGGTCATTGTTGATAGATTGACCAAGTTTGCTCATTTCTTACCTATACGAGAAACTTATACACTTGAACGTCTTGCTCGTATTTACAAAAATGAGATTGTGAGACTCCATGATATGCCAGTATCCATAGTTTCTGATCGAGACCCACGATTCACTTCATGATTTTGGGTTAGTTTGTAAAAAGCTATGGGCACAGATTTACGTTTTAGTTCGGCTTATCATCCTCAAACGGACGGGCAGTCGGAGAGGGCTATTCAAACTCTTGAAGATTTATTAAGACTATGTGTCCGTGACTTCAAGGGAAGTTGGGACAAGTTCTTGCCATTAGTGGAATTCTTACAACAACAATTGTCAAAAAAGTATTGGCATGGCTCCATTCGAGGCGTTGTATGGACGAAAGTGTCGTTCTCTAGTATGCTGGGATGAGGTGGGTGAAGCAACATTGTTGGGACCGGAATTGGTATGCATGACAACGAAAGAGATTCAAATGATCCGACAACGTATAAAAACCTCACAAGATCGACAAAAGAGTTATGTTGATCTTCATCGAAGAAACGTGGAGTTCACTGTGGGAGAGCATGTGTTGTTACGTGTTACTCCATGTAAAGGAGTTACAAGACTTAGAAAGAGAGGAAATGTGAGATCCCGAATTTTATGAAATAAAAGTATTCAATTTTTCTATTTTGGTAAATAGTTAAATTGATAAAAGTTTAAAGTAAATGGTGATATTTAAAAATTTTGCAAAGTAAGCAGGTTGTTATAAAATATTCTTTGTGTCGGGAAATATTCGTTTGGTCGGGGAATATTATTTTTGTCGGGGAATATTCGTACGACGACACAATCATTGGTGGATCCCGCAACAGAATAACTGTCAGATATAGAAAGCGACCGAAATAATCTTTTAATAAAAATAACGGCGAAAGTTTTACCGTTAGACTGTTGAAATACCCGATAATAAAAGTACAGTAATACACGTGGTTGCATAGTATCACACGGTATTGATTATTGATGCTTACGTAAGAAGTTACTCAGTTATACTCAATTATTGCTATAGCAATTGCTGCATCATATCTCTCATATTATTGATTCAATTATTGTCACAAGATTATCATCGTGCATAATATTTTATATTATTAAATCAATAATTGAAATGACAAAGTTATTCATATTATTATTTGCAATATTGACAATGTCTAGAAGTTCTGTCAAGGAGATGTTTGGTCACCTAATTGCGCGCCAATAAGGAGAAATCCTTATCGAAAAGCCCCTCTTTCAGGAACGACACGGGTTGTTAAATATTGTGAGTTATAATATTAATGATGAATAAGTTTGTGTTGATTAAAGATGAAATTGATAGTTCCACTATATTGGGATTATTAGTGTTAGTGGAAATCGACATTTATTTCGATAATAATTGATGTCTGGAAGTTATATTGACCAATTAGGTAATTAATCGGATAAATGAGCAATTAATTACTATTAATTCACATGCTTATAACTATGTGTTCACATGTGTGTACTATTGATTCACATGCATATACTATTAGGGGAGGTGGTGCAAGATTGATAATACTTGCATGACTAAATTAAAAATGGGGGTATAGATGAAGGTACTATACTGTAATTATTTTTTTCACATGTAAGGAACTATTGAGTCACATGATATACTATTGATTCATATGATATACTATTAGGGGAGGTGGTGCAAGTTTGATACTACTTGCAGGACTAAATTAAAAATGAAGGAAAAGATGAAGGCATTATACTGTAATATTTCGAGCCCCAAAACGTGCAATTATCGAAACTATATTTTCCTATAAATAGAAGCTCATTCTTCTTTCATTCACACCAATTCACTAAGACTCACAAAAGCAATTATAGAGAGAGAAGCTATAGAGAGAAGCTATAGAGAGAAAGAAGAAGAGAAGTCCGCTACTTCACTATTCCAGTATCCAGTCTTCTTCTAAGGTAAGGGGTATTATTTATTTTATATTCTGAAGAGATGTTATTTTTTGTATTCGTATGAATATTATTTTCGTTCAATATTCATAAAGAATATTATCTTCATTTAATATTCGTAGGAATATTATCTTCGTTAAATATTCGTTGGAATATTATTTTCGTTCAACAGTTGTAAGGGATGTTATTTTTGTTCAATATTTGCTTGAAATAATATTTTCTTCCATACTCTGTAGTATGTAAGTAATATTATTTCGTTTCAGATTTTGAATTCTATACTCATTTTGTTAAAGTTTTGGCTTCTACACTCCATGAAATTAGTAGAATATCCTTGAAGTTTGCACTTCATCTAGTATCGTTTCACAAGGATATTTTTTGCACATTCTTGTTAAATTTTAAGCTTTTCATGCCGGAGTACTGTCCATGAGTACTATTTATTTATACGCTACTATTCACAAAAGTACTATTCACGAGTACTATTCATGAGTACTATTCACAAAGTACTATTCATGAGTACTATTCACAAAGTACTATTCATGTGGTACTATTCCCGAAATACTATTTATGGGGTACTATTCACCCAGAGTACTATTCATGACAAAAATTGATTTCTTTTCGGTCCAAATCATTTTTGATACAATATCATTCTTGAATTTTACTCCACAAAGCAGTATCATGTTGACAATTTGAATATTTTTAAACTCTAGATAAATTTAAAGTCTTTAATATTTATCCTTTATTTAGTTTAATTAATGCTTATATCATTGTCATCATCCTCATGCTTATATTGTAAAGAAAGTCATCTTTGGCTTACGTGCAAAGATGGACTGTTGATTATTAGTTTTACAGTTGTATATCTTTGGCTTACGTGCAAAGATGGACGGTTGATTATTGGTTTTACAGTTGTATATCTTTGGCTTACGTGCAAAGAGAAACTATTGATTGATAGCTTTGGCCCGTAGTGCAAAGATGGACAAGTGTATGACATGATCATGACCACTGGTGATAATAATGAATATCCTTGGCCCGTAGTGCATGGATAATTCGATGATATGATTGGCAGGATCATGACCATTAGTTAACAGTTGAATGTCTTTGGCCCATAGTGTAATCGACAGTAATTGATTGGTATGATCATGACCATTGGTTTTATAGTTGAATATCTTTGGCCCGTAGTGCAAAGGTAGACAACTGATTGGTATGATCATTGTTATTACATTTGAATATCTTTAGCTTTTGGGGTAAGGATATTGTGTAAACGTTCTATTAAGCCTTTATGGCAAAGAGAAACTGTTGATTTACATGATTATAAATATGAATTGTAGATTTAACTATAATCTTTGGTGGTTCAGGTAAAGACAGGTGATGAGAGTTCTTTTTGTCTTGGGTATAACAAAGAACTGTTGATGAGTATTACGGGAATGAAATATTAACGATGAACTTTTAATCTAGAGGAGATAGTAGACATTATGTTCTACTTGACTCTTCTAATGGATTGCTTATTCCACTGCAGTTGTTGATCTAAAACTTGTTGTCTATTATATTCTATCAGTTGTTATACTGTTGAAGGCTAAGGATAATTTATTCTGCATTATCTTAGTCATAATATTTCTTACTGGGCTAGTTGAGCTCACCCTTTTCTTTCACTATTCTCTTCAGGAAATGAGAATATAGTCGGGACTAGTCGGGGAATAAAGTGATAGTCCAAATATTTGCATTAGTAGTCCTCACTATTGTATGAAATAGTGTAATAATAAATGTATTGATGACTCCATTGAGTGTGGATATTGTCTAGAAGGAAATATTCGTGTTTAAACTCTCAGCTATGTTTTGTCGTATTTTGCACGACAGTTGTATAATTAAGTTTGTAGTTGAGTTCAGTACCATGTATCTGGCGACCTAAGATGGGTGATGTATACCTATTTTGGGGGCGTCACAGGAAAGCTCAATCCTCGATTCATTGTCCCATTTGAAATCCTCGATCGAGTAGGAAATGTGGCCTATAGACTCGCTTTACTTTCAAGTATGTCTCGTGTTCATAATGTTTTTCACATATCTATGTTACGTAAATATGTGGATGACCCAAACCACATTATTGAGTTAGAACCAGATGAAATAGCGAAAGATTTAACATATGAAGAGGTACCTGTTAAAATCTTGGATAAGAAGGAACATATTATACGCTCCAAGGTTATACCTCAAGTCAAAGTTTTATGGAGAAACCACGATGTTGAGGTAATGACCTGGGAGTTAGAATCTAAAATGAAATTAAGGTATCCTCACATCTTTGACATACCAGGTACGTACCCTAATTTTGAGGACAAAATTTCATAAGAAGGGGAGGTTGTAAGACCCCAACTTTCATAAATAAAAATTATATTTTTCTCGAAACATATTCTTGAATATTATGGTGTGGATGTGATATAATGTTATAGTTGTGGATAATATTTATAAATTTTGAAACGTATGCAGGTTGTTATAAAATATTCGATTGGTCGGGGAATATTCATTTTAACAGAAAATATTTGTACGATGACACAATCATTGGTGGACCCCACAACAGAATTATTGTTGGAGTTAGAAAACGACAGAAATATCTTTTTATAAAAATAACAGCGAAAGTTTTACCGTTAACTGTTAAAATACCCGGTGTTAAAAGTACAGTAATACGCGTGGTTGCATAGTAGCACACGGTATTGATTATTGATGCTTACGTGAGAATTCACTCAATTTTAATCAATTATTGCTATAGTAATTGCTGCATAGTATATCACGTTATTTGATTCAATTATTGTCAATATTTTATATTATTAAATCAATAATTGAGATGACAAGTTATTCATATTATTATCTGCATAATTAATAATGTCTAGAAAGTTTTGTCGAGGAAAGGGGTTTGGTTACCTAATTGCGCGCCAATAGGGAGAAATTCTTATCGAAAAGCCCCCTCTTTCCTCGGAATGATCTAATTGTTAATATTACGAGTTATAATAATGATGAATAATGTTTTTAAAATAATTTTACTATGCAAACACTATGCAAACACTATGCATAATAAAATATAATATATTCTATTTTTCATAAAAAAAACAAAACTTATTATAATATATATATATATATATATATATATATATATATATAATAACAAAACAAGCCACCACCCGTGAATTCGCTTTTAAAAGTGCATGCGATGCATTTCTAAATAGTATCCTTCCATTCTCCTATAAATAGGATGCTTAGTTAGAATTGAAAATCACACCAGAATCAGAGAATTCTTCTTCTATAATTTTGATTGTATTTCTTTAGAGTTTTAAGAAGCTTTGAGCGTAGAAAACAATGATAGTTTTCTTCAAGATTATAACCGCTATACCAGTTGGAATACTCTTCTTTTTAAGGTAAGGGATATTATTTTTGTTCAGTATTCATATGAAATAATATTTTCTTCCACACTCTGTAGTATGTAAGTAATATTATTTCGTTTAAGATTTTGAATTCTACACTCATTTTGTTAAGTTTTGGCTTCTATACTCCATGAAATTAGTAGAATATCCTTGATTTTTGCACTTCTTCCATTATCTTTTCATGAAAATATTATTCTGAGCATTCTTGATAAGTTTTAACCTTTTCATGCTGGAGTACTATTCACGGGGTACTATTCTCGAAGTACTATTCACGGGGTACTATTCACCCAGAGTACTATTCATGACAAAAATTAATTTCTTTTCGGTCCAAATCATTTTTGATACAATATTATTCCTGAATTTTACTCCATAAAGCAATATCATATTGATAATTTGGATATTATTGAATTCTGGATAAATTAAATTATAAATTTTTATAAATATATCCTTTTCTTTCTTTTAATTGAATTCTTATATCATTGTCATCATCCTCATTCTTATATTGTGATGAAAGTCATCTTTGGCCGTAGTGCATAGATGGACTGTTGATTGGTATGATTATGACCAGGGATCATTCGGTGTAATCATGACCTGTAATGTTACAAATGATGTGGTAAAAGTTCTCATTGGCCCGTAGTGCATTGATGGACAGTTGTTGGCATGATCACGACCATTGATGATTACACGAATATCCTTTGCCCATAGTGCATGGATAATTTGTGGACGTGATACTAATGAATATCCTTGGCCCGTAGTGCAGGGATGATTCGATGATGTGGATTATTTATTAAGCTGAGTCTCAGCGATAAAATTGATGATAAATTTTTTAAATCATAGAAGATAGTAGATATTATGCTCTACTTGACTCTTCTAATGGATTGCTTGTTCCGCTGCAGTTAAACTTGATGTTTATTGTGTTTTATCAGTTTAACACTGTTGAAGGCTAACGATAATTTATTCTGCATTATCTTAGTCATAATATTTCTTACTGGGCTAGTTGAGCTCACCCTTTTGCTTTCATTGTTCTCTTCAGGAAATGAGAATGTAGCCGAGACTAGTCGGGGAATGGAGTGACGGCCCGAGATGGTGGATGTAGTAGTCCACACTATTTTATAAAATAGTGTGATAATAATTATAATGAGGACTCCTTTTTGAGTTTGAATATTATCTATTAGACAATATTCGTGTAAAAACTCTCAGCTACGTTTTTGTTGTATTGTATAAGGAAGTTGTATTTAAGTTCTGTACTATGTATTTGGTGACTCAGAATGGGTGATGTATACCTATTTTGGGGGCAACACAGACACCTTTCTGCTGATTTAGACATGAACCTCCTCAGAGCTGCTATTCTACCTGTCAAATGTTGCACATCTTTATAGGACTGAGGAGACTTCATGTTCATAATAGCCTGGATCTTTTCTGGATTTGCCTCTATACCCCTTTTACTAACCAGATAACTCAGATATTTACTTGCTCCAAGTCTGAAGGTACATTTGGTTGGATTCAGCTTCAAATTATAATGACGTACCGCCTGAAAACATTCCTCTAAATCATCTAAATGACCTTGAACTGACATACTCTTGACAATCATGTCATCAACATAAACTTCCATATTCCTTCTCAACTGCCTTGTGAACATATAATTCATCATCCTCTGATACGTAGCACCTGTGTTTAATAAGTTGAAGGTCATCTTCTTATATACATACACCGACCGATGAGTAATGAATGCTGTCTTTGGGATGTCCTCTTTGCACATAGAAATCTGATGATACCTCGAGAAAGCATCCATAAAACTGAGTAAAGCATATCCTGAAGTCGCATTGATGAGTTGATCAATGTGAGGCTGAGGATAAAAGTCCTTCGAGCATGCTTTGTTAAGATCCGTGTAGTCTATGCAAACTCACCATTTCTCATTCTGCTTCTGCACTAGAGCTACATTTGCCATCCACTCTGGATAATCGATTTCAAATATAAAGTCTGCCTCCAGCAACTTTGCAATTTTTTCATCAATTATCTTCTGCCTTTCCAGTGCAAAAATCCGCCTCTTCTGCCGAATTGGCTTCTTTACAGGGTCCATTTATAACCTATGTTCAGCAACCTTCCTACTCACCCAAGGCATATCACTTGGAACCCAAGAAAAAATATCAGTATAGCACCGAAGAAACTCCACCAGGTTCGTCCAGAAAGGTTTTGACAGACCTGAACTTAACTTTATCGCCTTTTCCTTCTTTCCCGGAATTAGCTCAAACTCTTCGGTCTCTCCAGCTGGCATAACCAATGGTTCCATGCTGCTTTCAGTAAATGGTTCGATTTCAATAGCCATAGTTTGCTTCTATTTGTTAACCCATACGCCCGAAGTAATCAAAGCGTTCCGATAACACCTCCTTGCCAAATCAAAATCTCCAGCAACTTCCCCAACTCCATGTGGCGACGGAAACTTTATCTTGAAATGGGGAATCAATGTCACTGCCTGAAGAGCTGTCAAGGTGGGTCTTCCCAAAATGGCATTATAGGAGGAGTCCACATGCACTACATAAAATTTACATATAATTTCAACCTGCTGTGGAGCTGTACCGAAGATGACTGGCAGCTCAATATTCCCTGCCACCTTGACTGGATCATTGCTGAAGCCATACAGGGGAGCCTCCTACCCAATTTCTATCTTCCTTCCATCCAAGTGCATCCTCTGGTATGCATGAGCGTACAGGATGTCCACCGAAGACCCATTCTCTATCACCATCCTCTTCATATCCACCGAACCCACTTATGCAATAAGCACCAGAGCTCCTTCATGGGGTTCGATGGGTTTAGAAGGGAAATCATCATCAGTAAAAGAAATTACCGAACCTGGAAACACTCTTTCAGTCTTCAGGGAACACCTGCCACTGTCATTACCGAATCCAGGTAGCCTCTTCGTTTCTTTCCAGCAACTTTGCCAATATTTCCTCCCGTAATGACATCCACAACATGCCTTACTGGTTGATTCGGAGTTGGAGGGGCAGGTTGAGCAACTTGAATAGGTCTATCATTCCTCTGTTGCTCACTCGGAGGCTCCCGCCCTGCTACATAATGAACCAAAGTACCACTTTGGACTTTTCTTTCGATGAACTCTCTTAAACTCCAACAAGAGTTCGTATCAATATTTATGAGGATTTCCCGACCCCGGTCTAAAGATTATTGTAAGACCCCAACTTTTTATGAATAAAATTGAATTTTCTCTATTTATTATTTTGATATAGTAAGGGGTTGATTTGATTAATGTGGTTAGTTATGGGTAAAATGTGCAAATTTTTTTAAGTAAGCAAGTGGTTATAAAATATTCATTATTGTCGGGGAATATTCGTTTGGTCGTGGAATATTCTTACTGTCGGGGAATATTCGTACGATGACGCAGCTATTTGTGGGCCCCAAAACAGATAATTGTCAGACGAAGAAAATAACAAGTATGAGTTTTTTTAAAAATAACGGTGTAGTTGTTCCTGTTAACACTGTTAGAATACCTGACGGTTAAAGTACAGTAATACGCGTGGTTGCACAGTATCACACGGTATTGCACAGTATTTGTGGATTATTGATTCTTACGTAAGAAGACACTACTCAATAATTGTTACAAAGTAATTACTGTTCAATATTTTTTTTATTGATTCAATAATTGCTACGTTGATATTTTATATTATTGTTGTTTCAATAATTGTCACTGCATAGTATTTTCCATTATCAGATCAATAATTCATATTATTTGAATAATATTATTAGGTAGCATTATTGGCAATGTCTAAGGAAGTTACGTCTCAGGAAAGGGGTTTGGTCACCTAATTGCGCCAAGAAGGAGAAAAATCTTATCTGAAAGCCCTCTTTCCCGGAACGACCGGGTTGTCATTATTGTGATTCTATAATATTATTTGTGAATAATTAATTATTGATTTATATGATAAGGAAATATTTATTTTATGTGGATATAAATGAAGGAATTAATGCTGAGGTGTTTTATTAGTATTTTGTCAGAATAGAGGTATTAAAAATCATCCGTATGTGGATTTCGGTCATTTTCTGTTTGGAATTTGGAAAACCTTTCTTCTATAAAGTTATAAAGAATTAAATTTCCTATTAAATGGACATAAATTCATATTTTTCTAATAAAAGGGCTATTTATTATGAATAATTAAAGTTTCAGAAATAAATGTTTTTTATTAAAAACATGGGTGGGCCCCACTTTTGTTTTTTTTGGTGGAAAAATGCTGAAATTTCAATTGTGGTGTGCGTGAATGGCAGAAGGAAGAGCCACCGGTAGCAGGATAGTCTGCATTGGCGTTCTGGCATTTTACTATAAATAGGGTGCTTAGGTTAGAATTGAAAATCACAACAGTATCAGAAATTTTCTCTCTCTATAATATCGAGCGTATTTTTTTGAGTATTTAAATACTTTAAGAGTTGATAAGCAGTTCAAGTTTTCTTCAGCATTATATCTGATATTCCAGTCAAAAGTACTATTCTTTTGAGGTAAGGGATGTTATTTCTTTTCATATCATTATACCAAAATATTGGTATGAATTTTATTATGAAATTTTTACCTTTTTGTGTCAGGGTTACTATTTACGTATATGACACTATTTACGTATACGGCACTATTCACGAATACGGCAATATTCATAGAAAAATTAAGTTTTCTTTTCTGTGTCCAAGTTGTCTATTTTGGTTACTATCTTTGATTGTATCCATGTTTTGATCTTCATTCTTGAATTTTGCTTCACAATTGATTATTATAGAGTATTTTTGAACTTATTTAAACTGAAGTACGAATCCCTAACCTTTGTCCTTTTATCTCACTAGATTCGTTTTTTTTAAAATATTTTTCATCATCCTCAGTCCTAAATGGTGATATAACTGAATACCTTTGGCCTGTAGTGCAAAGATGAATGATTACTTAATGTATATCTTTGGCCCGTAGTGCAAACATGGACAGATGTTGAGATGAACATGACCAACTGGTGATACAAATGAATATCTTTGGTCCGTAGTGCAAAGATGAATATTTGATTCAGGATGTATATTGATTGATGTTACAGGGATAAAATATTGATGATGGACTTTTAAATTATAGAAGATAATAGACTTCATTCTCTACTTAATTCTTCTAATGAATTGTTATTTTCGCTGTGAATATTGATCTAAAACTTGTTATCCATTATATTTTATCTGATTTATTGAAGGCTAACGATAATTTGTTCTACATTATCTTAGTCATAATATTTTTTTACTGGGCTAGTTGAGCTCACCCTTTTCCTTTTTATTCTATTTTTCTTCTCGGGGAGGCGAGAATATAGCGGGAACTAATGCAGGGGTGTGGAGTGATGTTTGTAGGTAGTTGTTTTAGTTAAATCCTCACTATTTTGCAAAATAGTGTATCAATAATTGTAATGAAGACTTATTTGAGTTTAGATATTGTCTAAAAGATAATATTTGTATTTAAACTCACAGTATATGTGTTGTCGTATTTTGCACGACAATTGTAATAATGAAGTTGTAGTTGTTTTCTGTACCATGTATTTGGCGACTCAGAATGGGTTGTGTGGACCTATTTTAGGGGCGTCACAGTTGGTATCAGAGCTTAGGGATATGATCTCTGATGGAGATCTGGGGTTAGAACTAGGAAGGGAGTGCCGAGTAAATCCTTCGCTAGTATGTCATATCTAAGCTTATTTGTGTTTAATTGATCGGTTGGAATATATGGATAATATGTGGAATGTCAATTTCTTTAATTAACCCTTGTTTTATGGAAGTATTTGAGAACGTCAGCTGAAAATATTAATAATGGAGTGAATGAGACCGTGGAGACACCTTTAATCACCAACTAGGATAACGTGCAACATGACGACAACGTTTCTCCTGTAAACAACACCACCGATCAAACGATGAATGATGTGATGTTTAGAAGCTTTTTGCAGTTCATGAAAAATCAAACGAGGGAGACTCGTGTACAAAATACAGGTGAAAATAATAGCAACGCGCGACATGTTACAACCAAGCAGTTCAAAGAATTGGGACCACCAGAGTTTTTGGGAAAGCCGGATCCGATCAAGGCGGAAACGTGGGTTAAGAAAATTACTAAGATATTTGATGTCTTGGGATGGACGGAGGAACAGAAGGTTCCATTTGCCACCTTTATGTTCCGTGGTGAGGCAGATTACTGGTGGGAATCTGTGAAGCGTACCCAACCATCCGCACTCAATATGTCTTGGGAAGCTTTCTAGAAACTGTTCAATGACAAGTACTTTCCTAAAAGTATTCTTCATATGAAGGAAGTAGAGTTTATAGAACTGGAACAGAACAACATGACTATGTCCCAGTACGAGGCTAAGTTCGCGGAGTTATCCAGGTTTGCACTTCATTTGGTAGAGTATGAGGAACGTATGATGCAGATGTTTCTAAGATGTTTGAAACTCGAAATTCATCAATACCTTATCTCTCACAATTTTTTTCTATATTCAGATGTTGTGAACATGGCTCAATTATTAGAGTGAGATAATGAGTCTGTTCAACCAAGGGACCACAACCAGGGTCATACCGGTGGCAGCAGTCATTGGAGCAATGATAACAAGCGGGGAGGAAAATATCCGGATAAAAGCGGTAACCACTCTGGTGGTAATCATGGCAATGATAGTAGATGAAGCGAGTCAGGGGGAGATTTTAAAAAGAGGAGGTACAACAATGATAACGTGAAGACGTCAGCACCAGCATTAACTATTTCTAGGGGAGGAGAACGACCGCCGGTCGTACGTTATAAATGCAGGAAAAAGGAACACATCAACCTAAACTGTCCATAACAATTCAAGGTGTGTTATAACTGTGGAAATGAAGGTCAAATAGCTCGAGATTCTCCTGTAGGAAAACCAAGTCCAGCGGGGATGGTGACACCAAAGCCTATCCCGGACAAGTCAAAGTCAGTAGTTCCTAGAATAGCATTTTTCGTGACTGTCCAAAATGCGAGGAACCCAAACGAGGTGATCACGGGTAAGCTAAACATAAACTCTTGCGAAGTTTATACCTTATTAGATATCAGTTCTACCCATTCTTTTATTTCTCCTGCTTGTGCTCAACGTTTGAACTTGACCCCTGAGAAATTAGACTTTAACTTATTTGTGGAAACTCCACTAGGAGAAACTTTCATTACATCCATGGTTTATAAATCTTGCTTGATTCAAGTTGGGACCATCACATTACCTGTTAATCTCATCTCTTTAAAGATACTTGCATTTGATGTGATTTTAGGGATTGATTAGTTAACCACTCATCATGCTAAAATTAATTGTTTTCGTAAGGTTGTTAGTTTTCATATTCCTAACCAACCTGTTATGCGAACTCAAGAAACCAAACCACTAAAGTCAATCACTGTCATATCAAGCCATAAAGCATTTCATTTATTGAAAAATAGATGTCAAGATTTCTTTAGCCCAAGCATGGACTTGAACAAAAATACGTCAGATTTGAATAATATTTCTGTTGTTAGTGAATTTCCTGACGTATTTTCTGAAGAACTTCCCAGTCTACCCCCAGAATGTGAAGTTAAATTCTTTATTGACCTTGAACCTGGTATGAAACGCATTTCTAAAACCCCATATCGAATGGCTCCTATTGAACTTCAGGAGTTCAAGGTCCAACTAAAGGAATTGTTAGACATCGGTTTCATTCGTCCTAGTACATCTCCTTCGGGTGCTCTTGTTTTATTCATAAATAAGAAAGACGGGAGTATGCGACTTTATATTGACTACCGAGAATTGAACCATGTCACCATCAAGAATAGGTATCCGCTACCTCGCATTGATGACTTATTCGACCAGTTGCAAGGAGCACAATTCTTTTCAAAGATTGATCTCCGTTTTGGATATCATCAGCAGAAGATTAAAACTGAGGATATTCCGAAGACTGCCTTCAGAACTCGGTACGGGCATTATGAATTCTTAGTCATGTCTTTTGGATTGACTAATGCTCCTATTGCTTTCATGGATATGATGAATCGTGTGTTCAAGGAATATTTGAATCAGTTTGTTGTTGTCTTTATTGATGACATCCTCATCTATTCCAAAAGCCGTGAAGATTATGAGCACCATTTGAAGCTGTTACTTTAAAGGCTTCGTTATAACAAGCTATATGCCAAGATGAAGAAATGCGAGTTCTGGCTTGAGAAAGTAACATTCCTTGGGCACGTGGTGTCAAAACATGGAGTATCTATTGACCCAACAAAGATTGAAGCAATACAAAGTTGGGAGCAACTGAAGTTGGTGACAGAAGTACGTAGCTTTCTGGGTTTAGCTGTAAAACCCCAAATTTTACGAATAAAGATTTAATTTTCTCGAAATATTTTTTTGAATATTATGGTTTGAATTTGAGATAATGTTATAGTTGTGGGTAGTATTTATAAATTTTGCAAAGTATGCAAGTTGTTATATAATATTCGATTGGTCGGGGAATATTCTTTTTGTCGGAGAATATCCGTACGACGGTACAATCATTGTTGGACACCACAACGGAATTATTGTCTGATTGAGAAAATGACAAAAATATTTTTATGAAAATAACGGCAGAAGTTTTACCTTTAAAATTGTTGAACTACTCGGTAGTAAAAGTACAGTAATACGCGTGGTTGTATAGTAGCACACGGTCTTGATTATTGATGCTTACGTGAGAAGTCACTCGCTTTTGTTCAATTATTGCTACAAGAATTTCCGATAGTATCTCACGTTATTTGATTCAATTATTGTCGATATTTTATATATTATTAAATAAATAATTGAGACGACGGTTATTAATATTATTATTTGCAATATTAACGATGTCTCAGAAGTTACGCCAATGAGAGGTTTGGTCACCTAATCGAGCGCCAATAGGAGAAATCCTTATTGGAAAGCTCCCTCTTTCCGGAGGAATGACCTAGTCGATTAATATTGTGAATTATAATAATGATGATAAATATTGTTAAATATATTGAGGTGTTTTTATGAAGTCATAGAAGTTTATATATATATAAATTTTTTTTTATTAGTATTATTAATGTAATAAAATGGAAAAGCTTTTATATAAAATGTAATACTTTTATAAAGTTATTTGTTTTATTAGACAATAATTAGAATATAATATATTTTATTATGCATAGTGTTTGCATAGTACCTGCATAATGTTTGCATAGTAAATTTTTTTATATATAAAACAGAATTCTTTTATAAAGTTAATTGTTTTATTAGATTTTAAATAATATATATATATATATATATATTATATTATATTTTATTGCATAGTATCCTTTCTATTTTCCTATAAATAGGATGCTTAGTTAGAATTGAAATCACACTAGAAATTCAGAGAATTCTCTTCTATAATCTTGAGCGTATTTCTTCAAGTAATTAAGAAGCTTTGAGCATAGTGCAAGTTTTCTTCAAGTATATCCCTGCCCTACCCGTCGGAGTACTCTTCTTTATAAGGTAAGGGATATTATTTTTTGTACTCGTAAGGGGTATTATTCCTTTCGTATTCATGAAGAGAACTTCCGCTATTCCATTCTTTATTATTCATTGGAATAACTTCAGATATACCTGCTACCCTATACTTGGTGAAATTCTTCTATTATTCCATTCTTTATCATTATGTTGGAATAACCTGTCTATGTGAAGTACCGCATACATGGTGAAATTCTTCTGTTATTCCATTCTTTATGATTCTGTTGGAATAACATGTCTGTGCGGTCTATCGCATGCCTGGTGAAGTCTTTTGTTATTCCATTCTTTATTATTCTGTCGGAATATCCTGTCTGTGCGTTTTTGCATGACCTGGTTCCATTATTTATTATTCTATCGGAATATCCTATCTGAGCGTTTACGCATGACCTGGTTCTATTCTTTATTATTCTCATTGAGAATAACTCATGCATGCCATATATTCATCGACATGGTGAATTCTTACATTATTCCATTCTTTATTATTCTGTTGGAATAACCTGTATATGTGGATTACCACATGCATGGTGAATGATTCTTTGTATTTCATTCATTATTAAATTGTGGAAATGATCTATCTACGTGGATTACCGCATGGCGGGTGAAAATCCATTTGCAGTTTCATAATTTTTCTGACCCTCAAAAATTCTGAAAAGTCATAATATAAGCATTGGACTGTTGATTATGATGAAAGTCATAATAAAAGCATTGGACTGATGAAAATCATGGGTGTATGTAGTATTAGTAAGTGTTATGATGAGTTATGTTGGTTATTACGTGAAAACATGTAAGTTTCTTAGAAATCACAAAGAGTTGAAAATTAGATTTTTTGTGAAAATAGAACATGAAATTCAATTGACCATATCTCCTATTATATTTCAAATTTTTGAGTGTGGTCAAGTTCTAGAGTTAGATCTATGAGTTTTCTAACTTATCCAAGTGGAATCACTGGAAAAGGTGTTGTAGATTTTCGTGTGGACTGATTTTAGCAAAGGAGTCAAAAACTGCAAAGTACCAAAAAGCTACTGCCCATAAATTTAAAAGGGCATTTTCAGCCACTTAATTTGTGAGAAAAATTCCAGCCTTTTTGGGACATAGAAATATATGGTATAAAGTACCTCCTGTCCAAAAATGAGCTCATTCCAACTTAAAATGAGCAAGTTATGACCATTTCAATATTTAGGTTTTTTCGACGAAAATGCTATAACCGGAGTTCTATAACTTCGATGACCATGAAATTTAAACTGGAAGCTCACGTTAACAGGTGTAAGATCTTGCCAAGATTTGAGAATTTCTGGAGTTAAACTTGAGGTAGCTAATTTCTTAAGGAATTAATTATAAATTAATTTTTGAAAAATACTTAAGAGAGTTGAAAAATTATAAAAAAAATACTTGTTGTGTATGAAATATATGTATATATGTTTGGACAAAGGATAGAAAAATAATAAGTTGATTTGGTAATTTTTCATGAAAATGGTTTAGTTTCAAACATATGAGTTAAATATGTTATGTGAAGTTGAAGAATTGGTAAATAGGATTTTAGGGCTTGAAAATCCTTTATAAGGTATATGCAGATTTTTGATGACTGATTTGATCATTGGTGATGAAATCTTATGAGTATGATATTTTTGAATGATTAAATGTATTATTTGGTAAAGTGTAAATAATTGGAATAAATTGTTTATAAGTTTAAGAAGTGATTAAAATATTATTATAATATTAATAATATTAGATTATGAGTTTATTAAGTGATTGATAATATTTGGATAAATTTAAAGTCTTTAATATTTATCCTTGTTTTCGTTTGATTAATGCTTATATCATTGTCATCATCCTCATGCTTATATTGTGATGAAAGTCATCTTTGGCTTACGTGTAGAGATGGACTTGGTATGATTATGACCAAGGATTATTTGGTATAATTATGACCGTAATGTAACGAATGATGTGGTAAAAGTCCTCATTGGCCTGTAGTTCATTGGTGGACAGTTGTTGGTATGATTATGACCATGGATTATTCGGTATAATCATGACCATTGATGATTACATGAATATCCTTGGCCGTGGTGTAGGGATGACGTGGTTTATTTATTAAGCTGAGTCTCAGCGATAAAGTTTATTAAAATCTTTTTAAATCATAGAAGATAGTAGATTTTATGCTCTACTTGACTATTCTAATGGATTGCTTGTTTCGCTGCAGTTAAACTTGATGTCTATTGTATTTTATCAGTTTAACATTGTTAAAGACTAATGATAATTTATTTTGCATTATCTTAGTCATAATATTTCTTACTGGGCTAGTTGAGCTCACCTTTTCTTTTATTGTTCTCTTCAGGAAATGAGAATATAGCTGGGACTAGTCGGGGAATAGAGTGACGGTCCAGATGATAGTATTAGTAGTCCAAACTATTCTGTTAAATAGTGTGACAATAAATGTAATGAGGACTCCTTTGAGTGTGGATATTGTCTAGATGACAATATTCTTATTAAAACTCTCAATTTATGTTTTGTCGTATTTTACACGACTGTTGTATAATTAGTTTGTATTTGTATTCAGTACCTTGTATCTGGCGACCCAAAATGGGTGATGTATACCTATTTTGGGGGCGTCACATTAGCCGGTTATTATCGGAGATTTATGGAAGGATTTTCTCGAATCGCTACTCCATTAACTCAGCTGACTCGGAAAGATATAAAATTCATATGGAGCGAGGAATGCGAGAAGAGTTTCCTAGAGCTCAAGAGAAGACTCATTTTGGCACCTGTTCTGACAGTACCATCTGGTTCGGATGGATTTGTTATCTACAGTGATGCTTCGGGCAAAGGGTTAGGATGCGTTCTCATTCAACATGGGAAAGTCATAGCTTATGCCTCACAACAACTCAAAGAATATGAGAGGAATTATCCTAATCATGATCTAGAGTTGGCAGCAGTCGTTTTCGCGTTGAAGATCTGGAGACACTACCTGTATGGGGAGAAAGTAAAGATTTATACGGATCATAAGAGCCTTAAATATTTCTTCACGCAAAAGGAACTCAACATGAGACAACGACATTGGCTCGAGCTGTTGAAAGATTACGACCATACCATCCAATACCATCTTGGAAAAACAAACGTGGTAGCTGACGCATTGAGTAGAAGATCGTATGCGGGTACGAGTGCGGTGTTTTTAACGCAAAGACCCATTTCGTACGACTTACATAGGATGGAGATAGAGTTAAAGGCTCCAAGTACCCACGTGATGATATCAAATATATGAGTAGAACCAACTTTAATCGATAAAATTAAAGTCGCCAAGCCACGTGCACCCGTAGAAATGTACGCGTATGAAGAAGAAAGTACAAGAAGGTGTTATTCTAGAAACAAGAATCGATGAAGAAGGAATACTTCAAGTAAACTCTAGACTTTGCGTTCCTAATGATTCTGACTTGAAACATAGAATCATGATGGAGGCACACAACACGCCGTTTGCAATCCAATCTGGGAGTACATAATTGTATCATGATCTTCGACATACATTTTGGTGGAGCAATATGAAGAGAGAGATCGCGGAGTTTATATCGAGGTGTTTAACTTGTCAACGTGTAAAGGAGGAGCATCAAGTGCCAAAGGGTCCATTGCAATCACTTGAGATTCTGAAATAGAAGTGGGAACACATTACCATGGATTTCGTTACGGGTCTTCCCAAGGATTCTCAAGGCATAGATGCGATTTGGGTTATTGTTGATAGATTAACACAATCTGCACATTTATTGCCAATACGGGAGACTTATTCCCTTGAACGTCTTGCTCGTATGTACGTGAATGAGATTGTGAGATTTCATGGCATGCAGTAATCCATAGTTTCTGATCGAGACCCAAGATTCACTTCACCATTTTGGGTCAGTTTGCAGAAAGCTATGGGCACAGATTTATGATTCAGTTCGGCATATCTTCCAAAAACAGACGGGCAATCGGAAAGAACTATTCAAACTCTTGAAGATCTATTAAGACTCTGTGTCCTACATTTCAAAGGAAGTTGGGATAAGTACCTACCATTGGTGGAATTCTCCTACAATAACAGTTATCAAGCAAGTATATCTGTGGCTCCATTCGAAGCATTGTATGGATGAAAGTGTCGCTCTCCAGTATGTTGGGACGAGATGGGTGAAGCAACGTTGTTGGGACCAGAATTGGTACGCATGACTACGGAAAAAATTCAAATGATCCGGCAACGTATAAAGACCTCACAAGATCGACAAAAGAGTTATGTTGATCTTCATCAAAAAGACGTGGAATTTAATATTGGGAATCATGTATTATTACGTGATGCTCCTTGAAAGGGAGTTAAAAGACGCGGGAAGAGGGGAAAGCTCAATCCACAATTTATTGGTCCATTTGAGATTCTTGACCGTGTAGTAAATGTGGCCTATAGACTCGCATTACCTCCAAGCATGTCTCGTCTTCATAATGTTTTTCACATATATGTGCTTCGTAAATATGTGAAAGACCCAAACCACATTATTGAGTTAGAACCTGACGAGATAATCGAAGATTTAACGTACGAGGAGGTACCTGTCAAGATCTTGGATAGGAAGGAGCATGTCCTACGCATAAAGGTTATACCACAAGTCAAAGTTGTATGGAGGAACCATGCTATTGAGGAAATGACTTGGGAGTTGGAATCGGAAATGAAAGCGAGGTACCCTCACCTTTTCGAAACACCAGGTCGTACGTCAATTTCGAGGATGAAATTTCATAAGGAGGGAAAGTTGTAAGACCCCAACTTTATATGAATAAAATTGAATTTTCTCTATTTATTATTTTGATATAGTAAGGGGTTGATTTGATTAATGTGGTTAGTTATGGGTAAAATGCAAAAATATTTTAAGTAAGCAAGTGGTTATAAAATATTCACTGTTATCGGGAAATAATCGTTTGGTCGTGGAATATTCTTGTTGTCAGAGAATATTCGTATGACAGTGCAGCTATTTGTGGGCCCCATAACGGAAAATTATTGGATGAAGAAAACGACAAGTATGAGTTTTTTTAAAAAATAACAGCGTAGTTGTTATCGTTAACACTGTTGGAATACCTGGTGGTTAAAGTATATAATAATCTGGCGTGGTTGTACAAAGAAACTACCAGTATTATTACAAGATTTGTGGATTATTGATTCTTACGTAAGAAGGCACTACTCAATAATTGTTACAGTAATTACTGTTCAATATATTATTTTATTGATTTATTAATTGCTACGTTTATATTTTATATTATTGTTGTTTTAATAATTGTCACTGCACAGTATTTCCCATTATCAGATCAATAATTCATATTATTTGAATAATATTTTTAGATAGCATTATTGACAATGTCTAAGGAAGTTCTGTCTAGAAAAGGAGTTTGGTTACCTAATTACGCGCCAGTAAGGAGAAATCTTTATCGGAAAGTCCCCTCTTTCCTAGGAACGACCTGGTTGTCATTATTGTGATTCTGTAATATTATTTGTGAATAATTAATTATTGATTTATATGATAAGGAAATATTTATTTTATATGGGTATAAATGAAGGAATTAATGCCGAGGTATTTTATCAGTATTTTGTCGTAATGGAGGTATTAAAAATCATCCGTATGTGGATTTCGGTCATTTTCTGTTTTGAATTTGGAAAAACTTTCTTCTATAAAGTTGTAGAGAGTTAAATTTTCTATGGAATGGACATAAAATTCATATTTTTCGGATAAAGGGCTATTTATTATGAATTATTGAAGTTTCAGAAATAAATATTTTTTTATTAAAAACATGGGTCGGCCCCACTTTTGTTTTTTTGGTGGAAAAATGCTGAAGTTTCAATTGTGGTATGCGTGAATGGAAAAAGGAAGAGCCACCAATAGCAGGTCAGTCTGCTTTGGCGTTCTGACATTTTCCTATAAATAGGGTGCTTAGGTTAGAATTGAAAATCACACTAGAATAAGAAATTTTCTCTCTCTATAATATATAACGTATTTTTGTGAGTATTTAGATACTTTGAGAGTTGATAAGCAGTGCAAGTTTTTTGCAGCATTATATCCGATATTCCAGTCAGAAGTATTGTTCTTTTGAGGTAAGGGATGTTATTTTCTTCATAAATGGTGTTATTTCTTTTAATATCATTAAACCGAAATATTGGTATGAATTTTATTATGAAATTTTTACCTTTTTGTGTCGGAGTTACTATTCATGTATACGACACTATTCACGAATACGGCAATATTCACAGAAAAATTAAGTTTTCTTTTCTGTGTCCAAGTTGTCTATTTTGGTTACTATCTTTGATTGTATTCATATTTTGATCTTCATTCTTGAATTTTGCTTCACAATTGATTATTATGGAGTATTTTTGAACTTGGATAAACTGAAGTATGAATCCCTAACCTTTGTCCTTTTATCTCACTGGATTCGTTTTCTTTAAAATATTTTTCATCATTCTCAGTCCTAAATGGTGATATAACTGAATATCCTTGGCCTGTAGTGCAAAGATGAATGATTACTTGATGAATATCTTTGGCCCGTAGTGCAAAGATGAATAAGTGTTGAGATGAACATGACCAACTGGTGATACAAATGAATATCTTTGGCCCATAGTGCAAAGATGAATATTTGATTCAGGATGTATATTGATTGATGTTACAGGGATAAAATATTGATGATGGACTTTTAAATCATAGAAGATAGTATACTTCATTCTCTACTTAATTCTTCTAATGAATTGTTATTTCCGCTGCGAATATTGATCTAAAACTTGTTGTCCATTATATTTTATCTGATTTATTAAAGGCTAACGATAATTTGTTCTACATTATCTTAGTCATAATATTCTTTATTGGGCTAGTTGAGCTCACCCTTTTCCTTTTTGTTCCATTTTTTTTCTAAGGAGGCGAGAATATAGTGGGAACTAGTCGGGGTGTGGAGTGATGTTTCAGGGCAGTTGTTTTAATAGTCCTCACTATTTTGTAAAATAGTGTATCAATAATTATAATGAGGACTTATTTAAGTTTGAATATTGTCTAAAAGACAATATTTGTATTTAAACTCACAACATACGTGTTGTCGTATTTTGCACGACAATTGTAATAATGAAGTTGTAGTTGTTTTCTGTACCATATATTTGGCGACTCAGAATGAGTTTTGTGAACCTATTTTGGGGGCGTCATAATTATCACGAGGCTGCTCAAAATAGGGCTGGTCTTTGATCTGCTCCAGAATGGTAGCCCGATCCGTATTAAGTTGAGTAAACACCTTATTCACCTTTTGACTGGAAAAGGGCGGTCGACCTCTATCTGACCCCCAAGTATTGTTGTATTTCTTCTAATTCTCATCAGTTCTATCATTAGTGTCACCACTCTTCTTCTGATTACCATCAGATTTATCTTTGTCTTTTTCTTTCGCCTTTTACGAAGGGCCTTGCTTCAGACTCCTCATTGCCTCTTCTACCACGATGTAGCCTTATGCCTTCTCAAATGCTTCGGTTAGGCTCTTCGGATGACTGAACATTAACTTTTTCACCAGTTTTTCAGACTTCACTAAGTCTAACCCGTTTTGAAATA